>PVJL010000218.1:0-364696 GCA_004026885.1 Lyroderma lyra | reverse complement strand
TTTCTGGGGACCTACCCAAAAGACTTTGAAAACCTTTGTCCGCAAAGACCTATGTACCCCAATGTTCATTGCAGCGCTGTTCACAGTGGCCAAAACATGGAAACAACCAAAGTGCCCTGCGACAGATGACTGGATAAAGAAGCTGTGGTACATATACACAATGGAATATTACTCAGCTGTAAGAAAAGATGAAATATTGCCATTTGCAACAACATGGATGAACCTGGAGATCATCATGCTTAGTGAAATAAGCCAGACAGAAAACAAGGAACTGTATGACTTCACTCATATGTGGAATATAAAACTGAAAGCAACAAAGAGAAAAGAAATGAACAAGCAAACCAATAACCCATGGAAACAATCAATAGTTCAATGTTTATTTGGGAACAAGTGGGTTAGGGAGGGGAGAAAGGGGAGGGGGTGGGAGAGGAGGGGGGGAAGCTAAATATAAGGTGATGGAAAGAGAACTCACACTGGGTGGTGAACTTATTATACAACAAGCTGACAATGCACTGTAGAATTGTATGCCTGAAACCTATGTAAATCTTGCTAACAGATGTCACTCCAAAAAGTCTATCAATAAAAATGAATTAAAAAAAAAAAAGAGAACACTCATCTGTTTGTAGTGTGTGAGGTGGCACATGGGTTTGAGAGTTGATTTGTATATGTACATGTGAAGCACCTATACAAAAGCTATTATTATAATCCTAAAATTATTCCTAAAGTTATTCATATAGTCACTATAATTATTAGAAATAAATATCTATCCAAAGATATTTAGTTATTATGCAGTAGACTTACTAGTTTGTATATATCTTCATGATGGCAATAATAGTTAATTTTTTCTTCCAGTGACCTCAGATAGATGCTAGGAAAAAAATCTGAAATGCCCCAAAATTTCAGCGTTTGTTCTATGTTGTATTTGTGAGGGAAGAATGCCACCAAAAGTGAAGACACTTTATTTCTAAGTAGACAGTCTGTTAGATATTTTGAGTTTCCATCCGTTTATAGAGGATTAATCACTACATTATATCACTTTAAATATTCTTGCTGTGTGACATCTGCTATCATTCTCAACTAGTAGTTCAAAAAATACAACTATTGCCAGTTACAGAAAGTTTTTAAAATAAATCAGAACTTACTTGCAAACTCATTCGTAGTTTTTGTTAATTTCAGTTATATATTTCATTACACAGACTTTTTATTTCATCTAATCTTTGCTTATTTTTGTAGATTTATCCAGGCTCGATAGAGTTAATGCAGGTGATTGAAGATTTTATACACATTGTTGGAATGGGAATGATGGACTTTCAGAATTCATACTTAATGACTGGAAATGTAGGTAAGAAATAGGATTTTTCTTAAAATCTTACTGAAATTAAAAAAAAATTGCAAGTATCTGTGCCATACATTTCTAAGTGTAATATCCACTGTTCTTGTCTCTAAGTACATGAGACTAATGTATTACAGAAACTTGATGTCTGATTTTTAAATGAGCCCAACCACATCTACATTGCACACACCCACACACACATTTGTATGCATCTGCATTCATTTGTATGAATGCATATAGATCTACTTCTGTTTATCTGCATATGTGTATTTAAAGAAGAATGTGTGCTACTTTTTCTATGTACCAAATGTTTATTACTGTCTAATATCGAAAATATGTGTGTGTGTGTGTGTGTGTGTGTGTATACTCTAATGCGTGTTTTTTTTAAATGATTCTTCATGATCTTCCATACATTGTTCATGAGCATGCAAGTTACTTTCCTGCTAGGTGTCCCAAGGTAATGCCGAATCTGCATGGGTTGTGAGACGCTTCAGAATACCTTTAAGAATCACGATCATGGTGCTACTGCTGCTGCTGCAGCTTTCCTGAGTAACTTCCTGGACACAGTGGATCTCCTAGACGCCTCTGTAGTAGATTTTGTAATGCTAGGACACATGAAATGAAAATGTATTTCTTCCTTTAGTTGCCTTTGACATTGTCACTTATAAGGAGAAATTACACAGAGAAGCAAAACCTACACACACACTTTCAGGCTGCCCCAATTATGTTGCGTCAACAATGGTTATGTTGATGGCACATATCTCCTTATAGTTAAAAAAAAATGGCAAGAGCAAAGAAATAATCTTATATATGAGGGCTATCCAGAAACAATCCAGCCATAAATACCACTATTTCTCATATTACATGACTGGATACTTTCTAGGCAGGTCTCATATTATATTCATTGAGTTGATACAGGTTTATAGTTTTCTCATTTCTTTTTTTTTTTTTTGATTCTGGGTAAAAGTTTAATAGTGTAGGTATTACTGGTTTTGTTCTTGCAACATGCTGCTTGAAGTTCAAAAATATATTTAAAAAGTTACAAAAATCAAAATAAGATGAATAAAACATCTACCGTTTGAACCTACTCACCAGTGTAAGCAATGCAGAAGGGCCAGCAATTACGTGTATCCTCTAAGTTTCCTCATTTCTTAAAGCTTCTTCTCATGATATAACTAATTCAGAAAGATTCTATTTCATCTTCATGCTGTAGTAGTCTTCACATAAAGGCCACTGAACTATAGAGAATACTATGTTTAAATAAATATATCTTACCTCACATTTTTATTCACTGGATATTTAAGCTTTAGTTTCTGGATCAGTAAGAGACCTATCTTGGTGGGAGATTAACTATGGGAGTTCAGCTGGTACAGGACATAATGTTCTGTGTGTGTGTGTGTGAGAGAGAGAGAGAGAGAGAAAGAGAGAGAGATTAAGGCTTTTGGTGGCTCATTTTACACTTGATTCTTGTGATGGTCCTTTAGTTCTACAGAGCCTCATTTGATCCTAAGATATCTTTCCACTAGGATGACCTCAAATTGTAATGGGTAATAGCTAATGACTGATAATATTCTTCAGTTGAGGAAAGCCTGTGTAATGGAGACTTCAAAGGCCTGGAGACATTTCCTTACCCATACCATCTTCACGTGACGTAAGGCCCTATTGGTTCAATTTATGTCTTACTCCACCTTCCAAGTCAGTTTGAGAGCCCAGATTTTTCACCGGAGTGGGGGTTCAACAGCTTGTGCTGGTCCAGGTATAGAGTGAGCTGTCCTTTTCTAGGAGCAATGAGAATAAAAAGGGACCAAAAATAGAATCGTTGTTGATAAGTTGAGAAATCTAAGAAAATCCAAATTTAATGACCATTCCAAAAATATCTGGGCAAAGAGAGGAAAGGTAAAGTCTGAGGAAAAAGGATAGCATGTTGGACTATGAGTTTGGGGGCACACAGAAAGATGAACCTAGAAAGATTCTGGAAATGCAGGTCATTCAAGTTGCAACCACTCTCCTAAGAGCCATATTTATGATTTCTTTGGTAGAGAAAGAACCATAAAGGCTGCTCTGCCAGATTGGACAATTTGCAAAGTAATTTACAAGAAAAACTAAGGGGGAAGAAACAAAGAGCTATGTTTTTTTGTTGTTTTTGTAAATGTTAACATCTAATTCTAAAAGGCACTGCTAATTAAAAGTATTATCAGATCAGTGCATGGCATTTGCTCAGAACGTGTTTGGAGAAAACTATAAAAAGTAACCCAAGCTCAGAGTTTAGTAAATTTAAATTGGAACTTGAAATAGGTTCTTTGAATAACAGCTTATCAAATTCTCTATAGTACTAGTATTATTTGGTATATAAATGACATAATTCCACAAATATCTATAAATTGCAAATGTTTATTCCTCTTTACCTTCCTTTAGACTTCCCAAAGTTTGTATATTTGAAAACTGTGTGTATTAATATTTTGCATTTAGATTATGTTCTCTAGGTTCACCTGTTTCCTTTATCATCACTAAATACTTTAAGAAGTATTTTAAGCATAGTAACTCAAAGAAATTTAATGATGCACAAAAAGCTAATAATGTCCTATATTGTCCTCAGTCTTATACAAAAACAGTGTGATTGTTTGGCCTGGTCACTTAAGTAGTATTAATTATCCACATTATAAAAAAGTTATGTTCTGTGAATAAAAATCCCAAACATTATTATACTGCCCTAAAGAGATTTTCTTATTGTTGGTTTCCCCAAATAATTTTTTAGGGGCTGACTATAATTTGATGACCATAAGAAGACTATTCTCAATAATATTTAAGAGTTCTCTGAAGTTTATCCGTATAATAGTCAGGGTTCTCCGAAGAAATAGAACCAATATGATATATGTAGATATATAGAAAGAGGTTTGTTTTGAGAGATTGCCTTATGCAATTATGGAGGCTGAGATGTCCCATGATCTGAATTGTGCAAGCAAGAGACCAAGAAAGCTGAGGTGTAGTTCAGTGTGAGTCTGAAGGTCTAAGAATGAGGGAAGCCAGTGGTGTAAGCCCAGCCTTAGAACTGGGAGCACCAGTGTCCAAGAGCATGAGAAGATGGATGTCCCAGTTCAAACAGAGCAAATTCATCCAACCTCTGTGCCTTTTTGTTCTATTCTGACCCTCAGTAGATTGGATGATGCCCACCTACACTGGTGAGAGAAATCTTTGCTCAGTCTACTGATGCAAATGCTAATCTCTTCCAGAAAAAATGTTACAAATACACCTAGGAATAATGTTTTTCCAGTTATCTGGGCACCCATTAGCCCAGTCAAGTTACATGTAAAATTAACCCTCATGATCCACTAGTATCAAATTGTATAATATGAATAATAATTACTTACTATTAATATTCTGGGTAGTCTCCAATTTGATACCAGTATATATAAAACATGATTATACTGTTGTATCTGATATTTCCAGTGGTTTTGGACAAGGGCACACAGAGAGAATATTTTACAGCAGGAAATTGTGAAATGTGTGTGTTGGCACTCATTTGTCTGAACATCCCAAGTCCAAATATTGTTAGACATCAAACTCATATGAATGAACACACACAACACACACTTGCATATACACACAGCATATGTGATAAACAGAGACTAGATAACTAAGAAAAATATTGGTAATTCCTTATGGCCACTTTCTTCAGAGTGTGTTTGATTAAGACTACTTAAAGAACTTCAGAAGACAATCATTCCTTTAGAGACATTGCAGTATTTTTTATAAAGCCTATACGCATAGCCACCTCACTTTTTTTTTTTTTTTTTTTTTTTTTTTTTTTTTTTTTTTTGCTTTTTGGTATGTGGGTAGCTCCCTGGCTGGGAACCGAACCCAGGCCGCAGCGCTGACAGCGCCAGCACCAAAGCCTTAAGCCACTACACCATCAGGGAACTCCCAGCCACCTCACTTTTATGGAATATAGATAAAAACTTCCCAAAGAAAGAGACAGAGTTAAAGAGCCAAAAATATTAATAAATGTCATAAAGACCATGCAATTTAATAAGATAGTCTCAGAACCTCATGATAGTCTATTTTATTTCAATTTTAGAGTTTCAGCATTTCTGTTTTCTGGTATAGAAAGAATGAGTTAGAAACAGAGACACTGGTATTAAGAGCACAAATATAGCAAATAAAATTAATGAAATGTTGAAAATAAGAAAAAAAAAGTGCTGAAAGAATGCAGCCGGGTATGGAGTCCCACCATGGGAACAAACAACTCCTAACCCTTGAGAACATTAGTTCTAAGACATAGGATAATAATTTAGATTAAATTCATGACATTTATTCATCAAGATAAAAGTTCTTGTAATTTGATTAAGATGGCAGGAAAATAAGTGACAAATCTTGGAAGGATTTTCTTCAAAAATGGTTCAAATGAAAATTTTTGATGCTTCTTTTATCTGAAAAATGCCCATACCAATATCAACTTCTGATAAATGAAACGCTCTTATATGCTAAAATATGTGAACATTTTGGTATATATGCATAATTATTTTTGAAGGAAGGAGCAGATTCATAGCTTGATTAATTTTTCAAAAAACTATGATCTCAAAATGTTTAATACAAGTTTTGGAAAAAATCATCCTATGAACAAAGATGTTAAAAAAGTCAATGCATTTATAAATTATTTATCTTAAATAAAATATTTATTTTTCATCTTCCCATATGAATAAGACATTCAAAGTAAACACATGATGATTATAATAAATGAAAGTGAGCACTTACTAAAGACTAATCACTCTAGTAAATAGCTTATGTAATTATTGATTAAGTAAATGAATGAAAATGAAAAATTGATATGGTACAGAAAAATTTCAGTTTTCAGTATGCCTCAGTTTACTACAAAATTGTATTCTAAATGTTCTATATATGCTGTATAAGTAAGTGGTTTTTATTTTAGTGAAAATGTGAACTTTTTAATGTAGTTAACAAATTGATTATCATCAATTAGGTCAGGGGGATTATATCTATAATATTTAAGATAAGTTATTTTTCTTCAACAAAATTATCATTTGAAGTTGTTTATACTTGCTTTCTCTACTTTCTCTTCAAACATTTTCTCTTCATTCTCTTGCAGTCTCTCAGAAAAGTCTTCTGGAAACTTTTGACTCACAAATTAAACCTCTTCCCATATTTCAACTTTCCTGGCCTCTGTGTCTTGTTAGCCACACTCTCTTGAAACTGTCTTTTTAACATTTTTATGACAATTATAGTATAAAATGGAATTAAAGGATAAAAATTAGATTTGTGAATCAGAAATTTTAGATTTTCGGGGTAGCCAAAGAAGATGAAGCATTGAAGAGGAAAAGAAGTGCATTATTCGAGGCCCCGTTGTTTTCAGTTCCAAAGATAGAATAGACAGTATGAGCTCCTCCATGCTTAGAACAATAGGGCACATGCATGGATTCCCACTGTTGTATGGATTTATATAAAGTTGCAGCAGAGTGTTTTATAGTTTATTTTAGTATTATTTTAGTCATCTATTTTTCACAATAACTTCATGTGCTACATTATATTTGCTTGATTTATTGGTAAGAATAGCCTATTCTTTAGAAATTAATTGTTTTAATCTTGAAATTAAAACTTGAGTTTTATCAATCCAACTGAATTCAAGGAAGATCTGTGATTTCCCACACACGAGTGAGGTCATATGATTCTTGACTTTTTCTGTCTGATTTAATTTTCTTAGTACAATAATCTCAAGATGCATCCATGTGGTCGCAAAGAACAATATTTCATCTTTTCTTATGGCCGAGTAATATTCTATTGTGTACTCGTATATGTACCACACCTTCTTTCTCCAATCTATCAAAGGGTGGTTTGGTTGTTTCTGTATCTTGGCCACCATGAGTAATGCTACAGTGAACATAGGGGTACATATATCTTTGTAGACAAAGATTTCAGATTTTTTTTATGTGTAGATAACCAGAAGAGGGATTGCTGGGTCATATGGTAACTGTACTCTTAATTTTCTGAGGAAACTGTACTGTTTTTTTTAGTCGCTGTGCCAGTTTTCTTTCCTACCAGCAGTGTATGAGGGTTCTACAAGATAAATGTACAAAGAAACAGGAACTCATGGACACAGACAAAAATTTAGTGGTACCACAGGGTAAGCGGGGAGGAGATGGTGCAGGAAGTGGGGGTCAAATACATAGTGACGAAAGCAGAACTAACACTGGCTGGTGAGCACGCAATGCAACACGTAGATAACATATTATCCAACTGTACCCTTGAAACCTCTATAATCTTGCTACCTGATGTCATCCCAAGAAATTTAATACAAGTAGAAAAATAAGGAAAGATCAGTGATGTGTTCCATGTTGCAAGCTTACTGACTGTGTTCAATTAAAAAAATAATAATTTATCTCTCACTATTTTCCTAAGTGATTCAAGTCATTAAGATAAATGCACACTCTTAACAGGGAGATTGCAATCTAGTTGTGGACATGAAATAAATAAATAACTAAATAAAATACCAAGTACACTTGGTATGCGCCATATAAACCAAATGTTACATCATTTCAAGAAATGTTATTCTGTGTCAGTATCAAGAAAACATTCTTAGAGAAAGAACCACCTAGTGTAGACTTTGAAGGATGGCCTGGACTGTTGACAATTAAACATGAAATGGCAAAGGGCTGAACGTGAGTGGCCAAGAGATCTTTACATTCCAGAACATTCCTTTAGCAAAAAACAGTATAAAGATGTCAAAGTTGAGGTTGCACTTAGGGGAAAGTGGTCTATTTTAATAAGACATAGATATATGGAAGTAAAGGAAGTGAAATAAAACTGAAGAGGCATGCTGGGAGAGGGTGTCAGATGGTTCTCAATTCAGAAGACAATAGGAGTTACTGAAGCTTGGCTTGATGAGAGTTGAGCTTTGGTAAGACATACAGCAGAAAGAGAATTTTTTGAAATTGAGAAAGACTGTAAACATGAATACTAGAAGGCATTTTACAATAATCCATGCAGGAGATGATAAGGATTTGAATAATGATAGTAAAAGTAGTAACCAGAATGTGATCATGAATTTGAGATTGTCTGAGTATAGAAATGACAGCATTTTCTAACTGACTGAGCTTAAAGACAGAAGGAGGAATTGAAATTGCATGTATTGTGCAAACATTTGAGAGTGTTTTTCACATAATAATATTTAGATACAAGTGTAACCCTCAAGTGAAAAATATAAAATGAGGTTTTGGGCTTTAGTAGAGAAGTGAAGTTTATGATATATACTTGGTTATCACTGCATAAAAGTGATACCTGAAGCCATAAAAAATGTTTTCCTACTATTAGGACAGTAGCATGAGAGGAAAGGTTTAAGGTAATGCCTGTATTAAAAGCAAAGAATCATGGCTGGTGTCAGCATAAGAATAATCAGAGATAGTAGATATAAAGAGTTTCAGAACAAGAAAGTATAAAATCATTGTCATGTAATTAATAGGAGGGAGAAAAAATTCAAAATGAATATGCTGGTTAGTATCAATTTCCAACAGAGTTCAGAGTATTAGAATTAAGAAAAATCTTATGTGATTGCTGATGGTATAACATGGAAGTTCTCTAGGAAAAGCACAGACACTGAATAACATCTAAGGTGGTTTCAATGGATCACATCCATAACATTTTGATACCGTTGTCTCGACACATTTACTTTGCACAGATAAATGTTGCTGCATCTACTACCTCACAACTGTTTCTTAGGCACAATTCAAAGATGATAATTTTTTTAAGGCCAACAACACAGAATATTGTGATTGTTAGCTGTGAGGAATTTCAAAAGTGGATTCTATATGTAAACCTTAAGAGATATAAGATTCTGGAAGGTGTAGGTTCCATTCTACTCCAGTAATCCTCTAAGGCCAGTGCCTTAAAAATATTAAAGTTAAGATATTTTTCTTGGACAAGCTAAATATTATTGACTATTCTTGTTTTAAAAATAAAAAATACTGGACTTTTCAGAATGAGCATTTAATCTTGATTTTTTTTTCTGAAATTGAATGCAAATTTAATCTGAAGAATGACATAATGCAATTTTGACATCTCCTTTCTCTCCAAAACACTGTGTCATCAATATCAAACCTATGTTATTTCTTACACTCACAGGCAAATTTAATCATTTTTGGTAGAATATGTTGTTTTGAAGAACCAAACTTCAATCTGATGATGTCATTATAAAACTAAAGTGACTTCTCTTGCTAGACTTACTTTACTTTCTGTCATTGCTTAGTTTTGTCATTCATACATCTTAGCTTATTTAACTTTCCTTTTTTAAAAAATAAGACACTTGTAGTCAATTGACACTGTGCATGAGAAATACACGAGTTGACATCCTTTTTTGTTTATCTATGGTGCCTGACTGGCTCAGTCCACTAGACTTGAGTCTGAAAGTATCAGATTCTACCCCCACCTCTGGCTCATTACCACTCACTCTTTTCTGCTGGACACAGGAAGCAAGTGGTATGTTTCTTCTGTAGATCACAGAAAAAACTAAAACTACCTGCTGCTTTTGTTTTGTTTTGTTTTGCTTTTTTAATGGTACTAATATACTGGTTTCCTTAAGAAAATAAATAGTCCAAATATAGTTTTAAACTATAACTTAAAAATGATATCCCACACTGAATTCTTCATTTCTCATTTAATAGGAATGATCTCTCGGTAATTTTTATGTCCCAACTTTTCTACATGGTTGGAGATGGAGGGTCTGGGGAAGTTGTTGTAAAAGGCTGTATGAGACCCTTCCAGTAGCAAGCAAGGCATACAGCTCAGCAGACGTGGATGGGCTCTCTTTATCCAACTGGGAACCTGTTTTGTATACTCTCTAGCATCAGTATAATAGATCAGAAAGTTTCATGGATTTATTTGGCTTTCAGAGGTCTTAGACTTTCATTCAATGAATATGTACCAGGTTCTTCTGTTCTAGGTCCTGAGGATTTTCAGTGAGCAAGTCAGACAAAACTATTGCTCTTATGATACTTGCTTTATAGCAGAGTCAGATGTCAAGCAAGTGTCATCCAATGTAGTTGTAAGTGATATTAAGAGAAATAAAGCAGTCCATCAGGGTGAGGTGATAGAGGGAAGAGAGAAGAGTCATTTTAGGTTGGTAGTCCCAGGTGACCTCTCATCAAAGAAGTGGTATTTGAATATAGAACTGAATGCCTTGAGAGCATGAGATATGATGAAATGTGGGGACGGAACATTTCAAGCAGCAGAAACAATAAATACGAAAGTTGTGATCCATCCATATTCTTGGCATACGGGAGGCACTGAAGGAGGCCAGTGGTGTTGGAGTGGCTGAGGGAAGGACTGTGGGGGGACATGAGGTAGGAAAGGGAGTGGGGAGCCAGGCTATGCAAGGCTTTGACTAGGTCTGAACAAAATGCAAAACCATTAAAGGACTGAACAGAAAAATGACCTGATCTCATTTATGTCCTAAAAGCATCATTCTATGAGTGAAAGCTAATGGACAAGAGCAGGTATGACTGGATATAGGGAGACCGGCAGGGTATTGATTGCAATAGGCCAGATCAGAGAACTCAGCCGTTTGGACCAGATGCCATTTTAAATAATCAGAGGTCAGATGCTGGAAGTATTTTCATGGTTGATCTGACAGAGTTTATCAGTGGTTAGAAGTAGGGTATGGAAGAGAGGAATCTAGGAAATGTCTCCAGTACATCTCCTAGAAACCACTACAAACATAAGACATTTCTTTCCAAATCTGTGTACTCTAAACAAATGTCAGAAACCTACTTTAGTGATCATTTAAATGTCTCTAAAATTTAAGATCCAAAGCAAGTACTTTTGGTTTCTTTTTGGTATCTTTTTCCTTTTTAAAATTTTTATTTAGATATAATTGATAGTTTTAAGTGTACAACTCAATGAATTGATATGTGTATATATTATGAAATGATTATCATAAATTTACATTCACCATCACATGCAATTTTTTTCTTATTATGAGAACTTTTAATACCTATGCTCTTAGTAACTTTCAAATGTATAATACAGTGCTGTTACCTGTATTTACCATGCTGTTTATTTTTTATATATTCTTGCTCCTGAGTCCAACACAAATCCTTGTTCATGCAGTTTAAACAATTTTATCCTTTGAAGCTCTCAGCATTTTGTCATTCCACCATCTGAATCCTTGGGCAAAAGTGAGAATGAAATTGTTTGGTAAAATGACCAAGTAAAGCTTTAACTCAGATTGAGTTGCCAGTTAACAAATGAAACAAATCCCCACCATGTTTCTGCTGCTGCTGCTTATAGTCACAGAACAAGAAGTGGGAGAATACTTACAGGCCAACCGAGTTTAGCCATAAACTGGTCAGCTCTATTCTACTTAAACTATTTCATATTTTTTAAATTAAAGTTTTTTCATGAAAAGTAACCAAAAGTTGATTATCCAAGTTGGAAAGGTCTTTGCAAAGCACCTTTATCTCTCCAGTTTAAAAAATGGTTTTTTGTGGTAGTCCTGCTATCATAGTGACAACGCTGAACCTTAAAATAGAAAACAATTATTACGTTACAGTGTTTCACATTATCAGTAGGCCTTTGTTCTTTTAGAGGTACCTGGGGTGAAAATAGTTACGTAATATTTCCAGGTTAACACAATTTGTTTTATACAACCATACTCAAGGACAAAATTAGTCAGAGTCAGTATTAAGTAATGCTTCTTGTCCCTAAAAAACTTGATCTAGAAAACATAGTTAATAGCCACTTTTCCCCTCATTTCAAGTAACCCAGATGCCTTAAACTGTTCCTCCACTCTCCCTTTGTTATGCCAATTCCTGGCTCTAATCCTGAGTACTGCTGTGCTGTGCACCTCTCATATAGTATCCAAGTCTTCAAAAGCTTTTGTGCCTTTATCCTGGTTTAATTTGCTGTTAAGAAAGAACAGAGTCCACATGTTGCAACTTCAGCATGCCACTATTCTTATAGTACCTTACCTGTGCATTATTTGAGTCTACATCTTAATGAGAATGCCCTAGAATCAGACCGTGGTTCTTACTCTAAGGGACTTTTTTCCGAAGTGCCATTTGAGTACACTGTATAGGAAAATGTTTTTACTTATTTGTTCTTCTTTCATTCCTCAGGATTTCAAACAAACACACACACACACACAAACCAAAAAAGATTTGGTAAAGCATCCCTTATATTGTAGAGCATTGATACAATGTACTCCTAACGGTCCTGCTGCCGGAGTGTTGGGGCACCCACGCCATTTGTCCCCCATCAGTGCTTCCCATTCTGAGTGGATGCATTTTTATCCCTGTGCATCTTAATCATTACAAGTCAAAGATTAGCTTCATCATCTTGCTCAGCCAACCATACTCTCACTCATTTCTCTTATATGAAGAACTTCACCATAGTTATATAGATGATTCTAGGGAAATCTTGCTAATTCATTTTATATTTCAACATCAAAGTAAAGTGACTCCTGATGTTTATTTTATGTGTAATCATATATATTTATTAATTTAAAAAATTAAAATTGTTTTTTGGAAAGGATGCCTGAATCATTCCTTATATGATTTTTTTTTTTTTTTTTTTTTTTTTGCTTTTTGGTATGTGGGTAGCTCCCTGACTGGGAATCGAACCCAGGCCGCAGCACTGACAGCGCCAGCGCCGAAGCCTTAAGCCACTACACCATCAGGGAACTCCCCCTTAAATGATTTTTTTGTAGTATATATAGCCAGTGAAAATTTTGTGAACTTATTTGTTACTCATTCAGTCATCATCCCTTTAGTAACTGTGGAGAATGCTTAGAAGATAAAGACCAAATCTTTGGCTCTAAGGCCTATTATTTTTTTTTAATATTTACTAGGGAAATACTCATGGTCTGAAGAAACCAAATGCAGTCACACAAAACTCAGTTGGATATGTACAACATCTAGAATGCACAGTGATGTTCACCAGCATTGAAACATAAATAGGAAAAGCAGAGGAAAAGTTGACTTCTACCCTCTCTATGCATATCTATGACAAAAGAGTTTAAAGCCTTAATTAGGATGAAGTGTATATAGCAGAGATGGTGAACATATGAGTTTTAGTGGTACATCTTTGGAGTATCAGACTTGGGTTGTGAAAGCTATCCTGAAATAGAAAACCACAATTTCAGAATAAAGATTTCTGCTGAGAATACAGACAAGAACTCTTGGGTTTCTTGAATGTTGACATGTAGACCTAACTGCAGACATTTGGGGCTTGAGCTTTTTTTAACTATTCTCTATAACGAACATGAGCTTCTGCAAAGAAATTGCTTATGACTTTTGTGCCCTAGGAAACCTAAGAAGAGGAGTTTGCATAAAGGGATCAGTGCCTTAGTTCAAGAGATGTGGAAGAGAAATCCAACTAGGGAAAAGCCTTCAGAAGTAGGACTAGAACAGGGCCCTATGGAAAATCAAATGGCCTCCTAGTACCCTGGAGATATTGCATCTAAAAGATATTGGAATCACAGGTCTTCCCAGCATGATTTTAGTCTTCTATTTGAGATTAATCACTTTAGAATCTAACGGACTCCCACTTACAGAACAGAGTAGAAATAAAAATTTAAACCCAATCAAAAAACCAAAATTTGAATGTTATAAAATAATATCTGTGGTCTCTATTGGTTTATGCAGTAAGGATTCAAAATTACTAAAGTTAGCATACTGCATGCCTTTTTTTTTTATTTTGCTGTTCAACTAATTAGAAGGATATTGCTGCGAGTTTGTGTGAATATGAAAAACAATTCCATTTTAACTGTCTCTATGGCAATGCTTGCTCATCTCTATGGCAATAGTGGCATGCCTCTGTAACAATCACCAGTGAAGAGAAAAAAGGCACTAATTCCCCTTCAACAGTTTTTTTCATATTTTTATTTAATGTGGTTATACTAAGAATTCTGTGCTAAAGTATTCCCCTTCTCCATTGCTCCCTTCACTGAATTCCCAATAAATAGGTTCGCATCTGAATTTGACAACTTAAAAATATGACTCAGATTAAAGATCAGTACCCTTTATGTCAGTGCAAGCAGGCATGCTATTTGTCTCTAGGAAAACATGCCGGTGTTGGAGATGGGCTTGGCTGTAAACCATAACTATAACCTCAACTACCTGATCTTCTCCAAGTTATTTCATCTCTAAATCCCTCTGTTTCCTCCTTTCTGAAGTAGAGATAACATCTTTCACAAGGACTTATTGTAAAGATTTAATATAAAATAATATATATTTAGCACCTGCTGTGTAGTAGGCCCTAGTAATTGGTAGTGGACAAATGTAGGACCAAATATGGGCTTTGCTACTACTGACTGCGTCTGTGCCTTCAGTCAGGTCACTCAGTCCCTCACAGCCACCATCTGTCTCTCTAGGAAACTTCTGAAGTTCCTACTTAAATTTAATACCCTGTTGTTGTTATTGTTTTTAATTTCTATAGTACGCTTATTGTTTACTTCACAAAGCAGACCAGAATGTCAGGCTTGTAGGCAGATAATATAATGAAATCTAGAAAACCATTTGTGCTGGGTCTGTACGTTGTAGAAGAGTTTGTAACACAATTGTCTTCTGTGGTGTTATTAAAAAAGGTCCACGAACATTTCAATGGTATTTTCACTTTGCTCTCTTAAGAAGCTACTCCTCTCTCCCATATATTTATTTGTCATTAATCAGATCCTAGTTCCCTTGAATGATTCACACAGGGGAATGCTTTAATGTTATAATTTCTGCTCCTTAACATATAATCAATCACCTGTAATCTATAGTCTTATTATCTCTAAGATGCATCAAATAATTCTATAACATTACTATATCCTCCTAAATTCATAAATAAATTCTCTTCTGCCTTTAAATAATGTCTTTTGCATTGTCAAAAATATTTCTCTACTTTTGTTACCTACTTAAAATTTTCACATGAAGAGTTTTAACTATAGAAATGTAAGTAATTGCTTATGTGGCTAATTGTATGTGTTTTCTTTCATTTGATCTTCTGTTTCAGTCTGTGGCATACAAATATGAGAGAACAAATACGAATGTATGGGTGTGCATTCTAAAATATTCAAACCTGAAATACTGTTATTTCAGATAGATACAGTTGTTTTAAAATTCATGCTTTAGGCTTAAGCAGAAATTAGTGTTTTTTTTTAAATTTTAAGTCACATTGAAGAATTTAGATACTTTTAAATAAAAGCTAAACTGAATTGAAAATCTAGTAACAAAATTTAAAGATATATGATTTTATATGCTGAATAGTATTTTATTCCAGGTTTGACTGATTACTACAAAATAGAATGTTAAAGATATAGGGACTGAACAGATAATGAGGGAATCATTTGTATTGGATAATAGGTTATATACCATATATATATGTATGTGTGTGTGTATATATATATATATATATATATATATATATATATATATATATATAATTTCTGAAATCAAATAAATCCTGATACATGGCAGTTACTAGTAGGATTCAAAAAATTGCAATAGGGCATACAGGGGGATATAATTGGGACTGAGGTACTGACTCATTTTCTTCACCACTACAAAATGTCTTAGTAACCAACTTCCATATCCATTTGGGCTACTTTATTACCTTTTTGAAATAGGAATCTTCCTCCTTTTGAAGAATCTGTCTTTGTTACTTGAGAGTATTAATTTTCCTTGCTTTTTTCCCTAGGTAGTCACCCTTTTCTTTTTCCAAACTCACTGCCTGAATAATTCTCTTTTAACTTTTCCTGACACCTTCACTTTTGTTCTTTGC
Source organism: Lyroderma lyra (assembly GCA_004026885.1). NCBI lineage: Eukaryota > Metazoa > Chordata > Mammalia > Chiroptera > Megadermatidae > Lyroderma > Lyroderma lyra. The sequence goes on along the minus strand of PVJL010000218.1, from coordinate 348,597 downwards.
TTTCTCTGAAATGTATTAACAGTCTTATTAAAGAGGATAACTTGTATCAATTTTAAAATTTATTCTAAATTCCATGATATTTCAAAAAATACCATAGTACATTAGAAATACAGACTATTTGCTTTTTAAATATCAATTTCTTAATAGAAAAGTAAATAAATATATTATTATGTAATATAACAGACTGCATAGGTGAAACAAAATTATAATTGGTTAGTATGCCCTTTTAACTATATAGAAATTACTGTAGTGAAATAGAGCACTTAATTTAATCTTAGAATGTGCATTTTTATGTTTGTTCATGCATGTGTATGGGGAGAAAAAGTAAATTATCATTTGTTTGGGGATTTTTGTTTGTTTGTTTGTTTGTTTGTTTTTGTTTAACAATCCAAAGACCAAAACTGTTTTCTGAACTTGATGGGAAAGAGATGATGTTCACAAATTTAGAGCTCATGTGTTAATTGCTGCCAATAGTCATTCTTTATTTATATTTCAACCATAAACTCATGAAAATCTGCTATAATTCCAGTGGATTTAAAGATTGTTTTTGCAGTCTAATGATCCAAAACATGTCTATAAAATGGGATTAATTGTACTTGGTTCAGTGTGTTGTGGGATCGAGTGAAATAATGCACTAGTACAGGCATGCATATGCTTAATACATGGGATGTTCCTTTACTGCTATTTATCCCTCCTATTTTTTTCAAGAAATTACATTTGGTTTGACAGGTGTCTCACCTCAGTTTTCCCTATTTTGACAAAGGCCTAGGGCCTCTGATTTCTTTTTGATAAGATGAAGTGGCTAAAATTCTGTGAACAACATGACATTACATCCTTCCTCTTACTTGTAGTATCTTAGAATCATATACTCAACTTGGCCCAGTTCTCCCTCCCCAGTTAAAATTAGTCTCCTACTCTTCATTTCTTTCTTCCTTCATTATATGAAATCAATATCTATTAAATGCCTGCCAGGTACAAACTACCCTCTGGGCACAAAAGGATGAGCCTAGCATGCCTGGTCTCTACTCTTATGGAGGTGACTCTTAGAGTGCGAGCACGAGTTAAGTTTTTAAATGGAAAACTTTTTTAGATGAATATGTAAGTTGTATTGTATGAAATGTGAGGACAAAGCTTTATAAAGCAAAAACATACAGATAAGTAATTAGGTACATAGATATAATGTAAATTGTGTTAAATTATATGAAGAAGAGATAATCACCAGAACTCCTACTTAAATATGAGGGCAGTGGTTGTTCAGTGCTAGAAAGTTCTCCTTGGTGTTTAAACCAAGACCTGATGGTTGAGTAAGAATTTGCCAAGGGAAGAGTTGGTATGAAATAAAAAAACTTAAGGGTTATTAGAGAGCAGTTGTTTGTGGGAAGAAGACTTGAAATAACATTGATGGGTAAGTCAAAGACCAGGTAATGGAGATCCTGGAAAGGGTTTTGTATCTTACACAAATGTAACAGGAAATCACTGGGATTGATTCCGCTCTGCTTTAAAAATAACTCACTACAGTGTACGGCATGAATGGGAAAGGTGCAAAATGGAAGCAGCAAATATAGTCAGTTGTTTAAATTAGGCAAGATGAAATGGACTGTTCCGTGGCAGTCAGGGTGGAGACCAGGAAACAACTTTGTTACGATGTGAGTCGGGATGAGGATATAGACATGTCAAGGATAACTTACATTCTTCTGTTGAGAAGAGGATGGATAGAGATGGGGCAACTAACAAGGGAAAGACTTCAGATGAAGAATGAGTGGAAATTAAGAATTAGGATTCAAATATGCTACCTTTGAGATGCCTGAACACATTCGATTGAACCATTCAAATTCACAAATTTGGAGTTCAAAAGAAAGTTCTTGTACCCATTCTCCCATACTTAAGCTGTTTGTGTGAAACCAGTGTCTCACTAGATTGTAATCTCTTTCTGTCTAAGAACTTCTCCTTTTTTAATTTTGGATCTTTCTACAACATTTTACACAAGGTAGAGAATGATTGAAGTAAAAAAATGAAAGAAAATTGGCATATATTGTGTCTTCCTGTGTATAGGGAATAAACTGTCTTTGGCTTAATCATCATGAATATTGATTTTTACAGATGGTCAAACTGAAGAGCAATTAAATGACTTGCCAAAAGTCATAAAGTAATAGGAAAACTAAGTCTATTTGTCTCCAGGGATCAAAGATATCCCATTAAACCCCAGTGTCTCCTCTTTTGCCTTTGGTAAATACCATTCATTTAAAAATATATATGGGGTATTATGTCAAACTGACTGCAGGTAAGGATTCTATTATACAACAGTAAATAAGAAAAATTTCTTTCCTTTTGAAGCTTATAGTCTAGTGTGGGAGGCAGATAATAAACAAGTCTACATAAACTAGACAATATTTAAATGTGAATAGGGCCATAAAGAAAATAAACAGGATGATATAATAGAGAGGAATGGGAGTTGAATTTCTTTAGATGGGGAAGTTAAGACAGACCAAGCTGAAGAAAAAATAATTTAGCAGGGACTCAAGGGTAAGAAAGGAAAATGATGTTTTACTGCAAGGGGAAAAATAAAAAGATCTGTGCAGCTTGATCAGAGTCAATAGACAAGTCAGTCATGTATAATATGACGGCCGAGACGATGCAGGTCACCTAAAACAATTTTTCTTGTATGATTGAACACCGTATTTTCTTCTGTGATCACTCGTTTATGAAGTGTCTGTGGCTGCTTTCATATCCTACTGGCAGAGGTGGGTAGTTGCAACAGAGGCCTGAGGGCCCACAGCCATGAAACTATTTACTGCTTTGGCCCTTTGTAGAAAAAAATTGCCAACCTCTGCAAAGGAGTATGGCCTGAACCTAATTTTGGAGTATGGGTTTTATATTTTTAGACCAATGCATCATGACTTATAAAGCCTGTGGCTCCTTATAAAGCCACTCTGTGATTATTAAAATACATCTCTCCTGAGTTAGTTTACTATTGTACTCTGTCAGTCTCTGTCTCTCTCTGTCTCTCCCTCTTTCCCTCTCTCTCCCTGCCCCCCTTATTTTTTTGTCTATCCCTGTTTATTTCTCTATGCCCTCTAAACGTGGGGCTTTCTTAAACTACATTTATCAGCTTTGTTCTGTCATCTCCTTCATATCTGTATTACCACCTTCTCACTTGTTTCAAGTGTCTGTGCAAAAGCCCACTTATCAAGGAAGCTTTCTTCCTGACTCCACTCATTATTCTCTATGATATCATTTATCATGACTGACATTCTTTCTAGTTGTGTTTATTTATTCCTTGTCTGTATCTCCCCAGATTCCATGCCAGTCCCATGAGGGCAGGGACTTTAACTGATTTGTTCACTGGTGTATTTCTAGTGCCTAGAACTGTGTCTGGCATGTAATAGATGCTCAATTAATATTTGTTGAATTAGTCTATTTTATTCTTTCCATAGGAGAACTTACTCATGTCTACATTATCAATGATTATTTTCAATTAGGAGGCATCTAATTTACATCTCCAAATTCTAAATTTGATCATGCTCCAAATCTCTAGATGTCTTAGCCTATAATATCATCTCTCCTACTCCTCTAACTAAACCTTTCTGCCTTCCTTATTAAGAATATTATTTCTCTGGGATATATTGTTCCCTTATTTCACATCTTTGCACATGTCCTTCCTTCTACCCAGAAAGTACTACTCTGATACTTCTGGAATACTTCAGGCTTTGTCCAGGCTCAGGGTCTGCGCAGGCAGTATCCTCTTCCCTTAGCTCACACTCACCCATCAAACCATAGCCCAGATGGTACCTCTTCAGAAAGGCCTTTCTCAGACTTCCAACCATGCTTCTTCTTATCAGTTATTTCTTACGTGCCACCAATCACAATCTAAAATCATTTAAATTGTTTGTTCATTTACTAGTTTTATGTATTCCCTATTAGACCATGAGCTCTTTAAGGGCAAAGATTTTGTCTGTCTTGCTTACTTGCTAAATCCTCAGTGGTAGGGCAGTGCTTGAAACACTCTCAGGGTTCAATAGAGGTTTGTTAGATGAATGCATTTCCAGAACGAACTCTTCAGTTTACAATGATCTCGTTTCTTTTGTTAAATCATACCACTTTCCATGGCTATTACTCTTCTCAGAATGAATGATTCATTGTTTAGGGAGTTATTGTTTCCTGCTTGCATTTTTGCCTAACTACTTATAAGTTTCTGACTTATTTCTCTAAGAAGTTTTAAACACTCTGAAATGTCAAAGAAAAAATGAAACCCTACATCACACACACACACACACCTATGCATACATGCACAAATGCATAGGAAAAGAGAATTAATATTGCTGCATATATAAAAGCTCTCATTTCAAAAATATTTTTTCAATTGCAGTTGACATAAATATTATAAGAGTTTAAGGTGTATAACATACTGATTAGACATTTATATAACTTATGTATTGATCACCCCAGTAAGTTTAGTACACATTGGACACCATACATAGTAATTAAAATATTATTGACTGTATTCCCTGTGCTGTACTTTACATCCCCATTACTGTTTTTATAACTGGCAATTTGCACATCTTAATCCCTTACCCTTTTTCACTCATCTCCCTAAGCCCCTCCCATCTGGCAGCCATCAAAATGTTCTCTGTACTTTCGAGCTGGTTTTTTATTTTGTTTGTAAGAAAGAAAAAGGTAGTCTGAAAAAACAAGCAACAGGTAGCAGAAGAAGTGTAGAAACCAAGGTGCTTTTAGAGTATATTTCTCTTTACAGAAAATGTGTAATGTTTAAAAATCGCTTCTCCAATGTATGTCTCAGGGATAGGCAACCCTTCCCTGTAAAGGGTCAGACAGTAAGTATTTTAGGATTTGTGGACCACACAATCTGTACTCTAACTATTCAGCTGCCATTGTTGCATGAAAGCACCCTATGCACCATGTGAAAATGAATGGGTGTGTCAGCATTCCGATAAAACTGTATTTGTACAGTTTTAGACACTGAGATTTTTATTTCATTTATTTCACATACCAAGGTATAATATCTTTCTCTTTATTTTTCTAACTTTTTAAAAATATGAATACCATTATTAGGTTATAGACCATACAAAAATAACTGATTGGACAGATTTGGCCTGTAGGTTGTAGTTTGCCACTGCCTGTTTGAGACAGTCCAGCCTACATATCAGTCACGTGTATGGAGTGCAGGTGTCACCTGTGTCTGTGCTGTGAATGGTGATGGTGGAGATGAACCTTGGGCAGCACTCTCACAGCTCCACGGTCCTTGCAGATGCCCCTGCCCAGTGGTTTTGTTTCCTGGGACGTGATGGCTACAGGCTGTTCTCTAGCAAGCCAGTTCCTTCTCCATAGGCTTCAAAATTCTAATCCCAGCCTTTCAGGAAAGAGACAGAATAAATGGGGGAAGCAGGGGGAAGAGAACAGCTAAAACTCTGTCAGTTTGAATGTCTGAATAGGTCCAATGAACCACTGTTGTTAAATCCTAAAATGTGACTTTGCAAAGAGGTGTTAGGACATAGAGATTATGCTGAGCAAATTAAAGGATAGATAAAGAAATGATAGATAGATACATGACAGATAGATCCCCTTTTGATAGTTACCATTCTTCAGTGGTATCGAGTTTTAATCTCCTGTTAGACAAGCAAGATAGTTTTCATTTTCTCTACTTAAATAAATCATTATGTCTGTCTTTTATAGTTAATGCAAAAATATTACAGTAAGGCAAAGTACATTTGCTTTTAATTTGTTAGGTAAAATCATACTACACCACATACTGCCAAATTATATGCTACTCAGTAGGCAAACTGAGATGTGAATCACAATGTTATTACTTAACAGAGTCCCCTTCCTCATTTGTAAAGTGATTACAGATAATAAAAATGAGGACACTGATAATGACAATACCTCTCCTAGGGTTGTCTTAAATATTAAATAAGATATCATGTGTAATGTACCTGGCCAACTGCTGAGATCATTGTCTAGCACCAAAGAGACATTCGATAAATACTTATTGAATAAGAGTTCAATAAATGCCAGCTGTCCTTCCTTTCCTCCCCAAATGCCCTTGGTATTTTACAAAGCACTCAACATTGATATGTAAATATAAAAGTCATGGCTCTTTAAGCTTCTAAATGCCAGGGCGCTATGCTACATGTAGACTGGTTAGTCCCTGTACGCTTGCTATGGGTATAAAACCAACACTAGTCATTACTTTCTAACACACTGACACAATGCACCATTCCCTCCTTTCCATATTTTTCCTACAGGATTTTAAAACTGTTCAAGTGACCATCTAGTAATACTGAGTGATGTTTCCCATAAGCAGTTCCATTTCAATAACTGGCCAATTTTCTAAGATTGATAAGTTAAGATCCCAGTTTGTAAGTTGTTTTTTCTGAATCAACATGAAAAATGAGGCAAACTTAAATATATCAGAAATATCAATACAGTTGCCCCCCCCATCCACAGGAGATATCTTTGGAGACCCCCCCAGTGGATACTTGAAAGCACAAGGTAGTACTGAACCCTGGATTTATTATGTTTTTCCTACATATCCAGGATAAGTTTCATTTATAATTTAGGCACTGTAGCTAATAATAAAATAAAATAAAACAACATACTGTAATAAAAGTTATGTGAATGTGGTCTCTCAAAATATTGTACTGTGTTCTCCTTTTCACTGAAAGAAAGCATCTTATGGTTTCTCTTTGGTCTACCTGAATTGCTAGCTTCACAACTTTTTCCTTTTGGGTCAATAATAATTAAAATAAAAGTTACTTGAACATAACACTGTAATCCTGGGATGGTCAATCTAATAACTGAGACAGCTACTATGTGACTGTTGGGCAGGCAAGGTATACAGCTTGAATATGCTGGACAAAGGGATGATTCGCATCCGGACAGGACAGAGCAGGATGACCTGAGATTTCGTCATGCTACTCAGAACAGCATGCGAATGAAAACTTATGAATTGTTATGACTTGTTTATTTCTTGCATTTTTCATTTAATATTTTTAGACCATAGTGGACCATGAGTACTGAAACCACAGAAAGTAAAACTGGGGATCAGGGGGGACTAATATATAAGGAAACAATGAAAATGACAGTTTTTAAGGTATCCCTTAAACTTCTTCTGTATCCCCCTACACGTTTGTTTATGATTATGAGGTGCCCTTGCCTGCGAGTTTCCTCATTTACAGAAGGTGAGTCACTGCCTTGAGCGCTTAAGTCACTACTTTCTGTCTCGGTTGAAGCAATAAGTTTTTTAACCAGGCTGGCCTTGTTTAACCAAATAACCAGAGAAGGCAGTCCATTTTTTTTTTTTTTTGGCTGAGTGAGAAAGAAAGAATATGAGAGAGTGAATGAGTAAAAGAAACACTTATTCACCTCCCTAAATGGTACATTGAACTACTAAAGGAAGAACTCTAAGTACAATTCCTGCCTTTGGTTATCTGAATATATTTAACATAACCTTTTGAATATGTTATCTCATCCCCTAGGTCACTGAAGGACAACCACAAAAAGAATGTTTGATGCAAAAGTCAAATACTTGATCATATAATAGTATGAAGCACACAGTGAGTTAGTTGCCTTGGACTTGCTTTTGGGAAAGCTCACTCTAACAATAATAAGCCAACACTTACATAGGACCATTCATGCGGCATGTGTAGTTCTAGGCACCCAACTCTCACCTCTTGACAGGCAGTAACGTACCTTATTTCATCCTCCATCATCCCAATGAGGAAGATAACGTTAGTATTTCTATGTTACAGAAGAGGACATTGAGGCACAGAGAGGTTAGTCTATTTTTCCAGTGTCACACAACTTATAAGAAGAACATGGAATTTATCTTCTAAAATGAGACTTTTGAGAGTGATAGGGGATGGTATGCATAGTTACACAATACAGCAGAGATGAACTGAGACTGACCCCCACAAAAAACTAGAATATTATAACTACCCTAAAGTATTAAGGGATTTGAATCCAGTGCTCAGGTCCTGAGCAAACACTTAAGCCACTCTGGTAAGCTATCATTTTCTTTATTGGTCCTCATTTGCCCATTTTGCTCATTTCTGTGACATTTATCCATGCACTCTGACTCTCTGGTCTTTTCCATTCACACACCTCCCATTTTTGTCCATGAGGCAACTGACGTACAAATTAACTAGCTCCAACTGGTATGTGCACCATGCACAGTGCAGAATGAGTAAGACAGAATCCCCATCCTCCAGGACTTAATAAGGGCAAAGGAGTATACCTCATAATTTTCCTAAGGAATCGGTTTAGACACACCAGCCTGCTTCAATGAACCAAAAGAGGGTTCATTTATTACCAAAAACAAAACAAAAGAAAAAACACAATGAATACCTGGCTCATGGCTCATGTGCTTTTAGACCCATCTGCAAAAATTCTTCATTCTTTCTGAAAAGCAAATATCTATACCAAACCTGAATCTTTTGAGAGCTTGTCCTATAACAGACATGATGCCTTCAAAGGAATTTCATGTTGCATATCCAAATTCAAATGAATGTATTAAAATTGCAAAATGAAAGTGCAGCCGGTTTTGCTCCAAGGTTTATCAATGATAAGTCACCTATTTTTATTGCATAAGGAATCAAATCTAGGGTTGTAATGAAAACACAATACAATGAATTAAGGGTAATTCTTGGAGTATTCAAGATGTTCCTGTTTGTTCAGGGACACTGTGTCCTTTGAGGCTCTTCTAAGTACTTTTATCTTCTGTAAGAAAGGCGTTTTCTCAATTTTTGAGGAAAGATATTCCAGCATCTAAAACATGCACAACGACTGGTTTTAATGCAGCAGTTATTACAGAACAGCAGTACATAGTTTTTCACTCATGCTTTGAATTTTACCCCTTTGTCAGCATTGGACACATATATGTGCTTGACTTATTTTAAGACATTCGTTTTTAATCTTATTTCTTTGTTATTTGCTTAACGTATGAGCTTCCCAGTTCCCTAAAGACTGTAAATGCATCTAAATTTTACCTTACCTAAGAATTTTGGCAGTTAAACTCGATGAAGAAGGGAAAGAGGGGTTCCCTGGTGTTGTAGTGGCTAGGCTTCCACGCTCTCAATGCTGCGGCCTGGGTTCGATTCCTAGTCAGGGAATTACCCTCCCCCCCCAAAAAAAACAAGGGAAAGAAATGTGGATTGGATTGGTCCAAGTGTTTGGTATGGGAACTGAAAAAAGGAGGAAATAAAAGCTATCTTTAAATTATTTTTGCTACATGGGAATAGGTTTTCTAATTAATCAATGCAGGGTTGTGAAGAACCACAGAGTCATCGTGGGCATATTCCTAAGTATGTTGAAGGTAAAAATATATAATTTAAAATACTTCATATTTTAAACAACATGTATATTGATAATTTGAAGGCTAGTATTTGAATCTTATCATTGTATGAAATCATATCCTTTTTTATAAGTATTTAATGAAAATGTCATCTTACTTTAAAACTACATTTCTACTAAAATTAGTGAATAAATTTTTGGTTTTATATACTACTTATGCTCAAGACTATGCCTTTTAAAGGAATTTTGCACAAAGTAAATAGCAATCCTAATGGATTTTTATGTCCCTTTAATCAAGACTATGTTCAAAAGTACAATCTAATCCCTATAGTCATTATTTAACAGCCAATGTACCTCTAATTGGAGAAGCAATGCATTTTATAAAGTGAGGTACATACATATATAAATATATCATTTTTATATATTTAAGAATGTGATTTTTAGACTTACAACAGCATTTATTCAGGATAAAGTGATATATAGTTAATAGAGAATATGTTTTTCCTTTGTTATTTCTTCTTTTTGTTTACTTGTTTTTGTTTTCATTCCAATATATATAGAAACAGCATAATTATTGGACTTCAATGCCCAAAAATTTATCTCTTGATTATTTTCCTATGTAGTGGAAATCAGTTGTGTGGCAGTCAAACAGCCTTCATTTCTTTTCATCAGTTTTTAGAACAGAGAGGTGAAATAAATTTTCTTTCACAACAAGACAATCAAAGTTACATTCAAGGAATTTGGAAGTAGATGAATTTAGTTTTGCATATTGAACAAAGCTTGCAGGACCCTTAAGAAACAATGTACTGCCCATGTGCTGACCTGTCTCTCTATACGCATTGGAGGATATAGACCCTTTAGGACGTATAAACTGGATTGTTTAAGGACAGCAAAGACTATCTTGTTTGAAAAACTAAAGAAACCAAAATATTTAGAGCTGTTATCCAAAAACAACATTTAACATTCATAACTAATTTCTGTTTTCCCAAGCATCCTCTTTCCTTCATCATTTAGTTAAAAAATCGTTTTTTAGGCTTATTATGTTAAATGATAGGCCAATTGAAATCCCATCCTATGCTGATAATGGATATGTGTAATAGCCTGAAAGAGCTTTAATAAAGTAAAATAATATATAACCAATTTAATTTAGAACTAAGCCAGTAGTACAGTACTATATTTATACAACTGATATTGTTAAATTCCTAATTTTTATCCTGTCTTGATTTAAATTATGAATTTCCTTAGAATGAAATTCATTTATGAAGAGCCTAATGGTTTCTTACATTAGCATTCCTATTGTGATATCTTTAAAGTTTTTCCATCATCTTTCCATTTAAATTCTGAATGAGATACTTGAAACTTTAACGTAGAACAAATATGGGCCTATGTAAAGTTATCCAAATTATAGTTCTTAACTGAAAATGTGTATAAACAATAAGTACTTAAGCATTTATCATCCTAGTTTTATATGTAGTTTTATATACATATTTGTGTGTATATATAATATATGTAATAAAAACATTGAATATATATAACAAAAATGTATTCAAGCATCACCAAACATATCATTCATTGTTTTCTCAATATATATTAAAATAATTTTTGCAAGTAAAGCCACAATTCTTTTTTCTATATGTATATACAGTTATTACTTTCATTGTAGAGTTACATTTTGAGAATTGTTATTAGTAATATATTTGATGAGTATTTCCATGTATTATATTAGCTCTATGGTTATAGCATTAATGGAACTCCATTGTTTAGGTTCTGACTGTTCTGTCTCCCAGAGCAATATAGCATTGTTTTCCATGTCTTTCTGGTATCCCATCTAATCCATGAAAATTTTATTCAAAGACAATGTTGAGATATAAATGCAGAAAATTTGTTCTGAAGACAAATTTCTAATTTAAATGCAAAGTTTAGTCTATGACTCAAGTGTGTTAAAAAAAAAAAGTGTAGGCTTTAAACAATTGGAATGCAGGTCAACCATGAACAACCCACATAGTGGTATATGCCACCACTCTCAGAATATCCACCCCACTGTTGACCATTATCATATGATTACTGCTGGAAGCAACAAAAACCTAGGTCGATTAAGTAAATGAATCAGCAACTTTAATAAATATTGTCTAATAATAAAAAATTTCTATTTTCCCCATACTCTATTTCACATACTCATGACTGTTTTGTGACTACCAACTGTATTTCCTAATCCCTTCACCTGTCTCACATACCATTCCAACTCCTCTTCCATTTAACAACCATCCATTTGTTCTCTGTATCTATGATTCTACTTCTGTTTTGATTGCTCATTTATTCTGTTCTTTAGATTCCACACATAAGTGAGATCATATGGTATTTGTCTTTCTCAGTCTGACTTATATATGGTGTCAGATGGGTACAAGACTTACCGAGGGAGCATTTCATAAATTATATAAATGTCTACCCACTGTGTTGTACACCTGAAAATAATATAAATAGTATTGACTATCAAATGTAATTTAAATATACAAGGGCTATCCGGAAAGTATCCAACCATGTAACCAGTCTCATTATATAGACAATGGCTGAAATTTTTTCTGGACAGCATAATATATATATATATATGTGTGTGTGTGTGTGTATATACACACACACACACACACACACACACACATACATACACATACACACACAGTTACGGAATATAGTCAATGGCATTTTAATAGCTATAGAAGATGTCAACTGGGTAGTGGGCTTGTTGGGGGTTATCACTTAAAGTGTGTGTCTAATCATTATGTTCTTTGGCACACCTGAAAATAAATTATAAAAAGAAAAGAAATGTTTGTTTTGTAGCCCTAATAAATATAATTTTTTACTTAAAATTTTAATTTAAGTATACTGCAAGGTTTAATTTAATATATTTTGATTACATTGGAAGATTTGACTTGTCATTATTGCTTCTTTTGTAACAGTGGCTAGCATTCAGAAGCTCCCTGCAGCCTCTGTGCTAACGGACATCAACTTCCCAATGAAAGGACGAAAGGGAATGGTTGACTGGGCAAGAAACTCAGAAGATAGGGTTGTCATTCCAAAAAGCATTTTTACTCCTGTGTCATCAAAAGGTAAGTATGTGAGATAATTTGGGCTTTTAAAAACACATTTTGATAAGATCATTTAATAAAACGTTAGACATAAATCTCCGTATATTAAACAACTTAAAAACAGTCTGTAGTCTATAAATATGGAAACTTAACACTTGATCTGTAAGTCTCTGAATTCACCGAAGGAAAGGATCGATTAAAGTGAAAAATATGCTTGTATATATAAGTAAAAATTACAGACCTGAACATAACATGATCAACTTAGCCTCTAAAATTAATGTCTATTTTCAACAGTGACATTGTGCCCTTATTTTTAACTTGGGAGATTTTGACCTTATGACTTAGTGCTCCAAAAGAGAATTGGCTCTTTTTTTCCCCATATCAATGGGAATTTAAACTCATCAGCTACAACTAAAGCCGCTTCTTTTCTTAGTGTGATAAAGGACAATTATAGGGAGTTCCCTGGTGGTGTAGTGGCTTAAGGCTTCAGCGTTGGCCCTGTCAGCGCTGCGGCCTGGGTTCGATTCCCAGTCAGGGAGCTACCTACATGCCAAAAAGCAAATAAATAAATAAATAAATAAATAAATAAAATTAAAAAAAAAAATAAAGGACAATTATATTGTGGCATTAAACCACTGAAAGCACAATTAATGTGTGGGGTATGGGGGTGTGGGATATGGGGCCCAACCTGCCCTATTTATAGCTGGAAGGCATCTCTTCTACCCAGGTTTATATCAGCAAGTCCTGAAATCCCTTTGTAATGAGCAGATTAAAATTTTATATTACTTTATATTTTATAAATGTTCTAAGTTTATATATAAATATATTATATTAATAATATAAAAATTTTATAAAATTTTATATTATAGTATTTTCTTATTGTTTCACTAATTTTTTAAATTTTATTCTTTCTAGAATTAGATGAATCATCAGTATTTGTTCTTGGAGCAGTTTTGTACAAAAACTTAGATCTAATACTGCCTACTCTAAGGTAAGGTGCAAAGCAATAAACTGTTGTAATCTTTGTAAAACTATTCTAAAAATGTGAATATAGCTCATGCTATGAAAATAGTCCAACAAGCTTTGGTAATACAAAGGGCTTTTTCTTAAATTAAATAGAAAATAACAATTTAATGAACAGCTTATTAGCATATTATGCATTTCAAAACAACTAGAAAAGACAATTTTGGTCTGTGATTATAGCCCTGCAATTCTTTTGTAACTAATCATGACTTAAGATTAAGGGGGGAATAAAAGAATAGAAAAAACTCTAGTCCCTATATTAGAATGGGTTGTTTAAAATTAATCTGTCTTCTCTCTTTATTTGTACTTAATGGTACTGTTCATCAGCATTACATGAAACTTTACAGGAGTGTCATGATGGCTGGGAATACATTTTTTTACTTCATTTGCTCAAGACATCAATTTTCTTCTAAATACATATTCAATTACAGTTCCATTAAGAAAAACTGATGTTGTTCAATTAAAGGACTATTTTGGGAAGAAATCTATTGATTTCTTTCCTCCTAGTCATTAAAAGAAACAATTACAAATAGTTATGCTACCAACATTCATTTATTTGCTCTACTGTTTTAACCACTTTACCTGATTTCACAGAAAACATTCACATCTATTTGGATAGTGATGTTATCACCGATGACCTGTTTTCTCCACCCTGCCTCATTCTGGAGGCCTGAGACAAAATTACATGTTTGTTAAACATAGCCTACACTTGCAGTAAGCTCTTACTCACACCTTCATGAATACAACTTCATGTTTTTAGGTAGGAGAAACTGTGAATGATGTAGATAGTTGTACCAGGGGCATAAAAAATGGTCTAATAAATAAAACCAATTAGAGTTCAGTCCAACAGAAAAAGGCCTCCCAAGGAAGCAACTAAGATTTTGCAGCCTCAATGACTTGTCACAATTCTTTGGAGAAAATCTTTCTGTGTGCAGCAAATTATTAATATAGCTGGTGAGTCATCAAGAGTCCCTCTGATACAATCAATGCACATTCTCCTTCAATCGCAGAGACAACTATGGGAAGTTTAGCTTTCTTTAACTCCCTTCTTTGGGTGGAATTTGGGCTTCCTAAATTTGAATAGGTTTACACTTAGATTTGTTCTACTAATAGCAAATTTTCAAAACTGGTATGTTTACTTTGAACTTTTCCACTGGTTTAATTAAAACACATTGGTATGTACAACTACTCACAGATAAAATTAATTTAGAGTTACTCCAACTCCATCTTTGGATATGATGTTCATTTGAGGAGAAATGTGCTTGAGTTAAAAGTATCCCTAGTTACTCAGACACTTATGGCCACAAGGAATTCATTTGTGTAGAGCTCTTTTAAGAATTCGAGACTAGACCTACTGAAAAGCAGATGATTGGGGTTTTAATTTCAATTTAACATAACAAAAATGTACAAACTTGTGGAGTCACTTAGCGATCAAATGCCTTCAATTCAGCATTAAGAAGCACCTTTATGTGCAATATTCACCCTATTTGCTGCTGAGAGACATAGTGAATGCAAATAAAGTATTGAACATAAAATGCTTTAGGTTGTGAATTCATGTCCCTACATGTCTAATAAAATTGCATTATAATTAATCTTGTTTGCATAATACCATAGAACTCACTCACCTACACAAATGCAATCAGGTTATTCCAAGTTTCATAAATTTATATAGTCAAGGAAATTGGAAATTTATCTAGGGATATTAACTTTTGGAAAAATATAAAAAGGCATTCATTTAGTGTTTCAACATTTTTGGGAGTCCACAGACAATTTTATTATCATTCTTCAACTTGCACATTTAGATACATATTATATCTATATAATGTGTGTATATATATATAATGTATATATATTCATATATACATTATATATATAAATGTATATGTGTGTGTGTGTATATATATAGATAGATAGATAGATAGATAGTATGCTTCAAATATATTTTTTACAATTTTTTGTTAAATTTATTGGGGTCAACATTTTTTAAAATCATGGCAGAGGCAGTGGTCACTTACAGCTTATTGGTAGAATTAATAGATGAATTACGGGTGATTTAATGGACAAGGCAGGGTATATAGTTAAGAGCAGTGGTTCCCCTAACACTACCTGTGACATACAGGGTTTCAGATTACCTTTGGGCAATTTACTCATTTTTTTAATGTGTAAATTGTGGGGTTAAACTCAAAGATTTTTTTCAACTTCAGAAATTCCCTGTCTTTATTATAGTAAAAATTATGGACTTTAAGAGTTCTAATATATTGTTTAGCTTGATATTCTTAATAACCTTTAAGAGATAAAAAGTATCCAAATGGCAGAGAAGAAGTCAAACTGTCACTTTTGAAGATGGCATGTCCCTTTATATACAAAACTCTGAAGACTCCACCAGAAAACTATTAGAAACAATAAACAAAAACAGTAAACTTGCAGGATACAAAGTCAGTGTACAAAAATCAATTGCATTTGTATATACCAACAAGAAAACTTCAGAAAAAGAAATAAGAAAAAGAATACCTTTTGTGATTGCAACAAAAAAGAATAAAATGCCTAGGGATAAACTTAACAAAGAATGTGAAAGATTCATACAATGAAAACTCTAAGACACTATTCAAAGAAATTGAAATGGACACAAAGAAATGGAAAGATATCTCGTTTTCATGGATTGGAAGACTCAACTTAGTTAAAATGGCTATATTACCCAAAGCAATATACAGATTTAACGCAATTCCCATAAAAATCCCATAGACATACTTTCACAAAATAGATTAAAAGTCATCAGATATTTATGGAACCACAAAAGATCCCAAATTGCCAAAGCAATCCTACATAAAAAAAAATAAGGCTGGAGGCATCACCCTCCTCAATTTCAATCTGTACTACAAAGCATCAATAATCAAAAAGCTTGGTATTGGTAGAAAAACTGACACACAGACCAATGGAACAGAATCAAAAACCCAGATATAAACCAACAAATATAATGGACAAACAATTTTTGAAAAAGGAGTGAAAATATACAATGGGGAAAAGAAAACCTCTTCAGTAAATGGTGCTAGGAAAATTGGAAAACCACATGCAAAAAAATGAATCTGAAATGTGAACTGTCACTATATACCAAAATTAACTCAAAATGGATTAAAGACCTCCCGATAAGACCCAAAGCAATAAACTGTATACAGGAAAACATTGAAACTAAACTTAGAGACCTTGGGTTCAGGGAGGACTTTATGAATATAAACTCAAAGGCAAGGGAAGTAAAAGCAAAAATAAATGAATGGGACTATATAAAACTAAAAAGTTGCTGCACACACAGCTAAAGAGTACATCAACAAAGCAAAGAGACAGCCAACTGAATGGGAGAAAATTTTGACAAACAACACCTCTGATAAGGGGCTAATATCTAAAATATATAAAGAACTTGCACAATGCAAGAACAAAAAAACAAACAACCCAATTAAAAAATGGGCAGAGGACCTGAACAGACACTTCTTCCAAGAAGACATACAGATGGCCAACTAATTCATGAAAAAATGCTCAACTTTATTAGGTATTAGGGAAACCCAAATGAGATACCACCTCACACCTGTTAAAATGGCTATTATCAACAAGACAAGGAATAACAAGTGCTGGAGAGGATGTGGAGAAAAAGGAACTCTCACACACTACTGGTGGGAGTGAAAATTGGTACAACCACTGTAGAAGATGGTATGGAGGTTCCTCAGAAAATTGGGACTGAAGTTACTATATGACCCATAAATCCCCCTTGTGGGTATCCCCAAAATTTGAAAACTTTAGTCTGCAAAGACATATATAAACCAGTCTTCGTCACAGCATTATTCACTGTGGCCAAGTCATGGAAACAACCAAAGCCCCTTGACAGATGACTGGATAAAGAAGCTGTGGTACATATACACAAAATGGAATATTGCTAGCCGTAAGAAAAGATGAAACACTGCCATTTGTGACAAAATGGATGGACCTTAAGATCATCATGCTTAGTGAAATAAGTCAGACAGAAAAACCAAGAACCATATGACCTCATTCATATGTGGAATATAAAACTGAAAGCAATAAAGAAACAAAAACTCATGGACACAGTCAATAGTTTAGTGGTTACCTGAGGGTAAGGAGGAGTCAAATACATGGTGATGGAAAGAGAAATGACTCTGGGTGGTGAACATATAATCCAACACAGATGATGTACTATAGAATTGTACACATGGAACCTAATTTATACTAAGCAATGTCACTCCAATAAATTTAAAAACTAAAAAATTAGAAGTTAACATATGAGCAAAAAAAAGAATTATAAATATGTATACTCACTCATACTTTCCATATATAAAGTAATTAGGTAAATGACTATAGGAAAACAATACTGACATTGGACTTTGTTGACCAAAATAATGACAATAGAATATTTAAGATGAAATAGCTTAAGTACTATTTGAAAGGTGAAATATTAGCATTTATTTCTCTTTTTTTATTTCATACAGTAAAATAATATAACTGAGAACTTTCAGAATTTTTTTTTTCAAAAAATTGTTCCAGAGGGGAGTTCCCTGATGGTGTAGCAGCTTAAGGCTTCAGCGCTGGTGCTGTCAGCACTGCAGCCTGGGTTCAATTCCCAGCCAGGGAACTACCCACATACCAAAAAGAAAAAAAAAAATTGTTCCAGAAAGTTTAGTGAGTAACCATACTGAACATAGGTCTGCTAAATAAAAGTAAGCCTTTTAAAGGATGGGGTGATGTCTGTTTTATAGTCACTCAACAAGCATTTACTGAGCAGCAACTCTGCTAATCTTATTGTGTTAATTCTTTCAAATTACTGTCAAAACTCCCTGACCAATGCTTAATGAATAACAAAGGTTCAAGAAGTATTTACTGGAATAATTGTCTTATCTGATAGAATATCCTATATAAACCATTTTTTAAAATAAGGTAAAAATAATTTGGTATTTATACTATAAAAGTATTTCAGGAACAGAGGAATAAAATACATATGTCTTGCTTTACTGTATAAATTTGACTCTGAAAGGAACCCAATAAGAAAGAAAATATCTTAGTATTCAAACAAAAAGAAATACAAATTTTCTCTATATGTTTACTTACTATTTACTAAATTTCCTGACACATTTTCCTGTGATCATTTTACTAATGATCTGTTGAAATTTTTCGAGCCAAGTTTCCCATACACAGAATAATGTTAGGCTTGCTGTTAAGTTTCCAGAGTTTTATATTTTGATATAATCATTTTCAAAACAATACTTTGCCTAATTTTTTCATGGAGACAAAGAAGAACTTGAACTGTTTTAAGTAGATATAATTTAGAAATTTTCCTTCATGCAAGACAAAATAACTGCATGTTAACTCTTTTTATTTAGGTATTTCTTTTCTTCTCTTGCCTTTAATAGGTATTCAACTATTCTCCAAGCTGCAATTTTTATTTTACTGTTTGATTGTCTTCACTTTTACAATTAAGCATATTCAAATTATCCCTTCAACTGAAGGAAATGTTCTCTATTGGAATCTAAACTAAATATCTGTTATTCTCAGCTGCCCATTTTCACTCTTCTTCAGAATAATTTCTTATAGTTCAAAAGCATAGAACTAGTGGATTCTAGGGCTTCAAGGAAGGCCCTTTAAAGATTAATACCCTCCAGCATTCTAATTTTATACATGAGGGAACTGAGCTCATTGTACTTCGGTGGCCTGC
Source organism: Lyroderma lyra (assembly GCA_004026885.1). NCBI lineage: Eukaryota > Metazoa > Chordata > Mammalia > Chiroptera > Megadermatidae > Lyroderma > Lyroderma lyra. The sequence continues at coordinate 329,475 of PVJL010000218.1, read as the reverse complement.
ACAAGATTATATGTCCAGCAGCTTACTGAGTTCTAATTTAATTCACATCTTCCCTCTGCCCAAACCACTGTCTTGCTTCTTTTGCATTGCTAATATTCATTCCTTTAAGAATTACAAACCATGCACTTCTATAATAGTGTAAATACATGTGTCTTCCTCAGAAAATCTTGTAAAGCCCAGGGAGAGTGGCCACGTGTGGTCAGGCTCAAGGAGCTTTGGGGTAAACTTGGTGGCCACAACTCAGGCTATTGACACCAAGGTCTGAGGCTAGCCCTCTTCCCACCCGCTCCTGACCACTTCTGGGCCTGATAGATGAAGGCTGGCCAGCTAAGGCCAGAGGGTCCTCAGGGAAGATGAGACCACCTCCACACAGGTGCCACTCATGACAAGGAACTAAAATCCACTCAAAACCTGGTAAGCACTTAAACTGGTGAGGACATTTAACTGCAATAACCTTTTAGTAGGAAGGACAATTTAGCAATATCAAGAGGCCTTAAATATGCATTACCATGGTAATACAGCAATACCACTTCTAATATTTTATATTATGGAAATTAAGAAAAAAAAAGGTGTATTCAAGCATACACTCAAGCCAAAGAGCTCAAGAAACAGTTGTAAACAATCCACTTTTTTATTCATTTAATAAAGTTAGGTATTAGTTTTATGGGAGAAGCACAATACTTTTGAGTATGGGAGCAATGTGTAGTTTTCCTGGTTGGACATATCAAAGATGTAGTTCCATTTAAAAAAAACAAAACAGTTAAACACTTAAATAAAGCTTTAACATTCAAGATATTGCAAATGATCTAATTCAAATTATATGCAAATTCCACTATAGTAAAATATCAGGAAAAAGCTAGCTGAACAACAAACAACAAAAATAAACAAAAAACAAAAGAAAAACTATAAGCCAGTGATTGTTTGAAATTTATCTTTTAAAAAGGAACAAATTTCAGTAATGCAAAATCACATGAATTTGCTGTCAAGTACACCAATCTAATGAATATAAATTATCTTGACTTTTTTACATCTAGGAAATGGAACTCATTTGAGTTTCCAGTATTATCAGGATTAAAAGCAATTGGGGAAAGCAATTGAACTAAATAATATTGAAAATAATGGAAAAACGAAAGCACAATCACTTTTATGCCAATACATGCTGAATGCAATCTACCTGAAGTACTAAGTTCTCTCAAGAGAACCTGTTCTTCAGTTTCAGTACCTAAACTATGAATTTTGCGTCTTCATTCTGTTTGCAATGAAGTATTGTAATTTTGTGATATTCTTTATCTTCTTATAATGTCCTCTTATGGGGAAATTAAAGTTATCCATGAGGACAAAAATTTACATGACTAGTACTATAAAATATGGAAATATCATATAGTAAGTACATTAGTTACAAAAATCTGAGTTTAATTGGGGCATGCCTTTTAAAAGTGAATTTAAATCCCTCACTACTTAGTTTCTTTGTGGTTCTAAGTGTTACATTCTTAGCAAAGCTTACTTGAAATTCTGTTTTCAAATCTGTTAGCCCAACCGTAATTTTTAGCAGCCAGTAGCTGACTTTAGTTTTAAAACAAATGTAGCTTAATAATTTTGATTCAGACTGCAGTTCCTAGAATATATAAGAAGTCATCTATTTTATTATGATCTTATTTAAAGTGGGAAGCTTGTTAAAACAATTATGAAAACACTTCAGAAGGTACAAAAACTGTAATTCTAAAAATGGAAAGAGACTACAATAATTTTAATAATTTTCTTTAAACAATTAACATTTTTTACTGTACCTTATCTGGCTGTACTTTATTTGCACAATTAGTTCTATAACCCTCTCCACTGATGTTTCTTCTGTAATGTTGCACTTCATTTTTTTATGTGGCAAAAATTGTGTAACATCAAATGTACCTTCTTTACTATTTTTAAGTGTACAGTAAAGTAGTGCTCACTATATGCACCTTATGGTGCAACAGATCTCTAGAATATTCTCATCTTGCAAAATTGAAACTGTATATCTTGAACAGCAATTCATCTTTCATCTCCTCCCCTAGCCCTTGGAAACCACCATTATACTATCTATTTCTAATAAATGGACTACTTTAGATACTTCATGTAAGAGAAATCATGCAGTATTTGCCTTTTTCTGACTGGCTTATGCCACTTAGCATAATGTCCTCAAAGCTCATCTGTGTTGTAGCGTATGTAGAGCTTCCTTCTTTTTTAAGGCTTGATAAAATTCCATTGTCTGTTTATACCACATTTTCTTTATCCATTCATCTGTCAATGAACATTTAGGCTGTGTCCTCCTCTTGGCTATCATGAATAATGCTGCAGTGAGCAGTGTGTGCAGGATCTTTTTGAGATCCTGTTTTCAATTCTTTTGAATCTATTCCCAAAAGTGGAATTTCTGGATCATACAGAAATTCTATTTTTCATTTATTGAAGACTCTCCATACTGTTTTCCATAATAGCTGCACCATTTTACATACCACCAGCAATGCACAAGGTTTCCATTTCTCTACAACCTTGCCAACACTTCTTTTCTGTTCGTTTGTTGTAGGTGTTGTTTTTGATAATGGTATGAAGTGATAATCTCATTATAGTTTTGATATGAATTCCCTAAGGATTAGTGATATTGAGTATCTTTTCATATATCTGTTGGCCATTTATATATCATCTTTGGAGAAATGTCTATTTAAGTCTTTTGCCCATTTAAAAAATCTTACTGTTTTTGTTGTTGAATGTTAGAATTTCTTATATCTTTTCATTATTAACCATTTATCAGACATATGGTATATAAATATTCTTTCTTATTTAGTAGACTGCCTTTTCACTCCGTTGATTCTTTACTGAATAGATTTATTTTTTTATGTTTGATACAGTACCATTTGTATATTGCAGTTTTTGTTGCCTTACTTTGGTTTCATACCAAAGAAATAATTGTCAAATTTAATGTCATGAAAATTTTCTCTTATTTTTCTGCTAGGAGTTTTATAGTTTCAGGTCTTATGTTTAGATATTTAATCCATTTTGAGTTAATTTTGATATATGTTACAACCTAAGAGTCCAACTTTGTTCATTTGCATATGAATATTGAGTTTTCCCAGCACCATTCATTAAAGAGATGGTCCTTCTCCATTGTGCCTTGGTATCCTTGTTAAATATAATTTGACCGTATACGTGAGGATTTATTTCTGCTCTGTCTATTCTATTTCATTGGCATTTATGCCAGTACCTTACAATTTTGATTTTCTATAGCTTTGTAATGTCTTTTGAAATCAGGAAGTGTGAGGCCTCCAGATTTGTTTCTCTTTCTAAAGATTTTTTTACTATTTTGGGTTTTTTGAGATATCATAGGAATATTAGGATCTTTTTTCTATTTATGCAAAAACATGTCACTAGGATTTTGATAGGGATTGCATTGATCTACAGATCACTTTGGGACATATGAACATTTGAACAATTTCATTATCTTCCAATTCTTGAACATGGATGTCTTCCCATGGTTTTGTATTTTCTTTGATTTCCACAGGTTTTTGTTTGTTTGTTTTTTGTTTTTTGTTTTTAGTGTCCATGTCATTTATTTTCTTGGTTAATTTAATTCCTAACTTTTATTCTCTTTGATACTAATGTAAATGAGATTTTTTTTGGATTACTCATTGTTAGTGTATAGGATTGCAACTGATTTTTGTGTGTTGATGTTATATACTGTATCTTTGCCAAATTTATTAGTACTAGCACAATGAATCTTTAGAATCTTTAGGGTTTTCTACATATAAGATCATTTCATCTGCAAACAAGGAATATTTCGCTTTTTCCTTTTCATCTTGGTTGTTCTTTATTTCTCTTTCTTGCCTAATTGCTTTGGTTAGAAATTCCAGTACTATGTTGAGTAGAAGTGTCCATAGATGGCATCCTTACCTTGTTCCTATTCTTGCAGTGAAAGCCTTCATTTTTTTACTGTTTAGTATAAGATTAGCTGTGGATTTCTCATATGTAGCTTTTATTATGTTGAGTACCTTTTTTCTATACCTAATTTTTCATAAGTTTTTTCTCATAAATGAATGTTGATTTTTCAAAAACAATGTTTCTTTCTGCATCAATTGAGATGACAATGTGGTTTTCGTCATCATTCTGTTAATGTGGTGTTTTACATTAACTGATTTTCTTATGTTGAACTATATTTGCGTCCTAGAAATAAACTCCACTTGATCATGGTGTATGATCCTTTTAATGTGTTGTTAAACTTGGCTTGCTAGTATTTTGTTTAAAATTTTTGCATCAATATCCATTAGGGATATAGGCCTGTGGTTTTCATTTTTATATCTTTGATCTTGATATCAGGGTAATGATGTTTTGAATTATTTCCTCCTTTTCAATGTTTTGGAAAAGTTTGTGAAGAAATTCTCTTTTATATGTTTTATGGAATTCTTCAGTGAATCTTTTGGTCCTGAGCTTGTTGTTGTTGTTGTTGTTGGGAGTTTTTGATTACTGATTCAATCTTACTAGTCATAGGTCTGTTTAGACTTTTTTTTAAAAAATGTCTTCATAAATCAATATTGGTAGATTATTTATAGAATTTTATTCATTTCTTTTAAATTATACAGTTTGTTGGCATATCATTGTCTTTAGTAATCTCTTATGATCCTTTTTATTTCTGTGGCATCAGCTGTAATGAATGTCTCCTCTTCATTTCTGATTTTGGTTATTTAAACTTTTCTTATTAAATTAGACTGTCTTATTAGTGTAACTAAGAGTTTGTCAAATTTGTTGATCTGTTGTTTTTCTATTCTCTATTTTATTCATTCATGCTCTAATCTTTATTATTTCTTTCCTTCTGCTAACACTGGGTTTAATTTGTTTTGTTTTGTTACCCTAGTTCCTTGAGGTACAAAGTTAGGTTGTTGATTTGAGATCTTTTTCTTTTTTTTTTAAATGGAGGCATTTAGTATTATATATTTCTGTTTTAGTACTGCTATTGCTACATCTCTTATGTTTTGGTATATTGTGTTTTAATTTTCATTCATCTCAAGATATTTTCTAATTTTTCTTGTGATCTGTCCTGTGACACAGTGATTGAGAGTGTATTTCATTTCTATATATTTGTCTATTTTCCAGTTTTTTTTTCTAATTTCATTCACTATACTCAGAAAAGAAACTTGATGTGATTTCAACTAACTTAAATTTGTTAACACTTTTTTGTGGCCTCACCTATGATCTCTCCTGGAGGAGAGTCCATATGCATTTGAGAAGAATATATATTCTGCTATTGTTGATAGAGAGTTATATATATATGTCTGCTCTATCTAATTGGTTTATAATGTTGGTCAAGTTCTCTGTTTTCTTATTTCTACTATCAGATTAATCTATTCCTTAGTAAAGGGACATATTCTACTATTATTGTGTTATTGTCCATTTCTCCCTTAAGTTCTGTCACTATTCACTTCATATATTTGGGTGTTCTTCTGTTAGGTACTTACATGTTTATAATTGTTATCTCTTCCTGGTGAATTGACCTTTTATCATTATATAATGTTCTTAATTGTCTCATTACAGTTGTTGACTTAATTTCTATTTCTCTGCTCTCTTTCAGTTACCATTTGTATGGAATATTGTTTTTCATCTTTCATCTTCAGTCTGTGTGTGTCCTTATACCTGATGTGGGTTTCTTGTAAACAGCTGTATTGCATTTTATAGTCACATTTTACTCTCTTTAAGATAGGGTTCATGTACCCTAAGCACCTTAAGCCTTTGTAAAAATTGTGAAGAATAACTTGGGTCTCCTTTGAGTGAATAACTCTACAAATGTTTAAATATTTTAGATAACAAGTAGCACAAATTTCAAGGACAGGAAAGACCTTTATTACTTCAGTCATGAAATCCATTTGGCTGTAAGATATGCTTTCCTAGCAGTGAATACAAATGTGTACTCAGCCAGGAAGCATTAGTAGATTACAAAGCCTAACATGGCACATAAGGAGCCAGCAATTCACTTATGCAAATTAGGCTGAATTGATGGAATAAATTAAAGATATTTTTGTACATTGTGCACTTTTTAAAAAGAGAATTTGCATAATGTAAATTTGTTTATTTGTCCTTCATTGAGCATTTTAATACCATGATATTAGAATTACATTTTGAGTCAACCTGATCAAAAGTTTGAGGTTTTTAGTATATGTTTATTTAATAAGACAGTGAAATATGTGGCATCATATTTAATGTGGCACATTAAAATGTGCCAAGCATAATGCAAATGAGAATATATAAATGCTAGATACAAATCATGTCCTCACTGAACTTATAATCTTATGGAAGGGGTTATACCTAGCTTCAATAGAAGCGGTGGTAGATACAGGTACATGTTCATAGCACAGGGTTAAGGAGTACTTATGTAAGAAAAATTATCTGCCTAAATATGTTGACATGTATTCCTTCCCAGTTATATTCTAAATAAGCTATCATATACACACATACACACACATACAAAGTGAAAGCCATAAGGCAGACTCCATCCTCAAGGGACCGTCTCCATCAGGCAGGTTGAATAGCTGATGAACCTTACACGAAGTAGCATACAGGTACCATACAAAAGGCTGTTTATCTTAGCTACTTTGCCTTCCAAAGCCTGGTTCCCAGGGTCAAAATCCGTACATGTCTATACACAGAAAGAGAACTTTATAAATGCATTGACAAAATCATAAATTTCTGTTTGGAATACCCACATCTGTATTTTCTGGTAAATTATTGATTTATGTATCTCTTAAAATAATGTAAAATATCTGTATGCTACAAAAATTAAGTACCACTTATTAATTAAAATTAATAGTTGAGTTAAATTAGCATTGTGTTTATTTATAGCAGAAAAATGGGATTATAAACAAAACTAGAATAAAGGGACAGGTTGAATTTGGGTGCTGTGTAAATATTTGTGTTTGGGGTAACCCAAGCAGATCTCAGACACATTCAGGTTAATCTGGAAAAGAAACTTCCATCTGTAGTGTGGCCTGAAGACTTCTCTGGGAGAAACCTCTGTAATATTTTTGGTGGTGACAGGCAGACATTCTTCCAAACTCCAAGCCACCTACACTTTGTCTTTCTCTGGGAATCCTGTGAGATCTGGTAATATAATTAATTGCCCAGTATCACCTTGCAGCTTTGCTAATTCCATCATTCTCATTTGATCTCCTGATTACTTTTAACTCACAGAGAAGCAAGAACAAGTTTGCAAAGGGAGCTTGGCATTTAGAGCTTTCTTTGATGTCCTTCTCAATACACCTTGCCTTCAATTGACTCATTTAGTATTAAATAAAAGAGTGTTAATGAACTCTCTTTGTTTGTAACTGCCTTCCCCATGAGAAATATGAAAACCAATAAAATAAAGGACTGTTAATGAGCTCTTTTGTTTGTAACTGTCTTCCTTAAGGGAAATATAAAAATCAACATATGCTTTGTTGTTTTTTATAATTTACTATTAGTCTGGACACCATGAAGCTTCTTGAGTGTTTAAGAATTTGTTGACATTACTAAATACATGAGAGATAGGTTAAAAATGTTATCCCACTTACATGTTTACAGTTCCTCTGTTACTAAACATAGTAAATTCCAACTGTGGCATAGTTAGCATTCTTTTTTGGTGAAATCTTATGGCAAACACTATCCTACAAGAGAAAACATTTTAATAAAGAATAGGAGGTTCAACAATATTTGATGATATTATAATTATATAACTTCAATGGTACAGCCATTTTAGAAAACAGTATGGCAGCTTTTACCACATGATCAAGTAATTTTAGTCCTATGCATTTACTCAAGACAAATGAAAATAAATATTCATGCAGCAAGTATGTATGCCAATTATTCATAATAGCCAAATATGAATAGCTACTATTTATAAAAGGTAAAAATCAAAAGCAATCCAAGGTCTGCTTACTTAATTGATGAATAGACCACTAATTGTGTTGTATCAGTTTCATGGATGATTACTAATCCATAAAGAAAAACAAAATGGATGGATTTCAAAAACATTATGCTAAATGAATTAAACAAACTCTATGTACTGTATGATTCTATTTAAATAAAATTATAGAAAAGACATAATTCTAGTGACAACATTTCCATGGTTCCCTGGAATCATGGGAAGGGATCCAGTGCAAAAAAGCTCAAGGAAACCATTCAGGATGAAGGATAAGTTGTCTGTCTTGATTAGGTGGTACCTGAATAGTAGAATACAATTACCATTGAATGACCCATTTAAAATTGATATACTTTATTATCTCTAAACAATGCCTTAAACAACAAAACAGAGGGGAAAAAATTAAATGGTTTTTATCTTTGATACCTGTTATGAATTCTCTGGGATAGTATGTGCTCTATGGAAGAGCAGGTGGTTTATTTCAAGTCAAAAAGGAGGAATGTAAACACACACACACACACACACACACACACACACACACACATGTATGTATGTATGTATGTATGTATGAGAGCTGACTGGAAAGTATCCAGCCATGTAATGTGAAAAATAGAGGCATTTACAGCTGGATTTTTTTCCGGACAGCCCTCATATGATACATATTTCTTCAAATAGCTAAAAAATAAAATCTTTAAGCCTCTAAATAATTGATGTGTAGCCTTTTATATGTTGGATGAAAATCTATATTTACAAGATAGAGTTGGTTCAGTTTGATATGTTTATGTATAATTTTTTGGAGCTTATAATTTTATTTAAAACTTCTTTGTGAGTGCACTGTCCTTAGTAAGATATTTTGAAAGGCAAATATGTTTCTTATATTGAGCATATTGAGATTTAAAAAGTGGCCTATAAAACTATTGCTGAAATGAATGATGGTCAGTAATTATCAAAAGCATTTATTTATATTTAAACTCTACTTGCTTTCATGCTACACCACATTCTAATCATTCATCTTTATGAATTTTGAAATAGTCTTAAAATTGCCAAGACAGCACTTTGCAAGAAGAATATTTGGTCTCCTGGAAAACAAAACTGTTAAGTCTACCTTGAAATCAATGGTTTATATTAATTTAAAGATTGCCTGAAGGTTTAAATTCACAATCCATCTCTCTCATAGGTGAATCAGATTTAAGTAATCGAAACTTGTCAGTGCTATTGCTTTTTCATCTTTCCTGCATTTAAAATGGTAACTGAGCAATAGCTGTCCTCTTACTCAAAGTATTCTAGTTCCAGATAGGGTTTGTTTATAACAAAAAAATGAACTGTACCTTTCCATGAATAGTAAGTACTTCAGTATCATGTTTTAAATCTGCCCTATTTTTTTGTTGAGGATACGTTTATTCCAAGATGTACTGAGCAGTAAGAATTTGTGTTTGTCATCAATCATTTCTCCTATTAATCATAATTACTCTGTTTCAGAAATTATACTGTTGTTAATTCCAAAATCATCGTGGTCACAATAAGACCTGAACCCAAAACAACTGATTCATTCCTGGAGATAGAGCTAGCTCATTTGGCTAATGTAAGTATCATCCCTTTGACATTGAGTTGCTTATAGCATTTATCTTTTAAAGAAGGTTAACAGTTTTTCTCTTGACCAATATTATCAAAACACATTTTCTAGGCTTTTTAGAGTTGTGAATGAATTAATTTGTTATGAAGATATATATTATATAGAAAGAAAATGCCATATTATTCTATGCTTTTCTTCATGATGAACTCTCCTCAATTTATTTAAGTAATAATTAATAAATGTTTATCAGTGTACACATCTTTTTTTTTTTTGTATGTGGATAATTCCCTGGCCGGGAATCGAACCCAGGCCGCAGCGCTGGCAGCACCAGCGACAAAGCCTTAAGCCACTACACCACCAGGGAACTCCCTGCACATCTTTATTGGGCTATGAGTTAGGCAATGGGGGAGAGCAAGATGAATAAGAACCTGTCTCACAACGTGGTGAGGAAGACTGTCATGTAAAAGCATAGACTTAAGATGCATGCAAAAATAGAAATTATAAACATGGTACAAGTGGGAGTGATTAAATCCAGGGTACTCCAGGGTAGGAGAATGGAAGAGATGTCATTTAAGTGTACAAAGTTGAGGACCAGAAATATTTCTTAAAACTCCCTGGGTGCCCCAGTGATCTAAATCTAACTCTACCATTCAGAATGACAAGACCCCTTTCTTAAATTTATACAACTGCAACTAAAATTCTTTGGATCTTGTTCAGACCTTATGTAGAAATTTAAAAATCTAGTTACCCTTTATATATTTACTCTGAATACTTAAGTCATTGATGAGTTGAGGCAAGGAAGTTGAGTCCTCTTAAGACTTTCTTAATTACACTTTTATACTTCCTGTATTAAAGTAATCCAGTCTCTTGTGTTACATGTACATATTATTTTTTATTTCTTGCAAAATTTCTCTGAAGTTGACTTTTACATACAAATAATAGAAGCACAAAGTATCATTTTCCCAAACTGATATACTTAGTGAATGACAATGTATAATCACATATGTTCTACAAAACCTATGTATTTTCTTATATTTTATCATTTTTGACTGCCCCTAAATTAAATCAGTCTTGGTTTTATAGAAAATGACAATTGTCTTCCCTGTAAACCACTTTTTACTGAGATGCTTTGGCTTCCTAGCTTGTTCAGTGAAAATCTCAAATCTCTCAGCAATCACTTATCAACATTACAGTTGATGCTTAAGTTATTAGGCCTTATCTTACTTCTGCCAAAATGTGACCATACCATTACATTTACCTTTGAGAATATGTTTTATTTCTACAATATACATCTCTTCATGCTTTTGAATAACCTTAATCTCATCACTGCACTCAAAACTGGGAGATAATTTTAACATTGCTTTTGAATAAGGAAGTTATTCATTTGTATGTTCAAATTTTGTTATAAAAATATTTATTTATTTATTTATTTGTTTTTATTATTTATCATGGTTATAGTTATCCAGTTATAAGCATTGGTGAAAAGTAGTAAGATGGTAATTCCCTGATTGCTTACTGAAAAAGTAACACTGTCAGAATATATGCTGTGTTGCTTATGGAAAAAATACTTCTGTAAATGAACATTTGTAAAAATTCTCTAAATAAAAATGAAATTATTATTTAGAATTTAAAGACCATGATAATTAAACAACTTTTTTTCATAAGTTGAAGAAAGAATAACCTCAAAAATAGTAACGATGAAACTGTTGCACAATTTAAAATAAAACAATTTAAAATTAACATATTGAAGCTGTGAGTCAAACCTTTCTCTTGTAGGCCAAGTTTGGATAACTGGTTTACAGAAGAGATAAACCATGTAAAAATTATTCTCTATATACGGAAACTAGAATGTGCAGTCAATAAATTGTATTAAGCACCAGCTAGATACTGGAATGACAATGGAAATCATAATATAAGCGTGTGAGATATTATCACAAGTGAAGTCACTTAGAATCCATTCTTTCAGTATTTTGAGTGGTGAGTTGATCAGATCCCTAAAACGATACTCTCTTTACTCCACAAAGCCTAGATTGAAGAGAATATAGACAAATCCATTACCAAAGGTGCTGAGGGAGAAGAGGAAGAGAAGTTTACACCAGGGAAGAAACTGCTGCTAAGTCTTCTCGCTTTCATTCTCCCCTCACCAGCACCGCCCGCCTGAGCCTGTCCTCAGAGGTCACCCCACTTACCAGCCACACGGTGGAGCCTCTCTGAGCTGCTCAATCCCTCATTTCTTCCCTCGGTTCTACAATACCTATCACACTGTTGTGTGTACAATACCAACAGTCCTTCACATGCTGCAGTTTTAAATGTCTAATGCCTGTTGTATTTCTACTTACCAGCCAAATTAGAATTTGTAAATACCTTATTGTTCACCGAGGAGAGAAATATACAACTGATATATTAAGTATCTTAATATTTATTGCCAGTTTATATGTTTTATAAACTGATTTTAGTTTATTTCCATTGAAGAGATAGTCAAAAGAGCCTATACTGAAATATATCTTCCCTGAAATGTAAAGAAAAGATATATCTTAAAGATGAAAATTTAAATTGATTAGAACAAGCTGAAATGTCATTAAAATTATAAATATATAGATATATGAGGGCTGTCCAGAAAAAATCCCAGCCATAGATACCTCTATTTTTCATATTACATGGCTGGATAATTTCTGGACATCCCTTGTATATTATTACTGTTATTGCTTTCAAAATTGAACTATTTTAGCTATAACATATTTCTAATATCAAGTCTGAATTTCACCTATTTTCTTACATCAAAAGTATCTGCTGCACTTTTCTGAGCTTACAAAAGAATAATGACTTGCAAATTATCTGTTTCACATACCATGTGGAAAAAAATGAAGAATGGAAATTAATAATTATGAGTCAAGGGAAAAGCTTATTAAATTTTTCTAAATGAAATGTGTTCTTTTAAAAAGCTTTTTCACAAATACCATTTCAAATATGTTAAATATATTAAGGCCCTTGGGGACTGGTAGGAATGGGTAACAGAATCTGGAATTTTGAAATTTCAAATTATATTTAGCAAAGCCAATGGCAGGTTTAACCAGTGTGTAAATCGAGTCAGATATTGTTCTTAGTTTAATTTTTTTTTGTTTTTTGTTTTTGTTTTTCTGTTTTTTGTTTGCTTCTTTGTTTTTTTGGCTATGGCTGTTCTTATGACCTATAGAATCAGGGTTTATCGTCAGTAGTGCTTAGCCATAGCAATCACTTGCTCTGAAAAATTACCAGATTGGCTTCACCCACAAAAAAAAAGCATTTTGTTTTTCATGTTACTTCAGGTTTCCTCAGTGTGACATTAATACCAATCAATATTGTTAGACTCTCTAATGAATAAGGAAATGTAGTAATTTTATTGGAAGCATTACTGAGACCTAAATCTGTACAGTGGAATGGACCTACTCGTACGCACATGCACACGTACATGTACCCACCGTTAGGAGGCCTTGGGTCTGACAAGTCTGAGCCTGCTGTGGCTGTCCAAGGTGGAAAACATTCCTGTCTTTACAGATGAGTTCAAAGAGTAAGGAAATAAATGCATTTTAATTATTTCATTCCCTATAAACCGTGCAAGCCAGAACATACGTTCTCATTTTAAATAAAAAAGTCTTCATGTAGTTTCATTTCTAGTGGAAAGACAGACTGGACTGTGCTGGCCGACTGTCTCTGGGGTCTAGTCTTGCCTTGCTTTTTATTTCTTCCCCTGAGCAACAACTCAAATGATCTAGGTAGGATGATACTGCTGTCTTTCAGGATTGGAAATAATCCACCAGGTTTATTTGTAGTTCTTAAATTGGTTACATTCACAAAAGAGCTCATGAGAATTTGGACTTGTGGGAATTTCTTTTCTTTTTTTTTTTTTTCTTTCTTTTTTTTTTTTTTTTTTTTTTTTTTTTTTTTTTTTTTTTTTTTTTTTTTTTTTTTTTTTTTTTTTTTTTTTTTTTTTTTTTTTTTTTTTTTTTTTTTTTTTTTTTTTTTTTTTTTTTTTTTTTTTTTTTTTTGCTACATTTGCTTGCATGCTAATAGAATCAAGCTAACAAATTAAGGAGTTTTATGTATATAAACTAAAATTAATCATGAGCCATAGCCTTTGTAAATAATAGTAGAAAACACAATAGGAGACTGTAATGAATATGCTAGTTACCATTAGATAAGCATGAGAAACAATGGAAAGAGATTCCAACATTCATCAGTGGATATTTTCATGAATATCAAAGGCTGATAACAACCTAAGGAATTAACAATCACTTGGCAAAGCTTAGAGAAAGCCAGTCTATGTATCTATAATTTCTACAATGGGGTGTTTGTATTCCTTTACTTTTTAAATTACTTTTCTATTCTTACTTCTGTCCATTTGGAAGAAATTTCTGACATTTTGCCTGCATAAAGCTCTTGATAATTTTTAATAGGAGAATCATGAAATGCTAACTAGATAAGCAGATTGATGGCTCTGCCAAGGGCTGAAGTTGTTCTCTAACAACAGTTTGTTTTGGTTATATCCTAAATTCTAAACTTCAGTAAGCATTCTTCTCAAATAATTTTCAAATTTGGTTTATTTTATTCATAATACATAGGTAAGTCTTTTAAAAGATTTTAGAATAATTATGCTATTGTTGGAGCAGGGGTCAGCAAACATTTTCAGTTAAGAGGCAGATAGTGTTTTAGGTGTGTGAGCCATAGTGGCCTCTGTCCCACCTACTCACCTATGGTGTAGTGTGACTCTAGCCGTAGACAATATATAAACAAATGGTTGTGGCTCTACAATAAAATTTTATTTACAAAAATAGGTGACTGGCCAGATTGGACCCCTGGGCTGTATAGTTTGTCACTAATGACCCCAAAAAATGTCCACATCCTAATCCCAGAAACTGTGATTATGTTATATTACACATCAAAAGAAGCTTTGCAGATATGATTAAGAGCAAGGACATGAGATGGGGAAATTATCCTGGATTATCTGAGTAGGTCCAATTTAATCACATGAGGCATTAAAAGTGGGTAACCTTTCCCTATGGCTAGGGTCAGAGAGATGTAACTTAAAAAGGACTCAACTGCCATTGCTGGCTTTCAAGTTGAAGGAAGAAGGCCATATGCCATAGAGATATGAATAGACCCTGAAAGCTGAAAATGACTCCTGGTTGCCAACCAAGAAGGGAACGTGGACTCAGTCCTACAAGCATAGAACTAAATTCTGCTGAAACATGAATAAACCTGACCGTGGATTTATCCCCAGATCCATCAGAGGGTAGTGCAATTCTGCCCATGCTTTGATTTCCACCTTGTAAATTCTTGAGCGGAGACCCAGCAGAGCTCACCAGAATTCTGACCCATGGAATATTCAAGATAATAAATTTGTGTTATTCTGCACTGCAAAGTTTGTGGTAATTTTCACACAGCAATAAAAAATGAATGACCCTGCATTGGAGCATTGCAAAAATTTTAGATTATGAAGATAATATAAATGTATACATTAATAGTGTCATTTTGAATCAGATATACTACAATAGTGATAATGCATTATTCAAGTAAAAATCAACTAGAGATTGCATTCTGTCTTGCTGATTATTATACCAGCACTTTAGAAACCTGATTAAAGGAATCACTTGACAGCTAGAATGGCCACTGTAAAGCGCAGGTAGGACATTCGGGAAAATTAGAGGAAGCCACAAGATAACACTACCTATGCAGCCACAGGAAGGGCCTTGTGCAACCAGGTGCTGCATGTCAGGGACAACGCTGACATTTGCAGACATGTGGTGTTTTTGAAGCAATTTAGCAAAACTTCTCGGCAGGCAGCTGAGAGACTGGAGCAGAAAGAAACACCCGCCAGCCTTCATCTCTACTGATTAGTCCTCTTGGCTATAAAAAGAAAAGCCATGTGTTAAATACATAAAGAATCTAGTTATTTAGGCATTTGTTTATTAAATTATTTGCTACTTCAAGTCATAGGAAATACTTGGAGAGTTTTTGTCCCTAGATGACCCATTGTTTGTTGAGAGGTTCACCAGATTCCTTGCAACCATTGCAAGAAAAGACAATAATTATATATGAGTATGAAACTCTAAGACATGTATGTGGAGGCAATGATTTTCTTTGAGGGATACATGTATAAATAATTTCTGATAGTGGTTCTACATTTTACTGTTTTCCATATGTCAAATACCAAGTATTCACTTGGTACAGTCTGGTTTGTACAGCATCCAGAAAAATAGCATCATCTGGCGAATGTGAGCTACTGAGTAACCATATAATAGAAACTGAATTAAATATATGTCCTCTCCTTGTGTTCCAATTAAATAGCTGCCAACTCCTTGGGAAGAGCTATGTTACAGGGATGTGACTCGTCCTGATAAAACAATATTCCGCATTTCTCACTTCAGTGGACTTTATATCATTATGCTGTAGTTAGAGCCAATTTTTTCTTTTTCATCTCCTTGATTTGACTGGTTCCCAACATGATTCTTTCCATAGAACCCTTGTAAATCTATTCCAAAGTTATGTATCTCCATACTCCTATTATTAAGAACACAGTATTGTATTTTCAATGAGGTTCTTTAGACTTCAGATATCTATCAACCACCTCTTCAAAAAAAAAAAAAAAAAAAGAGTTAGATCCAGATTTAGTTCTTTTTAAAAATCAATTAGAAGTACTAAAATATGGAATAGTACTTACTATAACCTTAAAAAAGAGTTTTGAAGAACATTGAGCAGACTATTTCATATTGTTGAGTTCCATATCATATCTTTTTCAACTGTATCATCTTTTTGGATGGGGTACTACACTGTCAGGAGCTATGAAGCTCTTTATAGGTTAAGAAACACCATCTAAAAAGGATTCCCTCCTGTGGATCAGCTTTTAGTGACCTGTTGCAGATAAGACTATGGAAAATTTTACATCTTAAGGTCTTACTTCTAGCATGTATTCTTGGAATTGTTTACAATTGTGTTTTCTCAAGAAGTCTGAGAATTATAAACAGGATATAAATTAGTATTTTCCAGATCAGTTCAGTCATTTTGTAAATGTTCTCAAGGAATTCCTAAAATCTATTTGTGGAGTTATATAATAGCTACAACTAAACTTCAGTAGGGAAAAAAAGAAAGGATAAGCTTAGCAAAATCCACATTATTTTAATGTAATGCCTTTGTGTCTAAAATTTAGAAAACTAAGGAGAGATAGTATAGTGAGCAGTTTTTCTCCCATCCACATTCAAAAAGTAAATATGCAGTTCACTAGAAGACGTGACATAAAGAATCATCCTGGAACATCTGAGTCAGAGCATTGGAAGTGATGAGATAGTTATGATGAAGTCACTGCCCTTTTTAATGTCCTTAACTGCTTTTTGTATTTTCTTGGTTGGCCGTTATGACAAGAGGGAATTTCTGCTTCCAGAAGACTATGAAAGGTACAAGGAATTTAAGAGGTTTCCGAATTCAGAATTTATTATGGCACATGAGTACTAAGCATGTGAAAGTTTGAAGAAAAACACAGTAAAGTAACCGTGTTGTTTCTGTTGTTTGTGCCTTGAGCAGTACTTCTGCAAATTTGATATGGTTAAATGTTATGCAAAGGTGAAGGGAGTAATTATTGAAATGCACGTTCTTAGTTTATCACTAATCTAAAAATTAATTGAGCCAAGGAATCTACATTTTTAATAAACATCGTAGTTCATTCGGGAATAGGCCCAGAGAAAACACTTTGAAAACGTTAAGATATTTAGAATGTAATTAAGATAGCATGTTAATTGAATTTATTCAGAATTTAAAAACATCAAGGAAAAATTAGAGGAACTTAATCTATATTCATTTTTATTGTGACTTTACTCTTTTCTGTAACCATTTCTTTCAGATCTCTGCTCAAATATTATTTTCTTGGTGAAGTCCACCCAATATACAAAATTGCAATCCATCCACTTCCCAGTCTTTCCTACTCATTATGATTTACTTTTCATCATAACATAGACTACCAGCTGGTATTTTATATAGTATTTCCTTGTTTGTTTTTTTGTCTCTCTCCTTGCACCATTCACTACAGTTAAGTCTATGAGGTAGGATTTTGTTCTGATCAGCGTTGTCTTTCCAGTGCCTCAAAGGATACCTGGAATGTAATATGTGTTTACTAAGTGATTTTTGCATGAATGAATAAATGAATGGAACAACTTGTTTTGGTCATCTTCCTGGTTCTCTAACACAACCCATGATGTTCTATCCCTCATTTGTCCCTCACATAGTAAATTATGACTAGTGACATTTATATAAGCATGTCTCAGGTCTTCTATAAATATTTCACATATGTATTCTTCATCAACTTCTGTTAAGACTATAACCTTTATCAGGGCAGTGTTTTTATGTTCTAGTTTAGAGGTATGAGCAATTTGGTAAGAAGGTGGATACCTTGGATATGTGGTCTGCAGGGAATTTTGGAGAATGGTTATGGTGCTAAAATATTGGTTGCACCATGACGAAGTAACCACTTGAGCTAAAGCCGACCTGCATGGTGCTAAAATATTGAAGTTAGTCAAATGTCCCAATTAAAAGGAATAAAAAATCAAATGGGGATTGATTTCACAAATGTTAGAATAGTGAGTTTTTTTTTTATTTTAAGCAAAATTCTAGAATGGACTCAGAAAACAGAACTTAGAATAGCAATGTTTCACAAAGATATAGCAGATACACCCCGGTGATCACCTGCATGTAGACAAGACTAAGGAGTGAGGGCTGACTTACATCCGGCTGACACTGAGGAAGCATACTCACCTGTCGGAAGGATTCAGGATCCTATTTCAGAACTGTAACTACTATTACCTGCCTTAGCCTAGCCATCATTTTATCAATGATTTTGTTGGATGAGACTATAGATGTTATGTGTGTTTCTCAATCCTGCGATGACTCAGCGTTTGGAAGCAATAGTGAATGTGTGGGATACACAAGTCAGGTTTCAAAAAGCTCCTAAGAGACTTCCGGTTTGAGTAACACCTTTCAATCTCAGGAAGAGACTACCAAAATACCTGATACAGCCTAGGCTTGCATTGTTAAGAACATGGCACCTAAATTGGAGAGGAAATAGTACTGCTTTGTTCTGTACAAGTAGAACATAAGTGGATGGTTTCTCTAAACACATTTTAAAAGTGTGTGCTCCAGGAAATGAGTGATGTGGAGCATAAGAGAGCTTGAAACCAACAGAGTATGCTTAATAGAGAAAAGAAAACTCTTCAGGGTATTGTAGGATTTACAGATACCTAAAGATATTACATAAAGGAAGAATTATTAGTTTAGTTTCAAAAGGTAGAATAGACCAAAATGAATGTGGACAAGCAGACAGAAAGAAAAATACATTCCAAGAATTAGTACTCTTCAAAACCAAAAGTACTTAACTGGATAATCCAGTGTAGAAAGCTCATTGTGTCTTCCTGAAGGTCATGGTGGCTATTAAATATATAATAATTTAATAAAAAAGTGAGCACTTTTTTCATAATTTCATTAGATGTGATTCTATATAAATATGATCTATTGATTAAGACGGTGTTGCAAATCAACAAACTCTCTGGAAATGGACAATTATTGCAACCAGCTCTTGCCTCTAGGAAGCTGACCAATTAGAGGCTGAAGAGGAAGTGGCAGTGGTAATGGTTGCACATGTGCATAATACAAAATGTTTCACTATGATTTAAATATTGTAAATACTTTGGTCTTCTTAAAGGGAACAATACAACAATTAATATGTTAAAGAAAATATAAATCATCAAAATATGGACCTTGTACTATATGAGAGCTTCATTTTTGATTTTCAAAAAATACTAAATACAGGTTATGGTATTTGAAATAAATGAATTGTTTTCATAAATAGAATTTCATAAAATGAGTCACCAAATCTATGAGAAAGGTAAAAAATTTTTATGCAAAAAGCATAGGTAGAATTTTTAAGCATCATAGTGTAATTTGAGTTATGCCATTCTCTTTGCATTTTAGACAATGCTTTATTTTTTTAGGTTATGTACTTAAGATACATTTAATCTTTCTCTGCTTATTTTTAGGGTACTTTGAATCCTTATTGTGTGTTATGGGATGACTCAAAAACGTAAGTGACAGATGTTTTCTTACATTACTTTGGACTAAATATTCAAAGCACATTAAATTATTTCAGCTTCCTGCTAGTCAACAGGAATATGACAAGTTAGTAGGATGTGAGTTACACTCAAAGAGAAAATATTCTCCTTTTTTGAATCTGCAAGACAGCATGATGAATGTGTTTGTGTGTGATGATACCATCGGGTTATGTCCCAGGATAGGATTGCATTACTGAATGTGTAAGGCATATTGTGATGTGAATTCTCTGAGAATTTTTTAAAAGCTCCAAGGTTTTAAAGTTATAGAAGCTCAAAATCTATTTCAACATTTTGCCCTAGTAATTTAGTTTAGCATTGCAGAGTAAAATAGCAATCTCCATAGTCATTTAGTCAATACGTTTCTTGCATGACCTTGAATCTATTATCAGAGTAATGCAATATTTATATAGCCCTTCCAAATTGTTTTGTTATAAAAACATTGAGTGACATTTAATTTTCTTATTCATATATTTTATGAAATTCATGAAGACAAAAAAAATATTTGCTATACATAAGATAAATAATTCTTCTATGTGTTCCTTTGTACAAGTAATTGCAATATATCTGGTTAAAATAATTTTAATCTCTTTGGTAATTCTATGAATTTTAAGGTCTCAAAGAGCAGAAAAATCCATGGTTACATCTTAATTAGTCTCCTATTTTAAATACTTGTGTAGCTTTTATTTCAGTGTGGTAGCCAGATAGTGCAATAATGTTTTGTTTTGTTTTGTTTTGTTTTTATATGGAAAGTAGATAAATACCAATAAATCCCAAAGCTAAAACCACCATAGGTATCTGTCAGTAGGGCACTTCATCATTGGGTTCTATGTATTGTAAGATTTTTCCCAGTTTTCTTCACCCTAAGTTTGATCTATAGCTGAGGTTTTATGGTTTACCAGTAGTTACAGGAGAGTAGGAGAGGAACATTCTTAGAATTTTTAGGGCAAGAGCACCTACTGGCAATGTGCTCATTCCTAGAATATTAATACAATTTAAACTACAGTTATTTGTGTGGGTGAGAAGTCAGTGATATTAAGCATAGTTTTTGCTATAGATTCTGATATTTTAGGGATCCTCTTCTACAGATGTTAGTGCCATAAGCAGAATCCCAACTTGCCCTGGTGATGAAATAAGCTGGATGTCCTCGATGTCAATTTTTTTTTCTTTTTGAAAATTCATGGAGAAAGCCATGGTACTAAAATTTTTGCAAGCTTTCTTCTTTACCAGTAGCTGGAGAAGACTTAGTATGTCGTGTAGCCAAGACAAGAATGAAATGCTACAAAAATCTAACTGAATGTTTTCTCTTCAAGAAAAATATGCCATCGTATAGCTACTTGCATATCTTCATGAATAACAACCAACTTTGATTTAGTTTTATTATCTTTTTAGTGGATAAAGAGTACTTTTATGTTTACCCAAACATGGAAAGTGTTAGTTATTTCACAAGACCTCTAGGGCCGTTAAAGGATACTTCAAAAAGAAACAGAATCCCCCTACTGTGAGCCTCTCTTGATTTCCTTCCACAGATTGTCTAAGGTGTTGTTTGATTTATAAAACTATTGTTTGAGGTCAGTGTTGACCTTAGAAATCAATCACACTCTACTGTATTCTCTCACATCTGCTGATAACATGACTCTTATCCTTTATGAAGAGCGTGTCTTCATTTTACAAAATTTAACTTTTAAGTTGTCCTTGAAGAAAACTGTTCAGTGAGAGGAAGTGTGTTCAGCTGCCTTTCATAACAGATTATCTCAAGAGATCAGGGTAGTACATGTTTCTCTGATGTATCTAAAAAGTGCTCAAAATGGTTTGCACTGCAGCAGACCTTCTGTCCCATCGCAATCTCTCCCAGACTATTTCATCATTAAATTGTTTTTCTGAGTGAGTTTTAAATAATGAAGGTGAAAATCACTTTATTTCCTTTCTTTATTTCTGTTTTTCTACTTTGATCATGTTCATATACACAACCGTTTTATTAATGCAGTGATTTTAACATTGAGTATAAATTCTCCAAGTATAGTTCATAGTGAAAAAGATAGAACTATATCTTTTTGTATAAAAAAGGGTTGACTTAAATGATGATTTCAAGATTGTAGTAAACTTGAAATTAGAAGTTGTCTTTTAATGTTGGTGTAAGCTGTCAAATTGCCTTACGTAACAAATTTTTAATTAATTTTTAATTACAAAAGTAATATACGAATATATTTTACTTGTTAAACTTTAAAACATAACTGCTAAGGCAAAAGGCCCCATTAATAATCAGCACTGTGTTTTCACACCCACCCATCACCCCAAAGTCACTCCTATTTATATTTTGCTATATATAATATGAAGCATCCACTTATGCATTCACATATATATGAAGCCATAGAAATGAACAATATTTTAACATAATTATTATGATACTGTATATAACACTTGACATCCTCAATTTTTAATTCAACAATATATTGTGGAAACTTTTTAAAGTTTGCTGCATGCAGAGGGTGCCAAAAATGTATACACATTTTAAGAAATGAAAAAGATATATTAAAATGGTAATACTCAATATATACCGATAACAGAAGATGAATACAAGTCACATTTGACTTCTGCAGTTGCAAGAGGTGCTCAAAGTGGTTACCATCATTGTCTATCTAATACATAGGTAACATCTCTTAAAACGTGTATACCTTTTTTGGCACCCCCAGTATATTTCATTCTTAGTACCTGCTGCATTGTATAGGTATATTGTAATTGATCTAGTATTCCCAATTTAATGACATTGTGGTAGTTTTCAATTTATTTTATTCTATAAACTGTGCTTCTGTTGTCTCTGACCACCCAGTCCAACGTGTTGCCCTGTTGTTCTTTTTATATCACCCTATTTTTTATTCTTCATAGCATGCATTCCTATGTTCTTATTTGTTTTTGTTTGCTTATTATCTGTCTCCCCCACTAGAACATAAGTACCATAAGTGAGTTTTATTTGTCTTATTCACTACTATACTCTCAATGCCTCGTATACCTGTACATAGTGTACATTCAACAAATATTTATTGGATAGATTTGTAAAAGAATGAATGTTTGAATATTTCTCAGGTACCCTTTCTATTTAAGACATATCTCTTTGTTTCATTTTGTAAGTGACATATTTTTTAGAAATTAATAGATCTAACATTGGAAGTTTGAAGGGAGACTACATCAACTTATAACATATAGGGTCCATTATAAACAATTAAATTTATTTCTAATAGTAACCTACTACCCTGATAATCCCCAAAACATTTTATTTTGCTCTCATTAAATACAACAAATTTAGACAATTTTAAAACATATTGTCATTCTGATTTTGGAACTAATGGGATTTAGGAAACTCATTGTGGATAATACATGATATACATTCAAAGTACTCTGCTCACCTCAGAAACAGGCTTATTTTAGTTAGAAATGTTTCTTTTTAAATGTTTTCTTTTAATGTAGCTTAAAAAGTTTTCATTTGGGTGATTGATAATTTGGACATTCTGAGGCTACTCTAACTTTGGATTTTGAGTATTGATTGGATCATTTGCAGTGACTACACTCCCTGGTAAACCTATAATTCTTTCTTTAGCCTCTGGCCTAACTTTCCATGAGTCTTAGTAGCACTATATGACACTCTCAGGTCTGTGAAGGATCATGTTTGTTTTCAGAAAATATTTCAGAGTTTTAATTGCATAAATTTTAATCATAACTTCTTAACTATTGCTAAACTGTTTCATCAATTCATTTATAACTTATTTGCCTGCTTGTAGTTGAAAACAAAGAAGAAAGACTCTAAGGACTGGGTTTTCCATTGATCTATATTTAAAATTGATTTATTGGAATTGAGAGTAGCAATAGTCACATATTGACTGAGACTGACACTGACTTGTTTTATGTCAAAGTTTTGTAATTAAATTGAAGTGATTTCTCTCCTTTGCTTCTGTTATCCTTACTTCATCATACCCAGAATACCTCCCTCTCTTTTACCATTCATATTGGAAGTTACCATCTCATTTACCTCACAATTCCTAGAAAATGTAAAACTAACACTGTAGCCTCATTCTATCACTCCAGAAAGATTGTCATCAAGTTCTTTGCTTTTCAGGTGACTGGCATACCTGTGCCATCAGAGAGACAAAATATACGAGGGCTGTCCAGAAAATAGCCAGCTATAAATGCCTCTATTTTTCATATTGCATGGCTGGATACTTTCCAGACAGCTCTCATGTGTTATACCTTTGGGAAGGTACTCTTGAAGCAAGATCTGTTAGCTCTTAGAAGCCCAAAGCAATTATACAAAATATTACTATTATTTAATAAGCAACCTGTCCGATCCAAGTATAATCAAATGATAAAGCTCTTTTTTAAAGTTCTGTTCAAATTGTGTTAAACTGGGGGCAAATTAATATGGACAAAACTTAATATTCTTACTATTATTATAAAGGAATAAAAAGAACAAGGGAGAGATCTTGTTGGAAACTTAATTTATACAATAGTTAAGATGTACTCGTAAATTGGACCAAGAACAGATCTGTAAAGCAGTAATATGATGGTCTTACTGTTTTAGGGGAAATATGGAAGCCTCCTTCGCAGATTTGCAGTTACCTGACACCTTGAGCAGCAATGAACAAAGAAAGTCTGTGTTCAAAATATTCAGCATACTTATCGCCATAATTCCAGTAGATAACTATTTCTAAGTTCTTGGGGATTCTATTAATCAGAAACAGGATTTTAAAACTAACTTGAAGAAGTATTGTTACCTTTATTACACAGATTGGTTTGTTTACAACACATTAAAATGTTACTGTGTACATCATGACAGTCAGCACTTTGGAAAGAAATTACCTGATTACATGATAAAATATTCAGTCTTCCAAATTAACATTGTTATGTGCAACTTCTGATATGTCCAGTGTATGTTCTAGGTGTCAGCGTACTTAATTTTACTGGATAGTCTCTAAATTTATTTGGTCTCCATAATCTAAGTGGTAAGAAATGAGTCAAATATGTGGTAACGGAAAGAGAACTGCCTCTGGGTGATGAACACATAATACAACACACAGACAATGTATCGTAGAATTGTACACCTGGAACCTATGTAATTTTTGCTAACCAATGTCACTCTAAGTTAAATTTAACAATTAAAAAATAACTATTTCTTACAGGCAAATGATATAATTCTGCCTCAGTGGATAGATTCAGAGCCTGTATAAATCCAACTGCAGAAGCAGTGAAGTTAAATTTTTGGCATTTCCATATGACCTATCAGGAGTCCATGGAACTTGCCATTATCTGTTCAAGCTCAATGATCGATTCTCTAATAATATAAAATTATATTATGTTTTTTCCCCTGGATTATAGTTACACTAGCAGAAATGAGACTATTAGACCTTTACATTATCAGAACACTAGCCTATTTGAATTAAAATTTACTGAGTCTCCAAAAAATTAAATAGTATATAATGGTCAATAGTAATTCTTCCCAAATTCATACCAGTTATTGGTGTTAAGATTTACCACTGTTAAAAATTTTGCTTCTGTTTGCAAGACAACCATACTCTTTTAAAAATACTGCAAAAAGGCATTAGAAAAACTTTAATTTTCTGAGACAATAGCAATATAGTTAAAGATTCATTGGTAGAAACCTAAATGAAGATTTCTTTACTTTAGTTTTTCTGCCTTAGACTGTACTTTACTTCTTGAAGTTTTCTGATATCCCCAACGGTGCGTTTTCTCATAAAGCCATTATAATTTAAAATGTCCTTCCTTCAATTTCTTTCAGAAAAATTTTTTCATGCTTTAAAATATTTTAAATTTTATTTAGATTGTTTTAATTTAGATCATAGATTTTTGTGGTTTTGAATGTAATTTCCTGAAGGTATATTCTTGTATTTGTTAGTGTATAAACAATCCCTTTTTAACTTGTAAAGTTTATGTAAGTGCCTCTAATATTGTTAACAACCTATTATGTTCATTATTATGAACTATAGCATTCAAGAAATATTGCCTTATGCATTCCACATGTATTCTGAAGACTTATATTGTGAGTAAAATGGCAGCATATATTTTTATTATAACCTTCACCTTGATCCTCCAAAGTAGGAGTTGGTAAATCTAGCCTTCAGCTCCTGGGACAAATTTAGACCAATAGATGTTTCTGTAAATATGTGTTATTGGAACACAGTTATGCCTATTTATTCGCCTATTGTTTATGGCTGCCTTTGTCCTATAATTGTAGTGTTGTCATTGTAACAGAAAAAAATATGGCCCACAAATACTAAAATATTTACTATCTGGTCCTTTACAGAAAAAAAAAATGGCAACTTCTGCCAAAACAGTGTTTTTCAGCGTTCTCCATGTCTTACTTAGCACATGTAGGAAATAATTATACAGCACACTGGGGTGAATGAATGAAAATGTCTGCAAGCAGAGTCAGGGTATGGTGCTCAGGGGTAGAGAGGATTAATATCTCTATTAGTTCTGGAAATTTCTCAATCATTATTTTCGCAAAGATAGATTTACCTATAATCTGTCTCGTCTTCATTTGGAACTCTAAAGAATGCTTTTTCCTTTTCTCCTTGTATCATATCCTCTCTTCCAAATTTTCTGCAATTTTTTTTCTCAGTGATACATTTTGGAAATTTTTTTAGTCTAATATTCAGTTTACTATTTCTCGTCATTTTTGTCTAACTTGTTTAATAATTCATACAGTTTTGAATTTAAGTTCTTGTCATTTCATTTCTAGAGTTTCTATTTGCTAATATTTGTAATCCACTAGATTACTTTTTAGGATTCTAATTACACTATAGTTAACATACAATATTATATTAGTTTCAGGTATATACCATGATTATTTAACATTAATCTACCTAAAGAAATGATCACCATGATAAGTCTAGCAACCATCTGACACCATACCATGCTATCACGGTATTATTGACTGTATTCCCTATGCTGTACATTACATCCACATGACTTATTTGTTTTATACCTGGAAATGTGAACCTCGTATTCCCCTCCACCTTTCCCCCTATTTTAATTTTTCCATTACAATTGGCATTTAGTATTATTTATATAAATTTCAGGTGTACAACATAGTGGTTAGACATTTATATAATTTAATAAGTGATCCCCCTGACTAGTTTAGTACATCTGACACTATACAGAGTTATTACCATATTATTGACTATATTCCCTATACTTTATAGCTCCTTGACTGTTTTGTAACTACCAATTTGTACTTCTTAATTCCTTCACCTTTTTCACCCTGCCCATAATTCTCCTCCCATTTATCACCCTGATAAATCTAGTATTCATCTTTTACCATACATAATTATTACAATATTATTGATTTACAAGGGCTGTCTGGAAAAAAAATTCAGTTATAAGTGCTTCTATTTTTCATATTACCTGGCTGGATACTTTCCAAATAGCCCTTGTATTTTTATTCCTGTGATTGACTTATTCTAAGATGCCACCATTCATTATACAATAAATATTTATTGAGCAAGTGCCCAAAATGTGCTAGATATCACTTCAGGATCCATTTCTGGTATTGCAGCTTTGACTAAGTGATTTCCTAAGCCACCTAATTAACTGTTACATCTGTGATAGAGTTCTATATTCATTCCAGTTAGTTTTCCTAAATATTTGGTCCTCTGTCTTCATCTGTATTCTGTCTGCAGTTTGAATGTCTGTCCCTTTTGCCCCACAGTGGTCATTATGCCAGTTGTCCAATTGTGTAATGCCTGAGAAGTAGTAGACATAAACTGTGACAGTAAAATATTTTCCAAAATTGAGACATCTAAATAGTCTTTCCTGACGTATCCATATTATATAAAGTCTTTTAAATCAAGAAGCCATGTCAGTCTATAAATTTTTTTTAAAATCTAAAGGGGTAGAGCTTATTCTTTAACATTCATTTTTTACATGCTATTTATATTCAAATGTGAAAACTCATTGGCCTTATTCATAGGTATTCTAAATCCAAAATATTATGAATGATGTCTAGATTTAGAATTTTCTATAGATAATTGTATATCACATGAGTAGTAACCTGAAAACACCACAATTTTTGAAAGGAATTATCTGCTACAATATTTCTCATGGTGTATTACAAATATTGTAAGAAGTAGGGGTTCCCAATTTATTGGTAAGGCTCTCTGCCTATTTGAGTATATGAAATTGAATATTAGCTTCAACTTTTTAATCAGTAATATAGAAAAATATGATAAAAATATCTCCAATATACCTAATCATTCTAAACTTCAGATTCCTTCAAAATCAAAATGGGCATAATGTCACCTATTACATGAGGTAGTCGTGAGGATCAGCAGAAAAAGTGCTCTACCAGTGCTTGTCCCAGTGGCTAAAGCATGGCAGGTACTCAGGTAAGGTTTGGGGGATGGGTGTGTTCATCCATTGCTTGATTGGTTCATTTATTGATTAGTGGGAGAGTCTAACAAGGAAAGATAGCTATTCATATTGCCTTGCCTGGACAATGAGCCCCATGTATCTGGAATAGTAATTTTTTAAGGTACCTTGAGAAAGGAAAAAATAACCTGGGTAAAGTAAGACCAGGAGTTGCTGACCATAGAAAGCTCATCAATGGTTACATGTGCTCTGCACCTTACTCTATCAACCCTCCTTCTCCCTCTCATCCTCGCAAAGTCATTGAATTTAGTTTTCAAGGTATTTGTCTGAACTAAATGTTTTAAAAATCAATAATAGCAAAACTGGGAATTCATCCAACATTTCTTACCAATTTTCATTGTTCTTAGAGGCCCTGGGATGATTCCAAGAGACCTTTTTGACAAGATTTTTAAAAATTACCTTGTTAAAATATTAATGGATATAGTATTAATAGCAGCATCCTAGAGCCACTGGTAAGGATAGGCCCCGAGTGAACGTCTCCCAATTTGCTAATGTCTGTGCTTCTATTTCTGAAAAGATACAGGTTTAAGTTGCTGAGTATTCACTTTAGATAATTTTAGAACTGTAGTTTTTAGTTGTCACAATGACTTAGGCTAAAAATCTCCCCAACTTATATATTCTATAAACAACAGACTGGACATTTTTCTTTATATTTAATTTGCTGTTTCCTTTTATCATGTTAAGCCTCCCAACTGCCCACTTGTATTATTGTTAAGACATTCAGTAATTAATGTCATCTCTCCTTAAACACTATTAACAAGGAAATTCACTATATATTTGTAAATATCTCTTAAAATCCTTAACATTCTTTTTCAAATTATTTAAAATATAGATTTGAGCAAACATTAACAAATGTAAAAAATTATTTTAAGGTTTGGTAATAAATACGGAAGTTATAGATTTAACTTTGGGGTCCACTGAGAAAAAACAATAGGATAAGAATGTATGTAGTAATATCTTTTGGTTTAAAAAACTCTATGTACCATTTAATCATTGTTTGAGATAATGGCCAAAAGTAATTATACTTGAGGTATAAATGAAGTAACAACTATAACCACAATATCTAGCATATTATACATTAAGCTTGTCCAACCTGAGGCCCCGGGCCACGTGCAATCTGGTACAGCTTGGAATGTGGCCCAACACAAATTAGTAAACTTTCTTAAAACATTATGAAAATTATGCATGGACCCGTTTTCTTAGCTCATCAGCCATCATTAGTATTAGTGTATATTATGTGTGTCCTAAGGTAATTCTTTTTCTTCCAATGTGTCCCATGGAAGCCAAAAGACTGGATGCCCCTGTTATACTTGGAGTCAAATTGAGTTTTTATTGCAGACGACATTTTGCAAAGATTGAAAACAAAAGAAGTCACTATAAGATATGTATAAATATGATCCATGAAAAGGAAAGTACAGAGATTCGGTAAAGACGGTGGAGAAGGTAAATGCTGTGCTTATCTCTTGTTATGACTACATCAGAATTACAATTAAACTGCAGAACAACCATCATTGAGAAACACCTGAAGTCTAGCTAAACCAAAGCCTTACAACTAAGGACACACGGAAGAAGCCACTTTGAGACTGATAGGAGGGGCAGAGGAGCAGAACAGGCTGGTCTCACACCCCTATGGGACTGTTAAAAATCAAGAGAGATAACTTGGCTGTGGAGGACCCCACCATCCCCCAACCCCTGGAGGAGAGGGGAGTCCCAGTAGCACACCAGAATTCCCAGCACAGCGGGAGAAGTCCCATAACTTCTGTTTGTGAAAGCCGGTGGAGATTGTAGTGAATGAGAATAGGTGTCTTCGGTTCCAGGCTCTCCTCTTAAAAGGCAACATACATGGACTTAATCACTAACAAACTCTGTCTGAGCTGCAGGGACAGTAGCTCAGAAGGCTTCAGGGACATCCTGGGGAGAAATGTATTGTCTGGCTTCAGGGCAAGGGTTGGAGGGGCAGCTTTCTCCTAGATGCAGGAGTTGGCAGAAGCCATTGTTTCTTTGTTGAGTCCTCCCCACTACTGGTGTGCAGATGCAGGTGGCCACCATATCTGAGTCTCCATCAACCTGGCTAACACTGTTCCTGCTGCTTCCCTGAGACCCTGCCCCACTCAACTTTTGGACCCACCCAAACCATTTCCAGTGGCTTTTCCATATAAATGCTCTGAGTTGGCTCATGCTGTGGACTTTCCTAACATCTCTCAAAGGTTTACACAACTCAAATAAGTAGCATCTAGCTTCAGCCTGTCCTGTAACTCCGGCTGAGCAGCCCTAAGCCTGGCACTAGTGACAACTGGCCTGAGTTTGCAGGTTGGCCTCTTGAGGCATCTCAAATCCCACAGTGGGTGGGAGTCATATTCAGATTGCTTGGTGGCACATGCCAGGTGGCCCTGTGCAGGGCAGAGGCTGTGACTAAACCCGGCCTGTGGTAGAGCTTCTGTGGTACAGGCCTTGCTCCTTATTCTTGGATTTCTCTGAATCCTCTTGCTTTATGACTTCATTTCTGTTTTGCCAGCACCTAGCACAGTTCCTGGAGCAAAGCAGATATTTCATAAATATTTACTGAATTGAAATTGAATGAAGTGTTCAATTTTATAATAAATTTATTTAGGTTACTTCCTTGTCTATGTAGATACACATGTTATACAAAAACGTTAAGTTTTAATATATGTAAAGAATGGAATAGTTGATAGGTCATGTAGCTCGATATAAATTATATAAAAATCTTATATGTTCTTGCAAGTTAAAATATTCTTATTGTTATTCTTTTTTAAGTTCTTTTTGCCGTAGAAAATACTAAGTGATTCAGTGTTCATGGGAAGAATTCATAATTCAGGCTCTTATTTTCATACTGCCTTTCAGCAACACCTACGCTACTCAGAATAATAATGTGCTAAAATACACTGGCTGCAAAGATTTCAATAAAAGAAGGAAATTATTTTCATAATTAGTGATAAGTTCTTAATTTGTTCTGCTAAATGGTAAATCAACCACAGTTGGTGAAAGAAGAGATTCTTATGTGTTGATATTATAGGTTTAGAAAAATGAGCTTGCAGTTGTCTTGAAATGCTAAGGAGTGTTAATTTCATTTTAAGGAGATAAAAGATTAGTTAGTAGAAATTCTTTTAAGCTCTAAAGTTAAAGTGTCACATTGCTTTCTCATATTTAAAATGCTCACTAAAGTCTTTTACAGATTTTTACTATTATCAAAAGTAGACAATAGTCTTCTTTAGTGAATAGTGTTATAAGTTGTCAGCAGGACAAAAATCAGTTCCAATTGTAATTAAGCTTGTCAAATGTATTAACATGACCTATTTATTGAGTCCTACCCTGAACCTGGGCATAATTATTAACTTTATAAAGAAAGTGTACTATATTATATTTTTTTCTGATATATGTCAATTAGGTACTCAATAATTGTTTCATAAGAGGAATATTTGCTGAATGAATAAATGATTGAGTGAATTAACATTCACATCATTTTTTTTTCTGAGCCAGTCTGGTTCTTGCGATATACCTGGGAATATTAGGAACTCTGCTGAGCTTCTATGTTAGGGTTAAATAAATTAGTGATTCAACAATACCTCATTTATCCAGCATCATGGCAGTATGAAGTAGTCCTAGTAAAGGAACTTACAGTTAAGTGAAGAGCCATTTTACAATCCTACTCATTTAATCTAAATCTTCCTAGGATGCACCTCAGCTTCTCATAACTGTGTCAAGGGCATGGTCCAGGCTGAGAGTTTTGCTGACCTAGAGCTCTCTTTCTCTCCACCAAGTAGCAGAGCCTCTCAGCCTCAGCATTAAAGGTTCTTTAACAACATCCTTGGCCTCTATGTACTAGATACCAGTAACATTCCACTCCTCCTTAATTGTGACAACCAACACTGTATCCAGATAGTGCCAAATGTCCCTGAGGATGCAGAGGGACAAACACCATTCCTGGTTGAGAACCAGTGATATACAGATACTTGTTAGAAATGCAGATCTTTATCCCAAGTCAGATCAACTGACTCACAAACTCTGCAGGCTTTATAAGTACTATGTGCTTTTTTAGCAGATTAAAATGCCCAAGTAATTCTAATAAACACTAAATTTGAAAATCACTGTTCAGGGTAGACCTCGCTACTTTACATTTTCTAAACTTCTGTTACTTAGGTACAAAATTGAGTAACCAAACTGAATGTGTAAACTTAACTTTACATAAACTCGTTGGTCCTCTGCTGCAAGTTCATGGAGTATGAAATTATAAACTTTCTCAGGACCTCTGTGCCTTCACATGTTATTGAGCCTGTTAGGAAGTCTCAGCACAGTCATGTAGTATATATACCACAATGATGAGTAATGCCACTGGACAAACCATCCTTTGCCTACAAGTATTCTCTTATACTCCCTGTACTTGTGACAAATTTTCTCAAACTGATCAAATAAGTTACAGGAATGGTAGATGGAGGATAACATCCATCTATTCATTCACTCACTCATTCACGCACTCAGTTCAGTTATTAATTTAATATTAATACATTTGTGCATTCATTTATTTAAGAACAATTCATTGAGTACCTATGATATGTAAACCACTTATTAACTAGTAGGGACTCAAATAGTGATAACATATAGAACTTGGAATCTGCAGGGGAAATGTCAGAGATGTGACCACAAAGTCACATAAAGCCTGATCAACCACTTGATGGTTAAGACCATGCTCTTCATTAGCTATAACTGAGCTAAGTAGCTATGGGAAGTTAATTAGCAACTTATCTGTTCAGAAAAAAAAAACAGTACCCCAATTGTCTAGAGAAACCATATTTTTCCCATGCATAAGATGATACTTTTGTCTAAAATTGTTAGATATAAGACCAAAAGTTGGGGGTCGTCTTATACATGGGAGTAACCAGTTGATATTGATTTCTTAATGTTGGGTTAGAAAAGTAGGGGTCATCTTACACGTGGGGATACCTTATACACAGAAAACATTAGTAGCTAATGTTTGCCTGGGTCACAACTAATACCATAGAGAAAGTTAGCTTAAAGGTGCTATAAACATATTTCCTATATTGTTGCTATTGGGGAGAGGACATTTTCTTGAAGTTTAATTAAATTAACATAATAGTTTAATTTTAAGCATAAAAGGATATTTAAAAATAGCCTTCTGAATCTTCTATTAATTTTAAATAAAAAGTCTTTATGTTAAAAGCTATGAGTATTTTGGGACAAAATTTGAAAAATGTAAAAAAAAAATTAACTTCTGCTTATAAACTTGGTAAATAATCATTGAAAGAACCATTTGTTTAAGTTGCCGTCTGGAGCTCATTTCCCCTTACTCAGTGTGCGGGCACAGCCCTGTCTCCTGGGCGCTGGAGTCCCCTTTCTTTAGCTTCTCCCAGGACTTTGCTGCAACAGTTACACCCTCTTCCTGCTTTTCTTGAGCGTGGCCCTCCCCACAGGCATTTCCCCCTGTGCAAGCAAAGATCCTCAAGTGCCATTCACCTTACAAGTAAATAAAATCCTTTTAACCTATTCAAAATTTGTAGCCATCCTCATAGGCTTGAGTCATCTGCCTTATCTTATTCCCTGTACCCTTCTTCAAAATTAATGAATTGCCTTAGTAAGCATCGGAAACATCCGGCACCTTTGTCACTTACAATATTTATTCTGGAGAGAGAGACAGTAGAACCAACACCATCTCTTATATGTTAATTTAATGGTTTATTTGAAGTTTACTTCTTTTACCAACTAGATTGTGGATTCCTTAGGAACAGAGTCTCATTTTTATTTATCCCTGCATCTACCTTTAACCCTACCCCAAACGTGTATCTGTCTTTACACACAGAAAATACTTTGGATATTTGATCTGTTGATGATGCTTGTGACCAATATGTATGAAGTTTGGTGTGCAAGTCACTGTTCTAGGCACTGAGGACACAAATTAATAAACACAGACCCCTCCCTAAAAAAGTTTTATTTAGTGGTGAAAAGAGAAAATTGAACATATGAGTACAGTTGATGAGCAAAGGCGTGTATATCAAAACTGTACGAATAGGGGATTCGGGGAGATGTCTCAGAAGAAACGATGTCTGAAACAATTCCCGAAGGTATTAACCTCTTAAATAGACAGGGGTGTATTGGACAGGTTTTGGGAGAGACAGAGGAAGAAAGTTTTCAGAACAGAGTAAGCAGCATGTATAGAAGCATGGAGGTTGTGTTAGAATGCCTAGTTCGTTGAGAATGCTTGGAGCCTAAGTCCAGGGGGTAGTCAGTCCCAATATTTACAGGCAGTCAGGGCCACAAAGGGGAGAGCTGTATTTGCCTTGCTGCAGAGTTTGGACTTTTTCTTAAAAGTTATGAAGAGCCATGGAAATCGTTTATACCCGGGGAAGATACACGGAAACATGTTTTTAACAACGAGGCAGTGATAGAGAAAGAAACTGGAGCAGAGGGATCAAGTCTGCAAGCAGGAGACTTCCTCAGAGGCTCTTACGGGGATCCAGGCCATACTACAAGGAGTTTGGACAATGGAAGTGAGGTGAAGAGGTGTGAACAGGTCCCAGAGTTATCTGTGACCAACAACCTGAGACCAGAACTTGGTGACTAACTTGATAAGAGTAGAGGGAGGGAGGGAGTCAAGGATGGCTCCCAGCTAGTCCCAGGTGGAGGGTCTATATAATACTTTCACTCTGTGGACTTCTCTTTTGAAAGGAAGTGTAATTGATGCCTTTCAGTTAGACATCAAAATGTATCACTCCCTGATGATCTGACCTAATAATTGTGAAATGATTTACAATGGAAATTCTTCTTTTCAAAACTATTCCCTTACTGGTTCTATGTATTTACTAACAAAAGTGTTGGTAGTAATATTAGGCCAGGCTACTTTCTCATTGAGCACAAACAGTAGACGAACAAATGCTAACTGATATGTAACGTGTGTGTGTGTGTGTGTGTGTGTGTGTGTGTGTGTGTACATACATGTACATATATCTGCATTTAATTGGCACCAGAATAGAAAAGATTAATTTATTCAGTTGATATTGAAATCTATAGATCATTCTGTGTTTATAATTCTGGTTATCAGACATTTTCTTTCATCATTCCATTGAATATATTTTCTTTCTCATATAGCATCCAAACATTCAAGTTGGACCCCCTATATAAACATAAGAGCATTTTTTAAAACTTAAAACAGCTTTCATAAAATGAAAAAAAATTTAAGTCTTTACTTAGATAACGTAACTTAAGGGCCATATTTGAATGCTTTCCCAATTGCGGAAAAACCACCAATGCTTAGATTGACCCTACTGAGGCAGAAAACTTATGTAGAGCACTTCAAGATGCAAGTGTCAGCATACTCTGATGAGGGCTTAAAATAATGCAAATCGCAGTCTAACCCTGGCTGAAGCTGCATGAAGAAAACCAAAGCCATGGACCTATTAGAAGTCATCGTGGTGGCCTTTATGCTTTAGTATATGACTTTGTTAAGAGCAGAAATGCTTCATAACTAAGTCCCTCTTGGGTGTATATTCCTTTGTTCTAATTAATAAACCAAGTGTCTTTGAATGGGCTTAATGATTTTTGAAGGCTACTTTTCACACAGGGAGGGCACTTACTGTGTCTGCAGGCCATTGCAGCATTCAAGGAGAATCTGGATTAAATTGCAAGCATAAGGAGAGAGCAGTAGGTTTACTGCATTGGTTTTGTGCTTTCTCATTGTTTTAAAACAGCATTATAGTAAGAAAGGGAAAGTTTGATTGTGGGAAGCTTTCAGCAAATAGGAGTGCTGAACTGGACTTTGTGAAGGTGGAATGCTCTGGGTGGGCACAGGTGGAGGGGTCCCTGGGCATGGAAGACAGGAGCTTATACATTATGGAGGGGGTAGTAAATTTGTTCAAAGGTACAACCAACATATTTAGTTAGTGAAAATAATGATATTTAGGCTGGTAATGCAGGGAAGAGTAGTTAGTGAAGAATCTTAAAGTCCAGTCAGACTAAGAAAATTGAGTTTAGTAATAAGGTTTTTCAGTTTGCTTACATGTGTTAGTAGCTTTGTCTGTCTGGAAGAAAATGCAGTGTTTTGGGACTTTTTACCTTTTGGTTCATGAGCTCTGGGCATATGAAAGACATTTGTTTACCTCACAAAGTAATCACAAAGTAGTTACAAAAACTAGGCAGAGATGCCTATTGAAATTTATTCCTTCGATATCACAGGATGCTACACAGAGACACACACACATCCGTACTGTTATATTGCATATTTGTTTATTTTATTTCTGTATATCCTATACCACACTTGTTTATACAGTTTCTTTATTATAATAATATTATACAGGCACAGAGAAGACATAAATAATAATAATAATCTAATAAAAAGAATAGAGTACCTAGAATACTTTTCTAAAGACAATTAAAAATTAGCACTTGTATTCATTTTTTCATCTCAGATTTTTCTGTGACTCACATTGCATTTGTAGGGAAGTTTTTTGTTTCTTTCTTGAACTTTTTAAATACTCAAATTTGAATGTTTCTAATATGACAAAGTTTGGAAATCCCTTTAGGTCATAATTGAATATTTTAGGTTTTCTAATTTTTCACTACAAACTGTTATAGTCAAAAGTTTACATTTTAATTTGCCATTTTTATGTAATAATGCCTAGGCTACCATCAGAATATAAAACCAACCCAAGTCCCAAAGCTCTGTGAGCTTGCTTTAACTAAACACAATCGTATTCTGTTCAAGAAAGAGATTCTTTCCTTTCCTGGCTCATCATTATTAAATGTATCGTATATTATATGTATCCCTTATGCACATCCAGATTTTCCCTGAGAGTACGAGAATTAGCAATTATATTAAATATTTGATACTAAAACTCTTAAAAATAAAAAGAAAATCTCTTTGAAATCATTAGATTCACCCATTGCCTTGTATTAAAAAGTACCTAAGCTCTTATCTTCTTAATTTAAAATCTGATATTTTCCTAAGCCCAGGTCATATAATTTGTTTAGAGTTTGTGCTTAACTTTTTTCTTTATGAAATCTTAGCTCTGGTCACTTTTACTCTGTTCTCATAGCTCCTATCCAATTTTAAAAGTCACTTGGACACCCTGTCCAAATTTATCATCTCAACCTCACCAGAGAAGATAGCCATACCTTTCTGACCTTCATAAGTGCTTCATTGAATCTCAGGAAACAGTTCAGGCACCCAGAGGTTTCATTCTGTATTTTAACCACACAAGTGGAATGTGAAGTGAATCACGAGGTCTCTCCAGAATCCAAGTGGAATTTGCACTGAGTCTTTGAGAGAAAGTAAAAGCACATTCTCTCTGTGAGTTAGCTATTTAAGTTCTTGCCATATGTAAATGCTGGAAGCTGACCTTGATGTCCAATATTAAGGAGAAAACTAAGAAAATGATTTCATTTTAAAAGCTAAAACTGGTAATGAGCATTAAATATTATATTCTGTTTCATTTTATCTTTGGGAATGTTCAGTAATTTTTAAAGCTAGGTCACGTTGATGCCACTTACCACATCATGAGATTGGAGTATCTGTGATTCAGCTTAAGCTGTATGCAATGAGCAGCTTAATAAGAATAATACAGATGTACCTATGGATGTGAAGATTTAAATGAATGACAATATTACTAAAGGAACAGCTTTATGCCAAATGATTTCACTTAAAGTATTTTTAAAAATAATTGCTAGATCATGAATTAATCTTTTTGCATTTTTGGTGATCTCTGTAATTGTTAAATGAGAAACATTTCCTGCATAACTAAATGCAATATGACTAACAAATCATGTCTATGTGCTTGAGACCATTTGTCTTAATAGGTGCCACTTTTTTCTGCAGTAGCTAGAATAAATCTAAGTTCCACGGCCATCTCTAATACTAACATCACCACATGCCTTCCTTAAGGCTACATACTGGAGTTATTGCATTAGAAAATGATTACACACACACACACACACACACACACACACACACGCACACACACACAGTACATACTTGAGGCCACTGCAGATGTTAATAAAATTTGGATATACCAAGTATTTTGGAAGTGTTTTCTAGAATTATTCTCACAAATATACTCACCAAAACTGAAAAATCACAGTCTTCCTCTAAAGACCCTAGGAAACAAATAAAAATCTTTAATTTAAACATTTATGCATTATTTTAAATGAAACAGTTATAGTAATCCATGAAAAGAAAAAGTAAACATACAATTACATTAGCATTAAAACCAGATATTTATTCTGTGGCCTAATTTACACAGTTGGATTTAGATCATTTAGGTAAAATAAGTTATATTTTTAAAATACCCTGGGAGTAATTTCTGACTTGAAGAAACTGTCTCAACTTTATCCACTGTATTCCTTTACCTTACCTTGTGCACTTCACACACGTGCACACACTTTAATTAAAGTAGAAATGTAGCTTGCATGAGCTTTACTACCTTTGACTACAAGGATGATGACTGAAACAAACTACTGAGTTCAAGTATTATTGACTTGGGAGTCTGTGAAGACAGCAAAAGAATGTCTGATAACGAATGAAGCCATACTCGGAGACATACTCTCATACTCACTATGTATTAATTTGGGATATTATGGAATCCCAACAAATAGCTACCAACTTCTTATTTTATTAGAAAATAATCCAAATAAAACTGTATATTATCATCATAAGGACACTAAAGAAAGGACATTTTTCATATAAAATAATGTTAAGAAACTCTGTTGAAAAAAATTGTAATACTAAGTACCTTATGACCAAAAGTCACTATGTTGTCATTATTTTTCTCATGTTATCTTATTTCAATGAAAACTTCATCAGTGCCAATGCCTTCTCTGAGAACTGTTATTTGGGAAGTTTTTAATTCAGTTGATTTTCATAGTTAAATTTATGAACATATGGTATGTGCAATTTTAATATGAACAGCAAGTTTCTGCCATTGGTTCAAAACTGGGGGTGACTTTGTCCTCAGGGGACATTCAGCAATGTCTGGAAACATTTTTGGTTGTCATGACAGGGGTGGGGGTACTACTGGCATTTAGTGGGTAGAGGACAAGAATGCTATAAAAGCAACCTGCAATTCACAGGATGGTCCCCACAACTAAGAATTACCCAGTCCCAAAATGTCAATAGTGATGAAGTTGTGAGCCTTTTAAGTTTAACCTAAGGAACCGGTGAGACCATATAGCCAAACTGCCTAAGAGAATAACAGCTTCTATTCTAACTGAGCCTAAATTTCTCTGCTTTCCAATACTATTAAAACCTATGTCTAGCACTGATTTCCTTGTATAGGGCAATTTGTGTTCAGGGACTCCTGCCATATCATTATTATTAACAGAAAGTTCCTCTTGTTTGCTTATGTGTCAGTGCAAAGTTGCTTTTAAGTAAAGCTTTTATCTAGAGTGTCCTTTGCTTCTTACAGAAGGTTGGCTTTCCTCACTTCTCAGTATGTTGTACTTGCTACTACTAGGTGCTTATTCACTAATTCTCCTCAAAATATATACACTCTGAAAACATTGTGCTTACCAAGTGGGGGTTTGAGGAGAATAGATTTCCTCTATTCCTACAAGGCAGGAATGTGGTCTTCCTCTCCAGTTCGATGAATAGCCACATATACTGGGGTGAGACAGTCCAAGGGCTGATTCTGCTGAACCATTCCTTGCCCAGTACCATGTAAGCTGAACGAAGTAAATCAGGCTTGAAGATATCACCCACGGAGGTTAACATGGGGAATATGCAATATTTTTCAGTCCTTTATTTCTTTATGTGAATATGGGTGGCTCTTGCATAAATCCATAAGAATGAGGTAGAAAAAAGTGAATTCATTTCAAATGTAGAAAGTCAATTTTGAAAACGTTATTATAGGATTTAGACACATCAGTCACTTACACCGGAACTAATAAAGTAATCGAATTTCCTACGCGGGTGGGGAGCGACTGCTACTGGTCTCCCTTTAGCGGTGGTTTTTTTCGCTTGTATTAGCGATCCATTTGCAGAGCAATATGCATAAATGTGTTTCCCTCCACTGGGGTGCAGAATTTCCTGTGAATCATTCTGTGTACATCTATAATTTTTAAATGTGTCTCACTATTAACTTTTTCTTTCAATCTTTATTATTTTTTGGTTTTGTTTGCTTTTGTCCTTCATATTCTGTGAAAACCACATATTATATATTATTCACCTGGAGGGTTGTAACTGCATACAGACTAACTAGAAAAACAAAACAAAACAAAACAAAATTCATTTGTTCTAATTCATAAAATGTTCACAGAGAAAATAATGTCTTCAAAATGAATCACAAAAAGTTGTTTATGTGCTGAGACACAATTAACCTCCAACAAATACTGTGTATTTTATGCTTCTGTTTATTCTGTTGTACAATTGAGAGGTACATCCAATTTAGTACAGTGTATATCAAGTTCTTTATAGTCAGAATGATAACCAGAGAGACAATGGTATTCACAGCGGTGCATCAAAGCATCTTGTATAAAGGATAAAAAAAATTCATGCTTCTCTAGATTAATATTTCCTTCTCTACTTAGATCCCTAAG
Source organism: Lyroderma lyra (assembly GCA_004026885.1). Classification (NCBI taxonomy): domain Eukaryota; kingdom Metazoa; phylum Chordata; class Mammalia; order Chiroptera; family Megadermatidae; genus Lyroderma; species Lyroderma lyra. The sequence goes on along the minus strand of PVJL010000218.1, from coordinate 288,875 downwards.
AAAAGTTGCTTTCATTAGGGAGGGGTAGGGGGGAATGGGGGGAATCTAATTTCTCCCTTTTTAAAATTAATAACTGGGAAGCTTTCATTCAAAGCAGTACACTTTCTCCTATACTAAATGCTTTGGCTATATGGGTCAATGAGAACATCGGCTTCTAATTTCAAGTAAGTTCAACTATTCTAATTGCTAGAGCTTTTTAAATTTTGTGTAATAATTCCAGAAAGGTAAATACTGTTACAATAAGTGCTGGGCCTTTAAAGATCTTCACGTTTAATGAAAGTAAGTTAGGAAGTTGGAAAGACAAAAGAAGGGGAGGCAAGGAGGAAACGAAAGAGGGAAGGAGGGAGAAAAATAAAAATAAGCTTATTAAGACCCAGCTGAAGGCCTGGACAAGCATTCTCAGGCGTATGGAGACCACTGATGTACTGTTATAATCCTGGAAAGAGAAGATAGAGAGCATTTCCTAAATTTCAAAAGGAGATTTCGTTTGCTACGTTGTTTCTCAGATTAAGTGCAGCTTGGATCTGAGCGCGTTTTAGTTGTTTCTATGCCATCTAACAACTCCCCTCAAGTAATCTAAAATGCTTGCATAGTGAAAAACTTCTTAAATGAATAATGTGGTTCATTTGGGTGGGGGGAGGTGCATAATGCATGTATGGATGGTTGCTCTTTAACGCTCTATAATATAGTAATATAAAACATTGCCTAAACATTTTCTTAAAAAAATTTTATCTCTTTTTTTGACTTAGAACATTTTTGTGAGAACTGAAGATCATTAGGGCTATAAGGGCAAACATCAGATACAGTCATTATTTCATATGTGTACTACAGAAGAGGAGGCAGAAGAGAAAAAATCAGGAGACTAAGTTGAATTGGCATATAATATTGTTTTTTTTTTCACTTGCCATTCATATCTTTTTTGTAAAAGTAGACTATGAAAAAAATAGATTTTAACTTTGATTTACCATACTGTACAAGAAACATGGTACTTCCCATGTGCATGGTACTGATCTACATGTTCCTTTTCTATATAAACATATTTAATCTCATAAAGCTCAATAGAACAGTGCCATTCTAATTTTACATAAGAGAAAATGAAGCACAAAGAATTTAAAAATTTGCCCAATATCACTAAGCTAGTTAGGCTAGATTGGGATTTGAGCCTACAGTCTACTCCAGCATGAATACTGTATTGCCCTCTAATATTAAAAATCTGCATCTTAAAAATATTTAAATACAAAATTTGCATAGTCAGTCATTTGGAAGACTTCACATTAGAATCATTTTAATTTGCTATAGTACACTAGGTAAAGTGATCCTAAACAACAGAGAAATACCTTTCCTGAAATTCTTATAAATAGGATTGAATAACTCAGTATGGTGAGTACTTTAGAATAAGCCTGCAAAGATATTTCAAATAGGAGCATTTTGTACGTGTTTAATGTTCTTAATGTACATTGGAAACTTATAAGAAACACTAACTTTTTTAATAATGTGTTTTCTATAATGTATTTTAACTTTGAAGAAGCAGCCTTCTAAATGCACAGCATTAGAGATGAGAGGTCTCTGGCACTGTGATTGAGGCCACGTACCCTGGGATAACTAGGAGCTGAGGTTCTCATGTCACCCTAAGTATAAAGTGACATTAAGCCATGGATCAGCAAACACTGGGGCTACAAAGGCAGACTGGTGAAGCCCAAATGGAATACAGAGCTTCAGTAATTTTGTACTGATAACTTGGTAGAATAAACATCTATCTACCTGGTGTCACATCTGATTTATGGAACAGATTGGACTTAGAGTGCAGATATAAATTACTTCTTTCAAAGAAAGTCATATCCTTTTTTGGATGTGCTTCATGTGTGGGCTCATGAATAAATTATCACTACTATGCAGTTTTTCTGCATAGTGAGTTCATTCTGTTTAGATTTATTTGAATTTATCCATAAGAATAGAGAACCATACAATCAAAAATGCAATTCATTTAATTCTTTTATTGCTCTTTTCTGCTGTATTTTTCATTTAAAATAAAAAGCATTGTGTTATGTTGTATATTTGTTCTCATGACAACAGTTCAACCGGAAAATTATGCTCTGAATGAACTCATTTCCATGGTGTTCTCAAAATGAAAATTTCAAAGTGCTCAGAAGTTGTCCTCAGAAAACTAACAAATAAAAATGCTTCTGACCTCTGTAAGGATATTGATATAACCCATGTTGGGATACGTACATATGAAATTCAGCTATATTGAACTTTAGAGTCCAAATGTTTCTAGTGTACTGAAATTCTGTTTCATTCAGAAAGAAATGAGCCATAATTAAGAAATTGTTAGAGCATTTGCTGAAATGAAATTTAGACCATGCCAATATATCAAGAGAAGCAAATTTTTGTTGAGCTAAGTAGGTTTCAAAAAATATATTTTATATAGCTCTGTTTAGATTACTATATTAAACAAGTTATTTTATAGATGATTTAGCTATATACAACATCGTAACTAGAGTGTGCCAGTTGTCAATCGAGTAAAATGTCCTTACCTTCTGTGTCCTTAACATGTATTTTCTTAATATATTGGTTAAGGAAAAAAGTCTCATTTGGCAATGACAAATCCATGATTTTTATCCAATTTTTAAAAACTCTTTTATCATTTCTTAAAATGGCTTAAAGATTTTAAACAATCTTTCCTAAGCTGCCATCCTTAATTTCATCCTGTAGTGAATTGTGAAAATAAGGAAGTAGGGTAATTGCATGGCTCCTCCTGCACCTGTACTCAGATCAGCTCCTTAAAGTAGAAGTATTTGTGTTTAAGAATTAGGACCCATCTTTCAAGGCCTTCATGGGTGCTGTCATTAATATTTAAATTACACATGAATATGTTAGGCAATGAATAATAATATGTTATAAAGTTGAAATTTTTGTTTTCATCCTAGATTCCCTGAAACTTCATTTTTTTAATTTGTTGAAGGTCTAGGACAGAGCATAAATTCTGCTTGTTTTCAAATTCTATTGGGATTTTTGTTTGTTTTTATTAAATTTCTTGCAGCCTTTAGATAAAAATATATAAACATAATAAAATTATTGTGTGAAGAATATTCTGTTTTTTGCTATAATATAATAAAGAAAACATCTGAAAACTCCTAACTAACTACATTTGTGTTAAGAAAACAAAGAATAATACTGAAACATACTATTTGTTTCAGGAAAACCTTCCCCAGTTGCTTAATAATTCAATATTTCAGTTTTGTTATCTTCCTATTATCTGGTAATTCACTTTTGTAGATATTTCCAGGAAAAATTTATATTTAAATAAGTTATTTTGGGCTGCCTCAATAAAATTTAAGCAAATATGTGTATTCTGCTTTATTGTTTCATTATCTGTCCATTTTCATCTAAAATATATTTTTCTTTTAAAATACCTTCTTATCGAGACTTTTCAAATATCACAATCAACACATGAATCTATTATGGTTCTTGACATTTGGAACATGAACTTGCTTTAATGTTGTGGTTTATATCAAATGACTGAAGAATTGCTTCTCAAATAAGTGAAGTAGTTAGTACTAACAGCAGTAATAAGTGATAAAGGAAAGGACATATAGTGGATATAATTTTTGCATCACCGACTCTGGATGGCAGGCGAAGTCTCATCATTCGTTTTTTTTCTCAAAATCAAATTTGTGCAGATTCCAGACTGCTCTCTTACCGAGTGCACTGAAAGTTCAGTCTGCTGTTACACTGCTCTTCTGTTTCTCCCCCGCACCCCCCGGCCCTCCTACTCATCCAGTTGCTGAAGGTCCCAAGGATCTAATGAGCCCATTCGGAGACATGCACTGATGCAGCCATTGGCTACCGCGCATGAGCGGCAGTGTCTCTGCTTCTTCCTTTCCCCTCCTGGTCACGGAAACTCTTCCGAGCTCTCCATCCGGCACCACGCAGCCATCTCCCTCACTTCCTGCCCTATTATCCTAGCAATGCTGTGAGGGAGCACTCCTCAGGGCTGTGCAGCCCTTTGCCTCTTTCTTACGTTTGAGAACTCTCTTTAACTCATTCATCTCTGTCTTTTACCCCTACCCTCACTCCCAGCCTCATTCCTGCCAGGCCTACTATTCTTCCTCAATGAGTTTAGCCTTTTAAAAATAAAACTAATTTAATACTCGAAATGACCCCATGATGAAGATCTTTTATGGATGAGAAAACTGAGGACAGGACAGGTTCAGTAGTTTGCCCCAAGGTCACACAGCTGCTAAGTGGCAGAACCTAGATTTGGACACAGGGAGATCTGGTGACTTTGTTGAATGGGTGAAGAAAAAAATACTGGAAGAACAAAAAGCAAATTAACATCTCACTAAGTTATTCTGCTATACCAGGGTTTCTCAACCTCAAAGGTAATAACATTTTAGGTTGGATAATTCTTTATATGGGAGGCTGCCCTGTGGTATTGTAGGGTGTATATCAATATCCCTGGGCTATACCCACTGGATGCCACTAGTACCCTCTCAATTATGAGAATATAGTTATATTTAGCCACTGCCAAATATCTTCTGGGAGGCAAAATTACCTCCAGTTGAGAACCACTGCTCTAGATAGATGCACATATAATTATTTGTATAATCAATGTACACTTCTATTTGTTGAATATAGGTCAGTTTAGCAGGGATATCCAATCTGTGTGGCCCAGGATGGCTTTGAATGTGGTCCAACACAAATTGTTAAAACATTATAAGATTTTTTTGCAACCTTTTTTTAGTTCATCAGCTGTTGTTAGTGTTAGTGTATTTTATGTGTGACCCAAGACAATTATTCTCCGATTGTGGCCCAGTGAAGCCAAAATGTTGGACCCCTCTGGATAGAGCAAGTCCTCAAATCACGTTGCTTAGTTCAACATGATTTCATTGTAATATTGATCAGGGGAAAACGAAAAAGATTGATTCCCGATAGTAACTATCTTGATGGAGTTTACATTCTTTCTATGTCTGCCTGAGCTTTCTCTAGGTACTTCCTTTTTCTCCCACATACCTTAGATGTGTATGTCAGGCAAATTGGCATCTCTAAATTGTCGCCATCTGACTGAGTGAGAATGAGTATGAGTGTGCCCTGCAATGAAAGGGCATCCTGTCCTAGGTGATTTCTCACCTTTTGCCCTGAGCTCTGGGGATAGGCTCCACCTATCCACTGAACTGGAATAAGCAGGTTGGAAACTCATTATCTTACATGTTTATATTAACCTTTCTTAAATGTATATATAGCTCACATTTATTTCAATATTTATTATTAGAAGTGTTTGGGGTCTTTATTTAGAACTTTGGTGATGTTTTTATGACCAGAAATAGGATGTAGGAACTTAACTTTTGTTTATATAAATTAACCTATGCTAAAATCAGTTTCATTATGTATCATCTCCCTTAAAGTCGTAGTTTGCAAGAACTTATTGATGATTAAGTGAGGACTTTCTGTAAACTCATTTTAGTTTCTTATCGTCAGCCTATCATGATAAGGTGCTGTTTGGTGAAAACAGTCATGTCATCCTAGAATGCTAGTTTGTTGCATGGCTGTGAATTGTCATCTAACTCTCAGGTCTGTGTGTGTATTCTACACCATAGCTACTAAAGTAATCTAAGGTCAGCTTTACCACCCATCAGTCTCCTAACATGCACTAGTTCTCTCAACACTGAGGATTAGTCTGCAGAAAATCATGTACTTCATATATTTTTCTTTCTTGACTAAAAAGTTGATTTTTTTTTTCTGGTTGCTAAATATAATTAATAAATACAGAATAAAGTAATCTTCAGCTAGATAACATGAAAATAGTCCTCTTAAAAAACTCCACAGGTGACCATGATCCTATTTAGAAATAGATGTCCAAAAAAGCGGAGGGTTTTTTGTACTTTTTTGGTTTGTTTGTTTATTTATTTGTTTAGCCAGGCTGTCTGAACCAAACACATCTGCAAAAATTAAATAGTGTGTCAAAAATAGTAATAACCTAAGGACATTATTTTAAAACAATCAAACTTGATAATAGTGGTTACATTTTTATAGTTAACATTTTTACATTATTTTGCCATTGTTATTATTATTTGACTGAGGTATGCCTGTATAGCCAGGCACTTTCAGGCGTGTGATTATAAAGAGATATGAATTGCATTTGATTGAATGGTGATGTGTGCATAGCCTGGCAGGCCTAGGTTGAAGTCATACTTCTGCTACCTACTGCTTTTATTGGGCCTCATTTTTCCTGTTCTACTAGTACTAAAAAGTGTGAGAAAAATGCATTTGTGTTTCCTCCTCCTTCCCAAGAGAAAATAAATTACTTGTAAAGAGTATCTAAGTAAGTAAAAGCTTTTGTTCCTCAACCAACTTATTTCAATTATCATCATTGGTCAGAGCCATTTGTTGGCCAGGAGATGAATGGATTCAGCAGTTTTCCAGAGGCTTTAATCATATTCCACACTGTAAAGCTGAGGAAGGCACTTCCTCCAAGGGACTCTCGTGGTAAAGGACGGTGCTACTGGGAAACATCCGTCATGAATCATTGGTTCTCACCTGCACTATTTGGTAGTGAAGAAATGATCGGTGTGCTAGTGGTCATGTAAAAGGCTAACAGAATGTCTAAATGGCTGAAGGCAAATCACATCAGAATTTAAATGTGTTTAGAGTCTTCCACTAGGGGAGCATCACAGTATTACTCGGGACCCTGAACACATCCAATATGAACACCTTTCTATCAGAAAAAAACAAGTAGAAGGAATTTTGACCAACTATGTTAGCTCACTTGAACATAAATTTGACCCAGTTCTGCAGTCTCTCAAAACTTATAATTACTTCATCGAGCATCTTCATGTCACCATTATACATAAATCTGTTCAATAATTGTCTTCATCAAAGAATGTCTAAATAAATCTGTGATGATCTTTCTAAATAGGGCAATGATAGACACTATGACCAATCTTTTGAAACTTCTGTAAGTAAATTTTGTGTGTGAGTGTGCTTTCTTATTAGTTATGGTTTTTCTTAAGAGCAAAAACCTTAAATATATTTCTGCTTAGATATATAAGCAAGAGTGTTTCAAATTCAGGTTTTCTAAAATTGGTGTTTCTATTTTTAGTACACTAAATGAAAAAAATCACTTTCAAACATACATTACCTTAATGTATCATATTAAATATACATTATAATGATGAAATCATTTATTTAACAAATATTTATTGTGTCTAATATATACCAAGTATTATGCAGGTTTCTGGAAATAAGTGTTTTGCTTCATATACCCCTCCTTAGCTTTCTCACTGTTAGAAATCAACTAAGAATGGTAGATTAGTAGCAATGACAAAACACACTCATGTTTGTTTTTCTAAAACTACCACTGAGCTAAAAAGTGGCAGCCAAGAAAGAGCTAGAGGTCTTAAATGTGTGAATCATGGGGTCAGGCAGTGGGAAGGATCGTGAATCTTAGCTCCAGAACAGAGGCTGTAATGTCCTCTTCTTTTAGGAGAGACTATAAATGCTAAATGTGACCAAGCAACCTCTTAGCACTGCAATCCCTTCACACCTTGAGACTGAGTACAGTGAAATGGCTGAGTGTTTACCTAAGTTATCTGATCAACACGGTACAGGTAAATGTGTGGGATATCAAGTCACATGAACTTGAGTTGTAATATCAGCTCCATCTGTAACTGGCAAGCTTCTTGGTTTGTTTGTTTGTTTGTTTGTTTGTTTTAATCATCATTTGAAATGAAGATAAGAATGCCTACACAGTGAATTTTTGAGAGAGAGAAATCAAATATCAGCTAACCTCTTTGTGTGTATGTATGCATGCACGCGCAATGGCAAATTGTGATAAGAGCTATGAAAGTCAAGAACAAGATGCTATGAGAAGGAAGAGTGGAGTAGAGTTCAAAACTTAGTTTGAAAAAATCCAAAAATGCCTTTTTGAGGAAGTGAAGACAAACTGTGGCTTGAATGACACCTGGGAAAGAATCCTCATGAGAAAGATTTGGAGGAGTGTTAGAGGCCTTCAGGCAGGAAAAAAATTGGTGTCCTCAAGGATCTGAATGCTAGTTATATGGTGGCAGTGGGGGTGGAATGGGGCATAAATCGGGCCTCATTTGGAGGGTGACAACATAAGAGTTGGGAAACTCAGTTAAGAGTAAAGGTGGTGAGGAGGTGGCACTCCTTATGGAGAACGGTAAGCTAAATGAGGATTGTCTTGGGCACACAGGGATGCACCGGCACCCTGCTCTTTGTCAGATTGCGTTTTGTTCTGAGTGCAGTGGGAGGCCACTTGAGATCATTCCCTTAGAGGGCAACATTATTCAATCCGTGTTTTTATAAGGACTACTCAATGTACTGGCTCGTAAGATACCAGGATTGTATTACTCTTCTTATAAACAAAGAAAGCCAGTTTTTACATATTTTAGCTAAAGTGGTATTTCTTTTGAAATTATATCTCATTAATAAAGTAAGTGAGGAAGACAGAGAAGTGTCTTTGGTTCTTTAAAGAGGATGTGGAAGTTTCTTTACTGTTACCCACTATTTGGATATGCTTCCAGTATCAGTGGCCCAGGGACAGTGAGAGCTATGAAATTATATTGTCTTCCAGCTCTACCCATCCCAGCCTCACATTTTTCTTGTTTCTTTGTTCTTCAGTATGTGGTTCTACTAGTCCCCATGTAATTCATTAAAAGTACATAATAAAAAAAGTAATAATAGGTAACTTTGAGTACCAGAGAGCAAGCTGTGGGCTTCATGTTTATTGTCTTACTTAATTCTCAAATTTTGAAGTAAATATTATTAACTCTCTTGTATAGATGAGAAATTGGAGCTTTATAGGGGTTAGTAGGACTTATCCAACTTCACATACTGGGGGTGGCAGGTCAGTAATGTTCAGAACTCTGATTTGATGATTCAGTAGGGGTGGGATGGGAATAAGGTTAACTATTATTTGCTGAGTTTAGTGTAGCACATCTAGTTTCTAAGGCCAATCCCATGTGCAAGCAGTGTTAGGAGAGATTTAAGGTCTCATTGTCACTAGTGTTTATAACTAATAGCCATGGTACTTTCAAAATGGAAATGGCATAATGATATTATAATTGTGGCTAATATGAACTATTGCTACATTTTTGAGTCTGTGGTATTAACTCTGAAATAGTTTCGATGCTTAACAATTAGATTCAAACATTCCGTGTGTTGAGTTAAAGATGGATTAAGACCATATTTTGAACCTAGTATTCCTAGCAGTAGTGGGTAATTTATTATTGCCTAGTCACTCTATGTTGAAAAAGGGGAAAAATAGTTATAATTTAGAAAGATAGGAAATTGCTATAGACAAACAGAATTGACTATAAAGAAGTTTAAAAGTCTCTTGTGTAGATTTTATCTACACAAGAGGCTTGTGTTGAATTTATTTTGATAATGAGTATATATAATCAACTCCTTAACATTTCTCTTGAAACCTGTTTCATCCTTATCTTTTCTCTTTTTCATATTAAAGTAGAAGATGAGGAGTTATTTTTTAAATTAACAATAATTTTAAAAACATTTATTTGTATAATAATACAAAGCCTATAAAAGGTGGTAAAGGATAAACATTTAGTACACAATTCTCAAGCTGTTGATAGTACCAGGAGTATATAAAGAAAGCAGAAAAATTAACAACTTTCTTAATGTTGATATTTGTTATCTTCAATTTACATATTGTAAACATGTTGAAATCTTGTTCTTCAGCCTCTCAGTGGAATATGCATTACACTTTCCATTTGGGGAAACAGTCAACCTCATAAAAATAGAACACATTTACAAAATATTTCAGATGATTTAGTTATTAATGAAATAATACAGTGGTATAAATATATTCTCTTTTATAAACCAATAGTATGCTTCTTACACAGAAATATTATTAGAATCATATCCCAGTTAAACAGATTAGAATTACTTAGGGACCATCCAAACTGGCATTGAAATATACAAAGTTAGACTATTAATTTTGCCAACTCATCCTAGAAAAAGTACTACATACCTCATTGCTGAAGATCACTATGGTCACCTTCGAAATACTCTCCTTGGGAAGCTATGCACTGATGCCAGTGCCTTGTCCATACTTCAATTTTGGAACTCTTTTTCTAGAATGGCCAACAGATCTATTGTCATACTCAAATTCTGACAAATGAGTTCGCAAACTTGCCACTGTGCATTTACATTGGTAGCACTGTACAAATAATTCGGTAATGTGTCATAACTTTGCCAAGGGGAGCACTTCAAAGGTGACCATAGTGATACTTAGCAACGAGGTATGTAGCACTTTTTCTAGGATGAGTTTGTGAACTTAATTGTCCAATCTCTATATAGAACCTTATCTATGTGTATATTGTATTATATATTATATACAGAATATGTCAATGCTTCCCGGGAAGTATTCAACCATGTAATATGAAAAATAGAGGCAATTATGGCTGGATTTTTTCCAGACAGCCCTCATATACATGCATCTGCACATGTTTTCCAGTTACTCCCCAGAGAAATATTTTTTTCTAGTTCTTATGGGACTTTACAATTCAAGTTAAAATTAATGGAAATTCAAGTTAAAAAAAACCTAAAGAAAAAGATATAATTAGTCACCATAATAAAATTCATAACACCATTTTCTTTTTTAATTCTAAGTAAATTGAGAAAGCGAATTTTCATTTCAATAGATTATAAATGTTTCTATGAAATGACTAAATACATAACATATTACCTAAGTTCAGAAATTTATATTTTTTACATCACCTCCTGGCATGAAAATATGGGAAGGATAAACTTTCATGATTGAGGCTATTAGTCAATTATTTTGTTTCTGGAAGTGATTTATTCAAAGCTTTTATGTGAGCAGCAATGGGCATAATTTTTATCTTTATGACTTTTCCTAATGTTCTGCAGTATCAAATAATTGAATAACTATTATTTGAGGTCTAATTTAGACAGACTAATTAATCACCTCACCTGAGTCGTTCTGTGTGGCAGAGTTTATACAGCATGGACACTCCCTTTAGTGTATATTAAAACAGAGATTTGCATTACTTGATCTCTTGTGTTTCCAGTGTAATACTAGAACACAAGCCCTGTGGAATTTGGGATGCCTAGGACAATGAGGGGCCCAACAGTGACATTTTGGGAGGAAAAATATAGAGTTGTAGTCCAGTACCATCTCAACATGGCTGTAGTCGTTTATTTTTCTGGGCTACTGCTCCTTGAGTACTCACCCTGTCCCAGACATTGTCCTAAGTGCTTTACCTTTAGTCCTTATAACAGCCCTTATGTAAATACTATCATCACCATTTGATGGACAGGAAATGTGAGGCTTGGAAAACTGATGGAATGGTTCAAGATAGGACTAAGGTTTGCCCCTCCTTTCTCTGATTCCAAAACCCTTGAAAATGACACAACCCGCATTTACGTGTAGGTAGAAATGAGTGTGTGCATCAGTCAGTGTTCTGCAGAGAAACAGACCCGATAGGAGACAGAGGGATGGGGGGAAACTTTTTAATTTTGTGTTCTTTTTGTGTGTGTTTTGTTTTTGTTTTGTGGTTTTTTTTGTTTGTTTGTTTGGTTGGTTTTTTTTTTTTGGCTGTGTGGCTTCACGTGTGTGTGGAGTGCCGGAGGGGCAGGGAAAGACAGGGTTGGGAAGAGCTGAGCATCAAGGGCAGCACAGCTGCTGCTAAAATAGCAGAATCAGGTAAAGGTCCTGCTGCCAAGAGCAAAACCTCTCTTCCCAGAGGAAGCCCAACCCTGAGGCATCTTGGGAACCCTATCAGGCGTCAGGGAGTCTTGGGGATGGGAAACACCTGGCTGCCCGTGGCGTCGGAGGCCCCGCCTCCCGCACTCACAGAGTACGTAAAGCGTCAGCTTCAGCCCGCCTAGGAAGTAAAGGTCAGTCTTCGCCACGCTCCGGGGATTAAGGTAAGAGTTGAAACTGCCCTCTTATTTTCTAGCTCCAAGTATGCTGTACAGTATTGTTAACTGTAGTGCTGTCCATTGCATCCCCATGACTTACTTATTTTATAACTGGAAGTTTGTACCCTTCGACCCACGTCATGTCCTTTGCCCCCTCCCCCTTCCCTACCACCTGCCTCTGGCAACCACCAATTTGTTCTCCAGGAGCTTGGGCTTTTCTTCGGTTGGTGGGTTTTAGGTTCCACATACACGGTATTTGTCTTTCTCTGACTTAATTCATTTAGCGCTATGCACTCAAGATCTGTCCATGTTGTCACAAAAGGCAAGATTTCATTGTGTTTTATGGCTGGATAATATTCTGTTGTGCATATTATACCATATTTTCTTTATCATTTTAGCCCTGAATTGACAGGTTGTCTATACTCCTATATCTTGGCTATTGTAAATAAGCTACAATGAATATGGGCATGCATATATGTTTTCGAGTTAGTGTTTTGTTTTCTTTGTATAAAAATAGAAATGGAAATGGGCATTATAATCATAGTAGTTGTATTTTTAATTTTTTGTGGAACATTGATACTGTTTTCCACAGTGGCTGCACCAATTTACATTCCCACCGAGAGTGCACAAGGATTCTCTTCGACTACATTCTCACTAGTGCTTCTTACAATATTTCTTGACTTTTTGATAATAAGTATGAGAGGTATGAGATACCTTGTTGTGGTTTGGGGATGCATTTTCCTAATGATTAGTGATGTATGTACCTGTTGGCCATCCATATGTCTTCTTCAGGAAAATGTTCAGATTCTCTGCCCATTTTTTAAGGGAATTAGTTTTTTTGTTTATTTTGCTATTGAGTATGATTTCTTTATATATTTTTAATACTATCTCATTAGATATACTTTTCTCCTATTTGATAGGTTAACTTTATCATTTCGTCAGTGGTTTCCTTTGTTGCGAAGTAGCTGTTTAGTTTGATTTGATCGCATTTGTTTATTTTTGTTTGTGTTGCCTTTGCTTTCAATGTCAGATCCAAAATATCTTCTAGAATGATGTCAAGGGTCATACCACCTTGCCCTCTTCTAGTAATTTTATGGTTTAAGGTCTCACATTCAAGTCTTTAATGGATTTTTAGTTAATGTTTGTTTATGCTGTAAGATAGTGGCCCAGTTTTATTCTTTTGCATACAGCTATTCAGTTTTCCCAACACCATTGATTGAAGAGACTGTTTTTCCCTCACTGGCTCCTTTGTAATAAATTAATTGACCATGTGTGGGTTTATTTCTGGCCTCTGTATTCTGTTGCATTGACCTGTGCGTATGTTTTTATGCCATTGCTATACTCTTTTGAATTTGGGTGAGAGGGGAATTCTGGGATTTCAAATAGAAGTTGATGTTTTAGTCTTTGAGTCTGAAATCCATAGGACAAACTAGCAGACTGGAATCTCAGAAGGATTTCTATGTGACAGTCTTGAAGTAGAATTCCTTCTTCACCAGGAAACCTCAGTTTTCTTAAAGCTTTTCATCTAAGTGAAGCCCACTAACATTATGGAGGGCAATCTACTTCACTTAAATCCAACTGATGGTAATAATAATTAAATCTAAAACACACCTTCATAGAAACATCTAGACTAGTGTTTGACAAAACAATGGGCTCCACAGCCTAGCCAAATAACACATAAAATTAACATCACAGTGGGTTTTCAAGTAACGATTTAGCACACCTGCTTTTACCTCTAAATCTCCTTTTAGGAATTAAGGATAGAAAACTAGAACTAAATTAGAGAAACCATACTTAGTTTCCTACATCTTGGATAGGGCTGTGGGCAAATTGGCCATTAAAATTATTTTTCAAGGTGCAGATGAGGTTTAATATTGTGAGAAATAAAATTTTCTTTGGTGATACCCATGTAAGCTGCAGGAGGGAACAGAAAAAACAAGGGATTGTGGTTGCTTATTTCAACTAATTACAGTGAAAACTGAAGGCAGTTTCTTGCCTCTGGGGGTATTTAAGAAGATGGAGTTTCTGAGGGCCATTGCCTTAAACAACAGCTGTGCCTTCTTTAAGGTTAACACTGATGATAGAGTGAGATGAAGGTACTGTATGGTTTTCCAAAGAAGACTTTTGATTAATAAATGACCGTCCTTGGGCAGGTGGTTCATTGCCCGAAGCTGAGCTTTGTGAGAGCACATTACAACAATTGGCATGCTAGGCTTATTTTATTTTATTTTGGTTGGTTCCCTGAGCCGGAAGAGCCAAAGCCTAGCCACTACACCCCTACGGAACCCCTATTAATGTGCCTCGCTAACATGCATGCTTCATTAGTGCCTGCCAAGGGGGGCTCAGCATGCCAAGTGTGGCCCTTGGCTGGTGGTCCTTGTGTACCCTGCTTCCTAGCTGCCCCTTCATCTAAGCTGTGCTGAATTCAGAAGTCGCAGCCCTAGGGATACTTCCTCTACCTCCAGCTATTTTTTTTTTAATGAAAAAACAATATCTATTTTCTGAACAAAATTTAGAAAAAAGTATGGACACAACACTATTTGTAACCCCACCATCTATGTTTGTACATTTTCTTAAATCTTTTAATTTAGCATGGTTGTTACTGTGGATCTGGCTTTGGTGAAGGTAGATTATAGTTACAAAGGTGGGTTTATGTTTTATATACTGTTTTATGCCCTGCTTTTTCATTTATTGTATCATAATTATAGTTCCATGTCAATAGATACTTCCATAAGTGTTTGCAGAACTGCATAAAATTATATTTATATTCTTTACTACTGTTGACATGTATAATCCACTGGTAAAGCATAAAGTATGTTATTTCACCAGAAGACACGTTCCTGAGATTTTTGTGGCTCTCAGGCTACCAGGCATACATTAAAATTGTTTTTCTGTCTTTACACAGCAAGAATAGGAAAAGATACTCTGCTGTATTGTAAATCATCCCCCTTTAATAAGTAATATCACAGCCGTTGCACAGTAAGCCAAACTTTTGTAGGCAATAGGTAACACTTCAGGAATAAACATTAGTTTAAATTATCTAGAAATGTAATTATCTCAACAAGTTGAGAAATAAGAGTGAGGAGTCAAGGACAGTTTGTTTGAATTTTTCATTACCTTAAGCTTTAAGGCAGCAGGCTCCAAAACCAAGACAAATTTTGTGTGCCCTGTAACTATTATCTTCTTGTGTCTGAATATGATGTTTTATTAAATTAGACTAAAATTAAGTTTGGGAGCTCATTATGCAGTGGTCTCCAAACAGCATACTCTTTCTTCATTATTACCTGTTTTAGAAATTGCTGATAGCCAAAGGACAAAGCTGTATCATTCATATCTAGAATGACTGTCCCCAAATATGAAGACAGCAGTATTGTCTGATTGTATCATCCAAGTTCTTCTTTTCTGTTTTCTGACTCTTCTACAAATACATGCATTTTACAAAGTCACAAAAGTAACCATGTAATTATCACTTTTAGGACCAAGTCTATGTGAGAGATAATTACTTTGAAAAGGTAGTCAGGGACACCTAGACTCTAGGTATGCCTGAATCATCAATCAAACTGAGGAGGCTCCCACTTCTGTTACCTGTAAAATAAGTTGGTTGAACTAAATGAGCATTGAAATCCTTCCAGATGTGGAGTAATAATGAGGTATAGTACTCTCTTTTGGAGACTAGAAGCTTCTTCTAACTCATGCATTGTCTTGATAACAGAGTACATGTCCTGGGATTCTGTACTGGCCAGAGTCAAATTGCTAGCAAACAGTTCACTTTACCAAGGTTAATATATGGTATCAAGTGGCTTACTGAAGTGACAGGGCTGAGTTTCCACAATAGATTCCCAAAGCCTCCAAACAGAACTTGGCCAGCCACCTGAGTAAGTGCTGCTTGTCTGTAATCAGGAAGCTGCCTGCAAGAGATAAAATCTCAAACTACCATTTCTGCACCACAAAAGGGGTGCCTGCCACCTTGCTGCTATTCTAAAGTCAGTCAGGGGGGCATGTTATTGGTGAAACCGAAGTCACATTTAGTACCCTAGGTTCAGGGTCCTCTGGACATGGACATGTCATGTTTCAGAGTTCTAGCCTCTACAGCAGCCAGTGTCACACTAGACTGACTGAAGGTTAGATTAGAAGTTGAAGGAGTCAGAACACAGCCCCGGGTGTTCTCAGTATCTGGTTGGTACCAGAAACCTGTAAACAGGCCACTGCTTTATCAAAAATAAGAAAAAAAAAAAAAATAAACCCCATGTTTTAATAAGATATTTTAAATCACAATATATTATTGTATAAACTCTTAACATTAATTATTTAATAATTAAGACCAAATTTGTATTTGGTCTATAATAAAATTGCTTTTTTGGTAATAATATTCTAAATACTGTTTTATATTCCTTGAAATAGAGTATCCAATAAATATACCCTGAAAGAATGTGAATTAAGCTATAATTTTAATAGTTTATTCTACTCAAACAGAATTAGAGCTGACATTGCACCGAACATATACTGGTAGTTTATAGATTTCTCAAAGTTGACTTATGTTATTAATAGTATTTTGAGTCTGCATGCCACCATATGAATACCATTTTGCCAGTTAATAACTGTCACAGAAAATTTTTGATTTACTTAGAAGTCAGAAATTATTGATACTTTTCTGTGCCTCACTGAGCTTAAAAGTTATTTCAGAGAAAGTATTGATGAGTGACTGATTCTAAAAGTAGATCATTACTGTGGAATTTATGATCCTGTGATGAACTGTTAGGTGAATGAGAAGAATTATTCATTTATTTATTCATTAGCAAGTATGTATTTGTGCCTTAACTATGTGAGCAGTAATAGTAGGGATGTGGAATACATCAGTGAGCAAAGTAAAGATTCCTGTGCTCTTAGAGAACATATTCTAACATGGGTAGAGAGACAATAAACAAACGTAATATGTAAGCAAGTTATACTCATGTTATACAAGGTAATAAATGCTACGAAAAAAGTAAAAAGTAAAACGAGGTGATGTGAGTGGGAATTGTGGTGGAATGTGGTCAGCATAGCCCTAATTGAGGTGGGTAATTTGAGCAAAGATGAAGCAAATAAGAAAGTGTATTCTTGTGACCATCTGGAGAAAGAATGTTACCACCAGAAGAGACAGTTGGGATAAATAAGCCTTAAGTAGGCGAACGCCAGGCTTTCCCAAGGAAGAACAGTGAAAGAGGTGGCGGCTTGGAGAGCTCCAAAGGACCTGTCCTATAGGGCCTTGCAGGCCATTCCAGGGAGTAGGCTGTGGCTCTGAGAAAATCATGTCAGGGTTTTGAGCAGAAGAGTAATATAAACTTAAATTTTAAAAGGATCCTGTGGTAGCAACTATCTTAACAGGCTGTAGGTGAGGAAGGGTATAAGCAGGGAAGTCAAACATGAGTCTTGCAATGATCTGGGGGAGAGGTCAGGATGGTACCAGTAGAGGTAGTAATAAGTGGTCACATTCAGGACGTGGATGGTGGGTGGGGGGTGGGCAATAGAATTTGCCTCTGTTTTCATCAAATATCCTCTTACTTCCAAGAAGAAGAAATAATCATTACATGGAAGACCAGGGTATTTCTTGAAGTTGTGCTAGACCTTTAAAGTACAAGTAGTAACACGGACTACTTAGCAACTATATAGCAGATTGATGATGCTACTTGTGTGATTCAGTTGCAAGAACGGCTGTTTTACTTTAAATTTTTTTTTTTTAACTTCACTTGGATATAGAAAAGAGAAGTGTGTATTTTTACTACAAAATAGAAAAAAAACCTCAGTATGCATTTGTTTCTCTAAATGTATGCAGTTATCTTTTTCTATCTGTTTAAATTTGGTTGCAATCTTTAGGTTTGTCGTTCTACTTTCTGCAAAGTATGGTGTAACATCTGAGTTTTACAGAAGTCTGCAGAGAAGTTAAAAATATGGAAAAATGTGGTCTTGGAACATTTTTCTAGGAAATCTCATTATTCTTTCACTTTGTTATAAGATAAGCTATTTGCTAAGACCAAATATATGTGATGGTAAAGCAATGTTTTAAGGTTTAAAGTTACTTAAGGTCAGTAACCTTTTTGGGGGGTGCAGTGAGGATATTAAAAAATAGCCAAGGCAGGGTTTTAGGAAAACAATTGAAACCAGCTTGGTTCTGCCATACGGATTTTCAGACAATAGTGTCACCTAATAATTAATCTTGTTATTCTTCATTATTCTAAGTTTCTAATTGAGGAGCTATTATGGTCTACATAGAAATGAATAAGTTTTCAGACTGTAGCTTAAAATCACTGGACTGGGAAATTGCCAATTGATTATCATTTTGTTTTCAGTAGAGAATGAAAATTTATTTATATATATATATGTATGTATGTGTATATGTGTGTGTGTATAAAATCATTAAACAACAAAGTTGAAAGGGCTTGCTTTATATAAGGAGGACATAAGTTAATCCTCATTCTGCCTGTTTTAGAAACTTTTGCTTCCTGCCTCTAAAATTCTCTTAATAATATCCTTGTGGATTGTTCAACATTCATTCAGCAGAAATTTGTTGAGCATCTACTTTGTACCTGGCATTGTTCCTGATGCTTGGTGTATAACAGTAAACTAGGCAAACATCTGCACCGTCCTGTAAGTTGTATTCCAGTGGATAGAGGTAGGTCATAAATAAGGTCAGCAAATTAAATAATATGCTATATAATTAAGTTTCTGGAGAAAGGTGAAATTGAGGAGACAGATATGAATAATAGGTGGGGAAAAGAGAATTTTACATCGAGTGCCAAGGGAAGGAATGAAGCACTGATAAGGTAAGATTGGAGTCTAGAGCAGTGGTTCTCAACCTTCCCAATGCCACGACCCTTTAATACAGTTCCTCATGTTGTGGTGACCCCCGTAAAGTTATTTTCGTTGCTACTTCATAATTGTCATTTTGCTGTTATGAATCGTAATGTAAATATCTGATATGTGTTTTCTGATGGTCTTAGGCGACCCCTGTGAAAGGGTCATTCGACCCCCCAAAGGGGTCACGACCCACAGTTTGAGAACTGCTGGTCTAGAGCTCATGGGAGTGAGGGAGTGATCCATGTAGATACTTAGGGAAGAGAGTTATCAAAAGAGGGCCTGCAAAGGACTGTAGTTGGAGTACATCTGGAATCAGCAAAGTGGCCAATATGACTAGAGAGGAATGGCAGAGACAATTTAAGAGATGGGGACAAGATGAAAAATACAGTCTTGTGTGCCTTTGCAAAGATTGAATTACTTGGAGTGAAATAAAAACCATTGGAGCGTTTTGGCAGAGGGTTTACATAATCTGGCTTCCATCCAAAGATCTTTTCTTTTTGTATTTTCATTTGATTGAGACCTTAACTATAAATAAATTTATAGAATTAAATCTTCTTCCCTATAAATTATGGAGTCACCATTGACCCCAGCCATGCAGCATTGCATGTGACTGATTGTTGTTCTTTTCTAGATGGTATTCTCAACTCTCTGAAAAGGTTAAGCCTTTTTCATTAGCTATATTTTACATAGAGTTTGTGTCCAGGTAGGTATTTTATTTCTGTTTTCCAAAGTTGTTTTCATGTAGCTAAAGATTCTGATCTTTTTTCATACCAGTGAAAATTTTTTCTATTTCTTCTTTTTCATTATCTGATCCTTTCTCACATCGTGTAAGATACACGATGGATATTCCACATCTCCCCTTGTTTCTCAACTTTTTTTCCTATACTATAATTTCCATTTATCTTTCCTACACTAGACTCCCAGAGTTAGAATTCTGAATTTGCCCCTCAACTCACTATGAGCTTTGGCTAGTTATTAATACGTAATCTTTGTGTTGTCTGTGAGTCTTCAGTTATAAAATGAGGATAATCATAAAAATACCTACCTTATAGAAATGTTGTATGATATAAATGAATTTGTAAGGAATGATAAATTAATATTAGCTGTTTATCTTCCAGGTCACTAATTCAGTGTTCAGTATCTTTATTCCATTATTGAGCAGTTCTTTTTCCTTCTGTTTTTTTTTTTTTTTTAATTTAAGGAAATTATTATTTAATTTCTAAGGATGTTTTTCTCACTTTTTGACTCATGTTTTCCCTGTATAACAGCCTCTTCTTTTCCCCATGTCTGAAATATGCTCTTAAATTGGCCCAAGGAAAACAATTAGAAAAATGTGAAGTTATTTTTTTTCCCCAAGTTAATTATTTCTATTTTCTCTAGAGCCTGCCCTTCTATTTCCTGGTGGTTTGTTTTGTTTTGTTTTGTTTTGTATGTGGGTAGTTCCCTGGGTATCATTGGTTTTCTTCAACTACCTTGCAATGCTCGGTTGTCAGTTTAAATTAATGGATGAAAGATGTTTTTTGTTTAAGTTGTTTTGCTCTTACAGATAGCTGAGATGGGGGAATCCTATGTACGAGTCTAGTGCAAGTCTTTTTCTCCTGTAGATCCCCACTTTGGGTGGGGAGGCTCACTGCATCACCAGGCAGAGGTATAGACATGCAGGTTTCTTTTTAGGCAACAAGCAGGTAGACCAGACATTGCCAACCTAATGGCCATCTTGAACAATGCGACCTTTCCTGTGTGGACCCTTCTTAAGTATCATTAGCAGAAGTCCAAAGTCACCTGAGCCTTCATTCCGATTCTTCCTTCAACCCCCAAACCCATGCAAGGAGCCCTCCCCAGGCAGACCAGGCACTTCTTGTGGGAACTTCCCAGGTTTTAGCTCAGTTACTCTGTATGTATCTAAAGAGGAAGAGGGTACCTGACTAGCCCAACAATCCTTTATTAAATGTATTTAATGACTTACAGTTCTTCTGTGCTTATTTAAAAATGGTATGCTTACCTCTTGCCTTGAAGGCAATGTACTCTACTCTCACTCTCATTCCATCTGCATCCATGTTCTCAAAATTTATACTGGTCCTTGGGACTTGGGTTAAGCATATATTTTCTATCATTTCAGTGAATTGGGGAGCAGCAGTGGGGTGAAGAAGCTTGTGCTCTATCTTATTTGGGCCCAAATCATGTCCATATCTCTTAATTTGTACTCCCTGTGCTTTTTGCCCTAGTACTGTTTCTGAATAGGACTAGGAGTGGTTCAGATCAAGGCCTGACATAACTATACTCATGGAGTGCTTATCATCTAGAAATTCTTGTCCTCCTCTTCCTTTAGAGTTTGACACTTTCAACTCTAATACTTACATGCTGGGTTACTGTAGAGGGAGCTCCAAGATGAAAACAAGAGTGGTTAAACTTTCCACCTCTTAAATTAAAGAACATATTCTCCTACATTTAGACTCTCTTCTTTCCCAGTTGAACAGGAGACAGAACAGATTTGCCAGAGTTTACCACGAGGGAGATATGAGTATAGGGAAGAGAGATTGGGCTGGAGGCTAGAGAGAGGAGAGGAACTTCAGAGGACCGTATTTGGGAAGTAAAAGTGAAGTACGTTAGTCCCCTGTTTCCACCCATGGAGGTAGGTGTTGGACATGACTCATTACCACACTTCAGGATTTTGACTTACATGAGGATTAGCATCCAGTTCCCTGGTGAGAATTTACCTGCCTGTGGGACTGCTAAATCTACACCGATAAAACCATGAAAGAACTGTAGAGGGATTCAAGAGTGGTGAAATAAGTTAGACAAAGTTAAAAATCACCCTTCCTTCAGTTTCCTAGAAAATCAAAATGAATGTGATGGGAATTCTGTCATTTTTTAATGGGCCTAGAGATAACCAACAGGAGTATCTTGCATTCCCTGCTGCTACCCAGTGAAGCAAAGGGCCCCATGAAGGCAAGGGAATGGATTGCCCATTGGAAGTGGCCATTTTTTCAGGAGAATGCATGAGATCAAGAGACTAGAGATGTGCACTTAGCTGAATACCCTCAAACTATCAAAGTCAGAAACTAGATGTGCTCATTGGCCAAAACCAGACTCACAGGGTCAACCAAGCTCCCTTTGTGCCAATACACTTTAGTCTGTTGTAAGTCAGATTTTAATCAGGTTCAAGCATACGAGGAAAGGAACTTTGGAGAGTGCTGAATGGAACAAAGATCATGGAAATATTTGAGTATGACTAGATTCACCAAAAAGACATTAAGTTTTAATCTGTAAGTGATTGAGAAAAATATAGATACGGAGTATATTTATAGGATTGAAATGAATTTCGTTTTCCCACTGAAAATCTCTACTGATTAAGATCAAGTCAAAGAAAGCTAAAAACAATACTAAAATACATGAAGGAGTTTTATATTCACCCATAGCTGAATGTTGACTGTAAAAAAAAAATTGAGCTGTTAATACCTCGTAATATATATTACAGTAGGGTGCTTTACAAATACTGTCTAATAAAAATAACTAATTTTTCATTACTTACATATTGTGTTTAAGTGCTTAGAGGTAAAGTATTCAAATGTGTCTTTCCCTTAGATTGCGTTTAGGCACTGTCATAGCAGTTCGGTAATGTTCTAGCTATCTCTAAGGCTGGAATTATAACCATGACACAGGCTGATCCAAAGCCACTCATGATACGCCCCAAACCATATGCTTCATACCTTTAAAAACTGAAAAGGTTAGAAACTGAGATTCCTTTCCCAGTCTCAGTTCTAAAAATTGAAGCCCAGAGTGGTATGAAAACATTGACTACAAACCTACCAAGATATATTGTATTGATTATATTAGTTCCCCATCCTTCTCCCTCGGGCATGCATTTCAAGAACCCCAGTGGGTGCCTGCTTTCCCTGTACACCTCTGTGGTAAAGTTTAATTTAAAAATTAGGCACAGTAAGAAATTAAGAACAATAATAACCAAATAGAACAGTTAATAGTCATGTGCTGCCTTTGCTCTATGTTCTGGGAAATGTGTCATTACGAGATTTCACGATTCAGACCCTGATGGAACTGCCACCATGGAAGGTGAAAATAGGGATATGGGGGACTGTGGTATTACTTTTATATAAACTTCCACACCAGGTTCCACTTCAGTGTATTTTAGACAATCAGTAAGTATTAATTGATTCAACACTAGAGGGGGGAAAAATACCACAATATTTACGGGATATTTCCTGCTTGGCATCTCATATTAATTACCATATACGTACGTGGTTATATATGGCTTGAGTGACATAAATTGGAAACAAAGCTTTATATTTCTTATCTTTGTATTTGAGTACTTGTTATTGAAGATGATATTTCTAAATTGTAATTTCCAAACTAGACTTTTCACTGTCAGTTATATGAAAAAAGAACTGCATAGGACTCTATGTAAATCGTTTTGGTTCCAATTTACATGCTTTTCTCTATTATGACAGTTCCTGAGCTCTGTTCTGTCTCTTTATGTGTATTTCTGATCTCTGACTTGACTCTGGTTAAAATTGATCCTGTATAGGTTCATCTGATCCAAAAAGTATATAAAATTGTTTTTGATGTTTGAAGTTTAAATATCAGGTAACATCTAAATGTGCCATAAAAATTTGCCTGTGCTTTGTGTTTTACAGATAGTAATTACTGATTTCACAATCATAGTCAAGTCTTAGTATGCTATGCTGTTTTCAAAATACTAAAAGAAATAAAAACTCTTTTTATCCACATAGTGCTTTACTTCTGAAAATTAAATCTGATACCTACTCTTAAACATGGACTCCCATGCTTTTTATTTTCTTCTTTATCCTAGAAACAAAAGGCTGCTGTTATAAATTTATATTACTTATATGTGGTTCCCTAGTTTCTCATTCTTAATGTGAGTAGAGCCTGCCATATTAGAAAAATTTTACCAGTATCTTAAAATATATGCAGACAGCCAGTGTGACCCTTTCTATAACCACAATGTGAGGGTGTGATGGCCTGGTTACTTCTACTTTAAAACTACAAACTTAGTTTCTAATCCAGTTTCTTTTCAATTATGAATAACTTGGGACATATCGTTTAGCCTTTCTGTCATATTTTCCACTGTTATAAAATGAGGGTGGTATATTAACCACTGAAGTGTATTAAGTTCAATGCACAAAGAACAAGCTGGCTCATGGTTGGTATTCCTTTCTTGGTTTGCACTATAGAAATCTAATATTATTCCAGAATAGATAAACCTCTTTTTTAGGTGTGATTTCTTTTTCCAAAAATTCTTGCTATTGGGAACACCTTGGTATCAGCTTATCCCAAGATCTAAATACTAATATTTTGCTATTATATATGATGCAATGTAATACATCAGTGTTCCAGTGCCTGGGAGTACGTGTAAGGCAGGGACCTACAGACCAAAGCTACACCCAAGGTAATGGTGTTCCATCTAGTGTGGCATTTGGACACAGATGCCTTTTGAATGTCTCCTTTATACCCACTTCTAAACTAGAGGTGTCTCCCTGTAGAGAAAGGAAACCAAATGCTAAGAATCGGAGTAGTAGTTTCACATATAGACAGCTTCTCCATTTTTAAAAATTCACTTACTCTCTTTCCAGTGAGAAATTGCAGATAGACTATACCCAGTCTATGAAAGTTGCAAGCTATGAACTGTCTCTGCTTGTTATCGGTATTTAAGATGTGTCTATTCTGACTCACTGTCACTTGTCTAAGAAAAACTATCTAAGAGCTATTCCTTTGTTTCAAAGTCAAATCTATTTCTGTACCTTTACCACATCAATTTTACTTAAAGACTTAATTCCCCAAAGCCAAAATAACAAAATCCACAGTTTAGAATCATTTATTAAAATTAAATGAAGAGAGCTGTTAGGGAAACGAAGGGTCCATGATTTAACGAAGGTTACTTACTCTGCAGGAATGGTACTGATCATTTAAAATGTTGCTTTTTTGCCTTTAATGTGTATTAACTGTAATTGTAGAAATTCTGAAGTCTTTCTGTGCCACTTGATGACTCACACAGTAGATATAAACAGACCCCAACCCCAAAGGATAAAGTTCCAGGAATCAATGATTCTGGCTTGGAGCTGAGCGATCTATTTTTAGTACTCTCTCAATAAACTATGCAATAAAAATGTAAATGGATTGGTGGTACTTTATCCTCACACCATTTTTCACTGTGTAAGTTTGGCACTGTTTAAATGGTTTATTTCAGACTCTTCAAGGAACTTAGTTACTCCAGTTTGGGGGCATACCTATCACAATTTCACATTAATTTTAATGCTGTGTTTCTTAGAACTTTGCAATACCTGACCCATAAAAATCTAAGGATTAATTTGAGAGAGTTTCCTACTCCAGGTTGCTGAATTTGCAATCAGATCACTCCTGCAAAATTAAATAAGCTCCTGTGGAAGCTCGTCTATGTCTTCCCCTTCCCCACCAACTTTATTGAGATATAATTGACGTACAACATTGTGAAGTTTAAGGTGTACATTTTGTTGTTTCAATACATTTACGTAATGCCATACAATTGCTGCAGTAGCCTTAGCTAACACCTTCATCACATCACATTATTACCATTTCTTTTTTGTGCTGAAAACATTTAAGATCGAGTCTCTCAGCAACTTTCAAGTATATAGTAAAGTATTGTTATCTGTAATCATAATACTGTGTGTAGATCCCCCAAACTTAATTATCTTCTAACTGGAAGTTCATATTCTTTGACCAACATCCCATTTCCCCTACCTTTCAGCCCTTGGTAACCACGATTCTCTGTTCTATCAGTTTGGCTTTCTTAAATTCCACTTACAAGTGAGATCATATAGTATTTATCTTTCTGTCTGACTGACTTCACTTAGCATTATGCACTCAAGGCCCATTCATGTTGTCATAATAGCAGGATTTTGTTCTTTCTCATGGCTGAATAATATTCCATATATACCACATCTTCTTTTTATCAATTATTTTATCAAAATTCAATCATGTTTGAACCTTCTTTGTACTTAGAGACTACCCCAAATGCCTTGAGCATGTAACAGTAGATAGCACTTACACAATGCTGAGTGTATGTCAGGCACTCTTCTATATTCTTTACATATGTTAATTTATTTGATGATACTACTTTAATGAAATAGGTATTTTCTTCCTTTTATAGTTGAGTTAATCTGAAATGAAGAAAGTACTTTGGCTAAACTTTCACAATTAGTTTGTGAGGTAGTAAAAATTTGAGCCCAAGCAAATCTTAAGCCCTACCTTATTCAGTTGACCCCTGAACAACATGGGTTTGAAAAGCACAGATCTACTTATGTGTGGATTTTAGGAGAAAATACATTTACAGTATTTATTTCTATAATTTCTAAATAACATTTTTTATTCTCTAGCTTACTTCATGGTAAGAATACAGTATAAAACATGATAATAAAAATATGTTGATAACGTATTATAAACAGTTAAACTGTTTATAATACATTATCGACAAGGCTTCTGGTCAACAGTAGGCTATCAGTAGTTAGGTTTTGGAGTTCTAAAAATTTACAGGTGGGTTTTCTAGTGCACAAGGGCTGGGAGCCCCTAACCCCCACATTGTTTATGGGTCAACTGTACTGTCCAATAGTGGAAGATACAAATTCAGTGCATATGTGTGTGGAATTAAATAAACTCCTGGTAACTTTTAAAAATTGCAGATGATGTAGATGGGATGAAAACAGAACAGTGAAAGAGAAAACAGTAGAATTAAGGAAGCTGGAGAGTAGCACCAAAGAAAGAATAAGGAATAAGAAATGTTGTAGAAAGAAATTAGCCCAAGTGAAAGAGTTCATGGTGAAAATGAGTTAAAAGAGCTTGCTTGAGGCTCCTGAGCCATTTTCCTGCTCGAGCCCGCTCCTACCTCTTTGGAGTGTACTTTACTTTCCCCTCAATAAACTATCTCTTTGTTTCACCTCTTTACAAAAAAAAAAAAAAAAGGAAAGAAAACTTGCTTGAAAAATAGGAGCATTGGAAGAAGAAGGTGTGAAATAGAAAAAGTCTGAGAAAACATTATGTTGGGCTGGGAAGATACCACAAATTGAAAATGTTAACTAAAACAGTTTCATTCTTAAATAGCTACACATTTGGTGTTAGATGATTGCTTCCCAGGTTATACTCTCAGCCTTCCCATCTTGGTCCTATATGAATCAGCATCAGACACCAGGTCAGGTCAGATGCTTAACCATAGCTGTTGATGGCCTTTTACTACCACTGAGTCTTTACATTGTACAAAATCCTAAAAAGAGATGAATGCTTAGGATTCTTTTGGGTACAGAAATACACTATAAATCCTTGCCTCAAATACCTTTCCCAGATTCTGTCTCATTACCAGTTTTCCCTTCCCAGTACATAATCTACTCTCACTGTATGTAACCAGTTTTTATAGAACTGGCTGGTCAAAAAGAAGGTAGAAATGTCCTGCTTATCATTCTCACCATGCATTATTGTCTTGGCTGCCTTAACATGCCCAATTCACAACTCATTTTCATCCAGAACACATTTGTGCTCTTGCCTCTCATTGCCCCATATCACTCATTGGCACTAGTACCCCTTCAAGGAGGGAGGGTGCTCTTCTGACTAGAATAGTTTTGGAGGTGTTTTCTTTTTCTAGGCTTCCTTTTCTCCCTCCATTTCTTCCTTTTGGATTATTTGAGGGTTTTGATTGCTATTTTCCTCCTCCCTTCTCTGCCTTAGAAGTTAATTTCTTTTAATGGTTAGCTATTATTTTTAATAGCTGTCAACTTGATTTAACAAAGTCTAATGTGGATCAGGATTTTAGCCCTTTTCCTAAACAATGCAAAGATTGGGAACTCTAAGTCCTGTCATCATGCCATCCTCACTTATGATTGTTTTCCAGACTTTTATATCTACTTAGTGCTTATACTTCCCAAATTTCATCATTGTTATTTTTGTTTTAACAGTCTGTGATTGTTAAATTTTACCTGCATAGGATTAGCAAATTCTTTGCCCATCATTTCTTTTTACATATCACTTCTTTGTATTGTATCAATTTTCTTCTGCTTAAGATGCATTCTTTAATAGTTCTTCTGCCTAGCAAATTCAGCTAGAGATCTCTGTCTGTTTCTGAACAAGTTATTTTTTAAGTATTAAATGATATCAGGCATAATGTTTTATTTTCCCCAATTTTTAATTATATCTTTTGTGAAAATAAAAAACACAGATTAGAATTAAGAACTGTTAAAATAAAATGATGTTCTGAAAAGAAGCCATGAATTTTAAGTGACAAAAGGTAGCCATTAATTATTTCAAGATTAAAACCTAATGTCAAGTAACTCAAATGAGAAAAAATAAGTGTTTTGACTCAATAGCCTTTCCAGTGTAACACATTTAATTAGAAATCATGAAATTATTACAGAGGTCAAACAGTAGAGTACTGAAAGCTAATATTGGAAATTATCTTTAACTAAAACAGAGTAGAGACATGATACTGAAAATTCTCATTATCTCCAGCACCAAACAGTATTGTAGAAATGAAGTTTGAGTACAAGGCCATTGTGTGTGATCACAACAAATATGTTGTGTGTGTGTGTGTCTTCACAGTCGAATCACAAGGATTTATCAATAAATGGGACTAGTTGAAAATTTTCACTCAGGCATGTACTTTAAATATTCTCACAAACCATTCGTGTTCGTCTCCTTTACTTCGCTGTCACCATTTGTGCTGTCTGCTCCTCTCTACCATTTCAACTCTCCCCCTTCACTAAGGGCTCAGGTCAGGTTACAGTTTTCTCCTGAAAGCTGTTCCTCTTCACCTTGACACCCTGTATTTGGGAGGCACTGTCTACTTACTCTGGCCACCACAGACTACATTGTCAGGTAAATATTTTCTGTCTTATTTTGCTAACTGAACTGTGAGAACACGCTTGAGATTAGGGATGGTGACTTCTTCTCTGAAATGATCGTGGCATTTCCTGAGGTGGTGGTGCACATATGATTGTTACCATGTTTTTGGAAGTGGGGACGCGAGGATACAAGTAAATCAAAAGGACAATTTCTGCCCTCGTGAACCTAGTAAGGTAAGGGAAGGGGGCATATATACATACATAACTAAAATAATTGGAAGACAATTTTAAAATCATACTTAAGCATGTGGACAGTTAGGAAATACAAACTAGGTTTCAAAAGAAGTAACATCTCCATAGAATACATTTAGTCAGAGAAGGTTGACTTCATAGATTTTAATGTGTACGCGTTCTAAATGTAAACTTCACCAAATAATCTCTATTGATAGTGTGTTGTTGTTGTTGTTGTTTTCTGGAAAGATCACCTCCTTTCCCAGTATTTTCTGAGGGGTTAAAATTTTCATACGTTGAGAATTTCATCTAAGAGGAAACTTCCGATACTCCTTAAATACATGAAGGACCAAATTCCAAATAAGTAACAGGGTAATCAGTTCTAAGTTGCGACCTTTGTTTTTCATTATAGACTTATCTTCTGTTTTCTTCCAGAAGTAGTCTAACATGTGCCAGTAGTATTCAGTAAAAATCACAACTATATTTTATTTGGTAAGAATTTTGATGCATTACAGCAGGCTTCGTTAAGTAAAGTGTTTTAAGATTTTCACCTGGTGGCACTGATTTCAGTAGGGTCCATAAAAATGTCCTCTATAAATTAATTTAATGCAAAAAATATGTAGTTATCTTTTTAAAGAAATGTTCTCTAAA
This sequence comes from Lyroderma lyra, assembly GCA_004026885.1. Lineage (NCBI taxonomy): Eukaryota > Metazoa > Chordata > Mammalia > Chiroptera > Megadermatidae > Lyroderma > Lyroderma lyra. The sequence continues at coordinate 259,401 of PVJL010000218.1, read as the reverse complement.
TTTAACTGAATAAATGGACTGTCATATTAAGCAAGGAGGATGGCTATACATGAATTAACTTCTACATATACATTTTGTAAGTACAGAAAACATGGCATTCATACTTTCTATGTCACTATTTTTAAAAATTCTCTTCTTGGCTCAAAAAGAATCAACAAGTTAAAGCATATTCATTACTAGGAATTTGCAATTTAATGTGTCTAAATGATACCAAAGGACCAATTTAGACTCTAACGTAGAAAATTCAGCAACTCTTATTTTTTTTACTTACGGTTATCAAATATCTGCCCGAGGATAAAAAGGTCCATAATAACCAGGAAAGGAGACTACAGGGACAATTAAGAGAAGAAGAAAACATGCCAAGTGTTGAATTTGGAAAAGTCATAACAGGTTAGTCTGAGGCAATAAACAGAACATAAAACAGAAAATGTTCCTTCTACAAAGAGATTCCCTGTGTAATTGAAATGAAATACAAGGAAATGTACCAAGACATAACTTTGATTTAGCCTTCACTGAGGAAGGAAGAAAATCACAGGGACCAAAATTAAATAATAACTTGCAATATTTCTTTCTTAGTGTATTCTTTAATGAGAAGAAATAGTTTCAGAAAAAAGCTCTTGGTTAGCATGAATAAACTTATATGCATGTACATATACATATTTAAATGTGTATGTATATATACATGTTTATATACAAATACATATTATATAGTTGCAAATAAGGTGCAATCTACTGGTGCTGTAAATAATAATAGAATATAAGAGAGGTCATCCTGAGTAAAACATCAATTTCCTGTCCCCCTTGTTCTATAAGTAATACTGATATCACAAAATAACTTCTGGGGGAAAAAAGTTATACTCCAAGATGATAACCTCAAAAAATTTAGAAATATATACCTAACATCTATTTTTCTCTATAAATTTATTACTCAAAAATAAATCTTCCTTCACGTGCTGGTAGGCCCATACTAAATACCATTAATGGCATTTATAGAAGTATTAACCCTTCTATATGAAAAAGTAATTCTTTTCTTTTATTTATGTTAAACTTCTTATCTATTTGTGTACATCTATAAATTTGGAATTCCACAAACAAATCAATTTTCTTCTAAAAATCCCCTTCATGATTAAATTCCTTTTGGTTTTTCTCTACCTACTATCTTTTTTCTTTTCCATCTTCAAAATGAATTGTCCTTTTCTTCAGTGTTTAACCTTTTTCTTGGATCATTTTTGTTCTTTGAACATCTTCTTTTCCTTTGGTAGCAGACCATATTTAGAAACCAGAACTTCAAGTAACAGCCTGTTTCGTTTATATGTAGATCTAGAGGGCAATATTTCTCTTTCTACTTGGAATATTACCCAGCTCTTTGTGGCAATTTCTGGTTATATAAACACATTATCTACTGGGAACACGTATCTTCTTTAGGACCAATTATTTTATTGAGTAAAAAACAGATTTCAATTTCCTTCTTTTTAAAAATGTATTTTACAAATAAAAAAAAAATCTTCTGTCCCCATGCCACCAATGTACTAGTGTTTATTTTTTGTAACATCTTTTTGAGCTTCAAGTGTGGAATTAAAAATAGATGACCCACGTGATCCCTTAAAACTCCTGCATTCTGTGATTGTCAGGTATGGAATCCTAATGCAAAAGTTCATAAATATCTAAGTTCCCTTGTCACTCTACACACTTTACTATCAAACAATGTTGTAACCCTTGACCCAGTAAAATACCCTCCCTGTGGTTAGTTGGTTAGTCTAGATGAACAAGCTTATGCTTTGGTAAATTAACAACAAACTCAAATCTCAGTAGCTGAAAACAGTATTTTCTCAAATTGTAGTATTTTCTAATTAATTACAGTATGCTAGTTGCTGTAAGAAATAGTTCCTAAATTTATAATGGCTCAAACACAGTAGGTATCTTTCTCTTTCTCATGTTAACAGAATAAATAGGTGAAAAGTTTGTCTGACTAGCCTTCCTTCAAGCTGTCATTCAGCAACCCAGTTAATGAACAGTTTGTCATTTTCAACACGTCTTTGAGGTTGCTTTGGGGTCAGGTCCATTCCAGGTGTCAGGAAGTAGAGTATAAAGTGAAAAATCAGGTATGGGAGGTTTTAATGACCCAGGCCTAGAAATGGCACCTGTCACTTCCATGCACATTCAGTTGACTAAAACTGTATCACATGTTTGTGTCTAACTACAAGGAAGAAGCCTGGAAAACATATATGGTAAACTGTTCCAAGGAAGAAAAAGAAAGCTTTCTGGAGAATACCTGACAGTTACTGTCACGTCTACTTTATTCAGCGATATTATTCCAGAATCAAGAAAGTTGTAGTAGGAAGTTACTAGTTACAGGCAGTTTATGGTTACAAGGTCTTCACTGTGCCTAAGCTATATTCACCTGCCAATTTCCAGAGTTGTTTTAGTGTTCAAGTATAGATAGCTCTGTAATGGTTCTGGCATGGTACCATTATTTTATCATCTTAGGTTACTAATAAACTTTTTCAGTGGAGCCAGTGTTCAGATGTTCACAATATAAATGAACCAAAATGACAGAGATCTGGCACATTCTTTAATGACCTCCAACCTCCGCACACTCATTGACAAGTTATTTTATTCTTTCCTAAGTCCTTTCCTTGGAGGAGGAGGCTGGTTCTGTATCAGGTTTTTTTGGTTGTTAAAATGAGTTAGCAGACACAGTGAATTCTTTTTTGTTGGAGGTTGCTATTTTTTTTTTTTTACTGAATTTCAAATTAATGAGATTTACGATATTAAGTTTATAAAATGCTAAGTTAATGAATTGTAATGAGGAATAAGACTGTCCTATTGTAAAGCTGACATTTAGACTAAAAGGGAAAGCTATATGATGAAATTCAAATCATAATTCAAGTGACTAAAGAAAGCAAAGGTTATAAGAAGAAAAATGGTAATGTGAGAAAAATTTCTTTATGCCCATCAGAAGACTCTAGAGGAAAATATTATTTTACTTTAAAATTAACTAGTGCATGGCTCTATGCAGAAGGAGCAAATCTTGATTTATGAGCTTACTCTAAGCCCAAGAATTTCTATTTGAAAACTGACTCATTCTGAGAAAAATTGGCTCAATGTGAGATACCTGCTACTCATGTCTATATATGGTTATGAAAGCAGGTGCCTTCCAAGTCCTATCAGTCAGCATACAGTGACCCTGCTATTTTTGGAGATGTTCAACCCTCTTCATGCCTCATCACCTTACCCTCTCAGTACTCCAGATAGATGGTCTCCCCTGACAGCCCAGGGTTTTCCAAAGTAGTGCTTTTCAGGGCTTGCCCTTCTTGCCTTTGCACATACTGCTCACCTGTATCCAGGAAATCGCTTCCCCGGCTGTCAACACCCATCTGGCCTGGTAGCAGACCCACAAAGCCTTGTTCCTGCAGGCAATCAAATGCCAAGGAACGCCTATGTGACTCACTGACATCAGGTTGGGTTCTTCATCTACTGGTATAAAAAGTGATTGTTGATACAAGAATATCAGGCATTCTGCACTCAGTGAGGGGTTTTATTGTATCTTTATTGTCCCTCAAATTATCCCAGCTCTTGGATAAGTTTGCATTTTATGTAAATAACTATTTTTTTATTTATACACCACAAATGTAATAAAATTATTTACATGCAATAATGATGTAGAAATGTGTAGAAAAAAAGATCACTGTGGCTACTATTTTTTACTGTTAGGTACCATTCACTTATCTAAGTATGTAACCTAAATTAATCCTCCTGAAAATTATTTCTGGATTTTTATCTTTGTTTTGCAAGTGAGGTGATAAAGTTTTAAAGCTACATAATTTGCACAAGCTTACCCAACTAGTAAGTTGAAGACAAACTTAGAATGTGGGTCTGTCCAAGGCCAAAACCCAGTATGTTTAGGTAAAGCATTTATTATGAGACCCATATAAACGAAATGCCCCTATTTCAGGGCAACTTAATTGGTTAGCAGCATAGCACAGACTAGAACTAAAGTCAATATTCTTGATTCTATAGTACATTGCCTCCTGCACGGTAGCCTAGATGACTTATTGAATCTGTCATTTTAGAAACTGATCTCTTTCGAAATGTGTCCTTTCAGCATCTTAGATGCAAGTCTAGCATCTTGGGAAATGTGCAAAGACTCTAAGTTTAATAGCAACATACTAATCAGCAATATTACATCATTAAGTTTATGCTCTGAATTCAAGAACGAACCTCTAATGCCTGATGCGTAAAATTAAAGTAAATACGACAATTCGTGAGAATTGTTGCTGGACTCAGCCTTTCAAAAAGAACACAGAGGAAAAACAAACAGTGTGCTGTCTTATTTGATCATATCCCAGATTAGAACATGTACATACTCCCACACAGAGACGACCCACTGAGAGAGAAACTCAGCAGAGGACCCCACAGACAGGAGGAGACATTCACACCAAGAAACAAAATTGCTGCTCATCTGCTTTTGCTGTCCAGAGCCAGGGAGGAAACCAGCTTTACTCCAACTCGAGACTCCTCAGTGGGATGTCCATATTAAGAGGATGCTGCTGGCCCACTACCCACGTGCATGTGTTCTGCACAATCCTTTTCCCATCCACAGTGATTGACCTGTGTAGCTCTGTCCTCCTTCTGCTGAAGGACGTGCATTTTCAAGACAGCTGGTCAGGTGTTGGGATGCAGTCTCTAACTGTGATGGAACCAAGGTATAAGCCCAGCTAGGGAAGAACACATGCTCTCAACTTCATTGGCTTCAAGCCTTAAACACTAAGCTGAATGGCCAGAGAGCACTTTCCCATGGAGCCCTGACTGTTTATGCATATACATGCATAAATAACTATAGACATTATTTATGCAGATCACAGGGCACCATTGTATGTCCCAAAACCAGTTTTTGAGACCTCTCTAAATTTACCCCTGAAGAGAAAATGTCAGGACAGGTCAGTTTAACCACTTGAAATCTTTCTCATGGAACCTGCTCTGATTAAAGGCACTCGATAAATGAAATACTTGTCAAAATAAGATCAAAGCATAATGTTAGAGAATTCCATTTTCCCTCACCACTTTGTTAATGTGATTGTACAACCTAGGGTCACTGATTCTAAACTCATCAATACTAATCTCCGGTCTCCTTGAAGCTAAGACACACTCCTTCGTGAACCTCGCCATGAAACTTTGAGGCAGTGTGCGATTGAGTTAGGATTTATTTTAGCACTGAGTCCCCAGCCTGCTTCTTAAACACATGAGCCAATCTCAACTGCTCTGTGTTTTCATTTTCCCATCTTAAAATGGATTACTTATACTTCATCATAACTCATATCCAACTTTATTCATTTCTGTAATTTTACAAACTTTTCTGTTCCCATGCTGTCAGTTAACAAACTTTTTAGTCTCTTCACTCAAAGGAAAAACTTAAGTCTTTGCTATTACCTGGAAGGTCCACATGAACTTCCCCCTCTCTGACTGTCTCGCCTACTCAGATTCCTACTTGCTCTCCTCCTTGTTCTTACTATCACTCTGGCTGTGTTACTTTTCTCACTGTACACCAAGCACCTCAGAAAAGTACGTGTGCTGGCTGGGACACTTTCTCGATACCTGTGGGACTTGGGTTCTCATTTTGGTTAGCTATTGGTTCAAGTGTCAATTTCTGAGTGAGGTATTCTCTTGGGCACTCTTCTGAAATATCAACCCCTACCCCTACACTGACTCTTTAGATCCCTTCCCACACTTTATTCTCCTTAGCATTTACTGTCCAAACACTGTAATGTTTCACTTATTCTGCTGTTACTTGCTCCTGCCCCCATGAAAGCTCCATTGGGAGTGGGATTTGTCTGTTTTATTCACTGCTACAAATAAAACAATACTTGGCACAGAGTAGGTGATCATTAAATGTTTGAATGAAGGAATGAGTGAAACTAATCTCTTTCTTAAAATCATGTCTAGGGATCTCTGTCTATGTATTTGATACCACAAATAATTGGCTAGTTGGTTATATTATTTGAAAGGTCTCAATCAAAGCTCACTAATGCATTGTATTTTTGTTTTTTTAAAGCTGATCTTTTGAGGGGTGAGAAAAGAAATATCTTCTTTTCAAGCTCTAAATCTGATTTTTATGTGTTAAAACTGCATGCACTATTCCACACTTATTCCCTCAAAATGGATTTATCTTTTGGAGCCACTGCTTTGTGTAGCTTCCACAGCATCCAAAGAGAAATGCTGAAAAGATAGTGTTTAAATTCAGGTCCTAAATGTGACTCTCCTTAATTCAAATTGAATGTGAATTTATTAGAAACCATTAGTGGGATAAATGTTCTCCTATTATGTAAATCCATACCTTTAATCTGAAATGTAGAGACTGAATTGCTTTCCAGAATATCTAATCTGTGAATCTGTAATTAGGTGAGCAGATGGTTAATTACAGGTGCTGTTAGTGACTTGCCCCTCATCATAAGAACACCAATAGCTAATTCTATGTGTCCCAAGTCACTCATAGGGGCAGTTGTGTTAGCTACATAGTTTTTAAATCCACAACTGTGTTATGTGCCTGAATCCATAGACAGAACTGGGTGTGTGTTTTTGTTTTATGAATATCAAAGTTGACCTTTCACAACTAATACACATTTTTTAAAAATTTAGAGACACATTTATATTGATTTTATATAGTATTTTACAACAGTATTTGGTTTTATGTCTAAAAAGCTGATGGAGCTACTAGGGAAATTGTGTTTATCTACATTGTTTATACTATAATAGTATGTGAAAAATTAAATCGTAAAAGGGGACATTTATAGTTCCTTGGCTAAATTGGTGGACGTAGAGCTGCACTGAGGCACTCAATTTATAATCTCACTTATTTTCTGCTAAATATTTAAGTTGTAGTGTTAAGACAATTATTATCAAACATGTTCAGGAGCTGAGCTCAAGTCATAACCAACAACATGTAGCCATAGAAGTGAATTCTGTATGAACTGTCCTCCCAGATATTAAAAGGACTATTTCTAACATGTAGAAAACCCAAGGAGCCCACATAAAGAGTTGCATTTTCAATTCTAAATTCTGTTAAAAGGTGTAAAAATGCTAACAAAAGACAGAGCGACTGTATCATGGACACAAATTGACCCATGGCAGGAGATTGAGAGGAGAACATCATAAAGTTGCCTGCTTATAACCAAATAGCTTTGAGGTCCAGGGTTGTATTTCAGTCTTATATCAAGCTTGATAAACCCTAAAGACTTAGAGACACAAACATATGGGATAAAACAGGGAAACAGAGGAGAGAAAAGGAGCGGGGAAAGAGTGAAGGAAAGAGGGTACATGCCCTGGAAGCATTTTAGAATAGGTTGAAAAGTAAATAATGGATGACAGGATTTGATACTTGACCTTCCAAGATGTTGCATTTGTCTTTCATAAAAATAAATGGGAAGCTCTTTTTCAAGAAGATATAATACTATGCATAGCTTTGTACTAAAGAAGAGTTAGTTCAGTTTAATGTCATCACTATAATGAAAGTGTAGAAAATTTTAAATGAAATCCATCAAATAAAGATCATTTGACTTCCCTCAGACCCCTAGACCCCAAAAACTTCACTATTGATGAGGATAACTTAAATTACATTAGAGACATTAACAGTGAAAGTGGACCTTGCATAATTTTAATGAAACAAAATGAGGCATAATGATACAATACCGGACTCCTGGAGCCACAAATCAGAACTGGTCTGGGGTGACTTTATAGGCACCTTTTATAGGTATATTTCCTTTGCCCACAGTTTGCTTATTCATTGTCTCCATGATAGGTCAATGTCAGTATTGAAGGACAGCTCCTACTTTTCATGTGATGATGAGAGACCTGCATTTATAATGAATAACTATAATAAGACACATGATTTGACCTCTGGTCTTTGGCTCTTAACTCTCTCATTTTTTCTGCTATAATACTCACTTTCAATAATTCCCCACCTCATTATCCTCAGTAGATAAAGTGCAGGCACCTTAGCATGGTTCGTGAGGCCCTCCCTGATCCAACCTCATCTCCCCTCGTTCCCTTTACCCCTGACTTACCATTTCAAGCATTCAGCCAGTGGTAGTTTCCTCAACACACCACACTGACTTACCCCTTTCTTCATGCTGTTCCATCCACAAGAGCTCTCACCATACCCCTTGTCTCTGCCTGGCAGCTTCAGCCCCTGTCTTTGTTTTCCCAAGCCACACTTTGCATCCCACTAACTCGAACACATAGCACATGGTAATAAGCTTCTGTGTTTGTGACAGTAGGTCCCCTCGAGTGCAGGTCGGAAGGTTGGAGACATCCCCAATTGGATTTCCTCAGTGCCAAGCACAGTACCTAACTCATGTTAGATGCTCATTATCTGTTTAGCTGAACTAAACAGTGTATGTATGTGAGTCTGACACATTATAGTAATTTATCCACCCATTCATTCATACAATAGGTATTGAATTTCATTGTTTACCAAGTTTCTTGCTACTTGCTGAGATAGCATATATTCTTATAAGAATGAACTACTTGACAGTTTAAAATAATAAACTAAATAAAGAACACTGAAAATGCGTTTTGCCTGCAACTGGATCTTCAAGTAGCCCTGAAACTCTCAATAGCCTTTGAAAGTATTCTAAAATGTAAGAACTTATTAAGTAGTATTGGAGAACTAATTCTTATGTAGGTAATAACATAATGTGACAAATTGCTTCATGTGAAAGGATATGTTCAATATGTTTAAGAAGAAGAAAGAAAGGAATAAATGGAAAATATCTTGCCTTGGCAGTGTTGCCCTTCCCAGCCATATCTCCCAAAATACTACCTCCATTAACTTTAAGACAAGATAAGCATTTACATTTTGAGGTAGTCCACCAACCAGGTTTTGTGTACTTACTTCCATCTGCAAAAATAGAAATAACAATCTATGATGTTTTGTTTGCTTCCAAGAAAAAGAAAGGAAATTCCAAGAAAATGCAAAATTTGATATTACTCTCTCATGAACCACAGTGAATACCTTCTGCTCATTATCAGGGTGCATTATAATTTCCAGAGTATTATGAAATTTAAACTGTTAGTATTTTTTAAAGTATTATTAGATGCAGGAATAAATTGAATCATCACTGGGGAAGGAATTAGGAGCAGTCAGCTCTCACCACCAGTTTCAACTAGTCAGTCTACTGCTGTGCTGTTTCTAAAGCAGACACTCAGTACAAATAACCTCTGTCATTTGAAAATTTTTCATGGGCCACCTTGTTTCTAAAAAGTGCAAAATTTCCTGGTGGTGCTTAGAAGCAGAAGTCATAGTTAAGTAAAATGGAGAAAGATTTGTTTCTTCATTGGAAAACTACACCGGAGGAAAATCACATGACAGTAACTATTTTGAGTACTGATATTTGGACAAAACCCCAAGGAAAATTAATTTTTTTCACCAGTAGGGCAATCCGATGATGTTTATGTATATCCTTATAGTTTCTTATATTAATACATATTTAATGGCAGTAAAAAAATACACAAAATATAATTAGAAGGCATTTTATTTTATATATGTTCATTCATTTAATTTAAAAAATGTTTCATTGAGAACCTATTCTCAGTTAAGCCCCAAAATATTTTGATTATGTTTCACAGAAATGGGAAGCTCCTTTTCAACAAGGTAATCATTACTATAGGGGTTGGTTAAAAAATGGGCATGGCATATGCCCTCAAATTAATGAACAAGATAATTTTACAATTTTTTTTTATTTATTGGGATGACATTGTTTAGTAAACTCATACAGGTTTCAAGTGTGCAATTCTATGATCCATCATCTATATACTGCATTGTGTGTTCACCACCCAGAGTCCGTTCTTCCATCACCATGTATTCGACCCCCTTTTCCCTCTTTTACCATAAGCTTCCCCCCTTACCCTCTAGTGACCACTAAACTCTTATTTGTGTCTGAGTTTTTGTCTTGGTCATTTGTTGCTTTCAGTTTCATATTCCACATATGAATGAAGTCACATGATTCTTGACTTTTTCTAACTTATTTCGCTCAGCAAGATAATCTCAAGATCCATCCATGTTGTCACAGATTCTTTATCCAATCACCTATCGAAGGACACTGGTTATTTTCATGTCTTGGTCACTGTGAATTATGCTGCAGTGAACATAAGGGTACATATATCTTTATGGATAAATATTTTCAGATTTTGTGGGTAAATACCCAGCCAAGGAATTTTTGGGTCATAATTTCAGAAAGTTTTTTAAATGTTCTAGAAGAAACAAAGCAGGACCGTGTGATAAAGTACAGTTGGGTTAGCAGAGAGGCTGAGCGGGCCATAGGTTAGATGGCAGGTCAGGGAAAGCCTGCGTGAGGAGGTGACAGTGGAGTTGAGATCTTGCCCCCAGTTAAGGGGAAGACCTGGCACAAGAGTGCTTGTAGCTGAGGACATAGCAAGGTAATGGCCCTAAGGCAGTAAACAGCTGGACATGGAGAACAGGAGAAAGATCCAAGAGGCTGGGGCAAGTTCAGTGAGAAAACAGTCTCTCAGGTCAGGTCCTGTGGGGTCTTTCCAATATCGTAAGGAATTTGGATATTTTGTAAAAGTAATGAGAAGTCAGATGAGGCCCTGTAACTAAGGGAACCACATATTTGGCTGATTTTTTTTTTTTTTTAAGATTTCTCAGGTTGCTCTGTGGATTATGAAGCGACAGAATGAGGCCAGTGTTGCTAGGAACAGAAGAGGCTGACTTTCACCTTTGTCAAAGCCACCCTTGTTAATTGTCAATTCTATCATTGAGTGTTTAAGATGAAAAGGACCTTTGAGGTCATGAATTTTTTTTTTCTTTTTTTTTTTTTTTACAGGTGAGGAAACTAAAGCCCAGGAATGTTAGGGAACAGAGTTTACTACCTGCTCTAGCTTGTGTTATAGCAATACCTATTATTACTCCTAAGATTAAGAGCCTTCCTTAAAGGAGAACTAAGCTTGCAAATTAGAACTAACACCTGGTTTCCTCGAGCCATTGGGGAAGTAGCACAGCACAGTGGTAAAGACACCCACTCTGCATCCACATGCCCTCTTTCTCATGTACTGCCCAGCACTTAACTTGCTGTGCTGCTGTGGGTGAGTTACTTAACTTTATTGGATCTCTTTTTCTCACCTATAATCAGAGATGGTAATAATAATAATAACAACCCTATTGGTGTGAGAACTTCACTAGTTAGTTTTCATAAAGTGCTAATACCTGATAAGTACTATAAAAGGGTTATTAAAATATAAAAAGAGTAAGCACTGAAGCACAAAACTGTCAAATACTGCAAGGTCCAGATACCAAGGACCTGAGGGACACAGATGTGTGGGGAGGTTTTGTATTCCAGCAGAGTGCTTCGAAGGGCATGTGCGGTAGAAGGATTGATGGCTCTTCTACACTGCTCAAAGAAATCACTCGAAGCTGTTATTACGGAGAGCATCCACTTTTGGATTTCTATCCCACAGCCCTTCCTTTTTAATTAATTAATTAATTATTTTGGTAGCGCTCATGTCTCACAACAAAAGCTCAAATTCTATACATGTTCTTTCCCAGACTTCATTTCTGGGCTTGACCATCTGATTCTGGCGAAGGACCATAGGGAAACATGTGTACAGTGGGGGTAAAGGGATGTAGACAGCAAGCTTCTGGTGACAAATTACTTCTCTGATAAAAAAATTTTTCTGAGAAGATTCCTTTATCTCCGTGATTTTTGGATATGTCCTGTATGAGGAACTGATGTTGGGAAGAGAGACAGCCAGCTTGTGACAGAGAAGAAGAATGAATGGTCTACTGAAGTCTTTAACTGGGGCCTATATCTTTAATTCTTTTATTATTATTAATAAATACCTTTTGTTTAGCCTGGAATTCTTTTATTGTTCATTAATTAATTCCTTTCATCTAAGCCTCTTTGGACTGGTTTTGTCACTTGGAGGAGAATCATCCAGTCTGACAAACTCTCCCAAATCATTTACATTTTCAACAAATAGTACTTAGGTCTCTTTAATGCCAGTCTTAGTGTACAAGTAAAATATGTATGAACCGTAATAGTATTTGTGACACTTTTGTTATGAGGGCTGTCCGAAATTACCCAGCCATGTAATATGAAAAACAGTGGCATTTACGGCTGGATTTTTTTCTGGACAGCCCTGGCATTCACCATTTACTTGTATGATTCCTCCTTGCTATATTGTAAAGAATTTGAAGTCAGGGACTGTTTTTGTTTGTCTCCTCACCCTCCCCAGTATCATGAAGTTCCTTGACTACCAAGTGAGCTTGATTAATGTTTATTGAATTATATTGATTAGTTTTGAATAATTGGATCTTTTTTCTCCATCTCTCATAGCTTGAATGTCATATAACCTAAGATGATTAAACTTAGATTGAGAAACTCAAATTACATTAAGTATGAATTTTCTCACCCTCAGGTAAAGTTCAAAGAAAGCAATTCAAAACAAAGCTTGAGCAGTCGCAGAATCAATGTGATGAGATCCATATTGCTCTAACTGCTAAGAATTAGGCCTCACTCAAATTAAATATAGCCTCATAAAAGTAGGAAGACAAAAATAAAATTTATTTTGAATGTATATTATTAATAAACTTTCCCTATTGATACTATACATTGGAGGATATTAGGCAGGGAGAAATGTTCCTATCTGATAAGTCTTTCAGCGTTGAAGTACTATGACAGCTTTCTCTTAAAACTGCTTGAAGGTGTTGTTTTTCATTTGCTTGCACTCAGGTTTTTCCCATGCACTTCAAAGAGAACATAAGAGTACTTTGCAGAGTGAGCTAGTCTTCTCCCAACTTTAAAGAATACAGTAATACAGATTATAATATCATTTGATTATCACAATTTTTCAGTCTTTTTGAAGATGGATTAAAGTAGAATTGAACTCCCAATTCCAGTTTTCTTACATCATTATTCATTTTCTCTTATGTCTGTCAGGCTCCAAACCCACCCCCTCTTCTCTGCCATGTCTAAGAAATTATTCTTAGGGCTCATAGGTACGGAACTGAAAAAGTGTGGCTTTAGTCTGAGGTTTCATGCTGTCCTTTGGATTTCTACATAGAATCTGAAATGTAGACACTTACAGGTAACTAGACTTCAACTCCCTCTGATGTATCTCCTTTAATTTTTCCTAAAGTTATTTTCATACACTGTCCTAACTTCCTAACCCTAACTTTCATGTTTTATGTCCTAATAAGTCTTTAATAATAAAGTAGAATTTAGAATCTCCAAACTAAAATGAATGGCCTCCCTTACATTCCACGAGTGTTTTATCCATTGTCAGCATATTATTGATGGACCATAATATTTTGATTTTCATTTCATTTTTTACCTCAAGTCTTAGTAGAGTTGATTACAGTGAATAGATTATTCATAAACAACATGGATTAAAAACCTATTATATGCCAAGTACCTGAAATGGAAAGGTGACTATCTATGAGGCGAGGAGAGACGCAAGTAGGCAGACAAACCAAGCCTAAGGTCTAGCTGGTTGCCATGCACACAGTAGATTGCTAAATGTTTAAGAATGAAAGGGAGGAGTGAGAAAGGGCTACATTTGAATATACACATTTGTTCAAGAAGTCCCAAGGATTCTGTCGAGATTCATTCTCTTAATAATCTCATCCATCTCATGGTTTTAAGTATTGTGGGTTAACTGAGATCTTTCAGATTTGCATTTCTAGCACCAGCTGCTTCTCTGAAAGTCTTTGCGTGTCTGATTTCCACTTGGATAGCTAATATGCTTCACGCACTTAACAGTCCAAACCCAAATTCTTGAACTGTTTTTTCCAAACCTGCCACACACACATTCTTTCCTACCTTAGCAAAAGACAACTCCATTCTTCTAGTTGCTCAAGCCAAAAAAGTTAACTCCTTTTCTTTCATATAGCATATCAAATATTTTAGTAAATACTGTCACCTCTGTCTTGAAAATGTATCCTGAATTCAAACACGTATTACTTGCACTGCTGTCATTATGGCTCAACCTTCCATGATCAGTGATCTAAACCCCCAAATTACTGACGTAGGTTTGTAATTACCTTAATTGATCTTCCTGCTTCCACCTTGCCCACACAGTTTATTCTCCACACACCAGCCAAAGTGATCTGCTGAACTATAAGCCATGCTATTCCCTCTCTTTAACACCTTTTCTTGGCCTCCTGTCCTATGCAGAGAAAACCCCTAAATGCCTACAGTGGGTTACAAGGCCCTTCTTGACATTTCTTCTCTGGCCTCACCTCCTGTTAGCTGCTCCTTAACTCGGTCCTTCCAGGCTGCTCAGGTCTCCTTGATGTTCCACCCAACGTGGCAAACCCTTTTCTAATTCAGGACCTTTGCACTTGCTCACATCTACCTAGTCATGACTTTCTCCTACCTACAACCTGCCTTCCTTGCCTACATCAGGAATTTGCTCAAATGTTACCTTTCAACATGAGCCTTCCTAACTATTAATACATTGTATTTAGTATCAGAACACCCTCATTCTACCAATACCAGATTCTCTGTATGCTTTCTCTGTTTTGTTTTATGCTATTTTCTTATCATTTAGAATAACTATTTGTTTTCCAATATTTATTTTTAGGCTATCTCCCCCAACCCTTGACTAGAATGTAAGCTCCAAAGCAGTAACTTTTTTTCTGTTGGTTTATTTTTCTTCCAGTGCTAAATTTATAATAGCTTAAATGTTTCCAGGCATGTAATAAGTTTTTACTAAACACAAATGAATGAGTATGAATCTCTGCCAGAGAGAATGGGGACAAGTGTCATAAAGGCAGTTACTTGTGAACTTAGTTTGATGGAAGAGGCCTTGAGCTTGAGAGAGCGTAGAGAACCCATGGAAATTTAGATTGTGTGTTAGGGGAGACAGTGTGACCCATTGGCTCAATCTGCTAACTTTACAGTCAGATTCATGCCAGATCTTGGCTCTAAGAGCTGTGTAGTCTCAGGGAACTTACCTTATGCCTCTGAAACTTAATTTCCTCAGTTTTAAAATAGGGATAATAATACTAATGATTTCATAGAGTTTGGTTAGGAAATTCTTATGATATTATAGAAAGTGACCTCATATATTAGTCTGCACTGAACAAGTGGTATCTATTATTACTCTCATAATTATTAACAAATAATATATACAATTTATTTAGCAGGGTTTTCAGCAGCTAATAAGCCAGTCAGTGGTTGCTAAACCTTCTCCAGCTACACCTGCTGCTGAAATGGGTTGGGATGAAAGATTCTTACAGTTAAATGACACAAAATGAGGGAACAAGTGTTTAAAAAAAAAAACATAGAAAGGGCCTTGTAGGCTTAGCTAAGGGTTTTAAACATTTTCTTATAAGGTAGTGGTTCTTAAATTAGAACATGCATCAGAATCACTTGGGGAACTTATTAAAACATTCACTACTGGGCCCTACCTCTAAAGTTTCTGGTTCAGTAGGTCTGGAGTAGATCCTCAGTATTTGCATTTCTAACAAGTTCCCAGGTACATTCATTACCTATGACTGCATAACAATTATCCCAAAACTGTTTGGCTTAAAACAAATTTATTACCTCACAGTTTTTAATGGGTCACGTCCAGGTGAAGATTGATTGGAACCAGGTGTCAGCTAGGCAGAGGTCTCATTTGAAAGGTTGACTGAAAGAGGATCTACTTCTAAGGTCACACAGAAGGCTGTTGGCAAGACTTGGTCACTCTTGGGCTATTGGACTGAGGGCCTCAGTTCCTTGCCAGCTTTCAGCTAAAGACCTCCCACAGTTCCTCACCTTGTACTAGACACCCCACAGGGTAACTCACAACATGGCAACCGCTTCCTCAGACAGAAAGAGAGCAAGAGAATGTCCCAAAATACAAACCGCCATCTTTCTGTAACCTAATCTTGCAAGCGACATCCCATTATTCCTACCACATTCTATTGGATAGAAGTGAGTCACTACATCCAGTCCACACTCAATGGGAGGGAATTACACAAGGATGTGAATTCCCGGAGGTGGCGATAGTTGCTGGCCAAGGTGATGACGGTGGTTCTGGTGGGGGGACCATAATCTGAGAGCCACTCTGTAAAGGATTTTAAGTGAGTGATAGAGGTGGATGCAGCATTGAGAGGTATTGCAAGCAGAGGTGAGACTAGTTAGGTAACTATCAATATTTCAGTAACCTATTACACATAATGACTTTTATGTTTAGATAGTTAATATTCTTTTTTATGTTTTGAAAATTAATACTCTTTTTTAAACAACACATTTAACAATTACACTTCCAATATTTGGTCTAATCTTCCTCTATAAATGAGATATTTGAAAATAACTTTCAAAGTTATATAAGAATATATGTGGAATTAAATTTCGTTGCAGGTTGCAGCATGATTTACTATAAGCATGCACGTAAATAAAAGAAGCCTCAATCTGGACTATCAGAGAGGATACTTTGGACTTGACCATTATATTCCAAGATAAAGGCAATTAATGGTTCTAAATGCTTAACTACAGACATTTAAACACACCCTTTCTCTGTCTCTGAAGGCTTAGACCAGACCTTAAATTAATAATACAATCAAGAACACAATAACTGTTAAAGCTACTAGGAGTATCAACATAAAAAATGGACCAGCATTTCATAAAATGAAGGGAAAATGATTTTAATTTAAAGGTAGAACTAAATGGCTTTAAAAGTGAGGGAAATTGTGCAACATCAGTAGACTAAATGTTATTTTAATAAAATTAGTTTTGCATAGAAATACATGATGCTCTAATTACATTTTTTCTGAAGCTTGACAGTCCCTTTGCACCAAGAAGCTGTCCTATTAGCTGAGGCCAGCAGCCTGTGACCCCATCAGCCATTTCCACCCAAATTCTGGAAATCGGTGTATCCAGTTTCAACAGCAGGTTTCATCTTTTGCTGCGGCAGCAGGGGGCAGCGTATGCTCTCTGGCGGGAGATTCCATTCCACGGGCCTGCTTATTTGTCTTAAATCAATTCACTTGCCTCAACCAGCTCTCATCTCCCAGCTATTGATTTTGGCTGACATTTAGTTCAGCATGTTATCAATTCTCTTAATCATCTCAAAAAGAGAGGGCAGCAGATGCCCTATTACCCATCACATCAGCCCAAGACAGCTTCAGGTCATCCATTGCCCAGACAGAGTCCCAATGGTAGATAAGTGTTTTCTTTAACGCCATTTCACACAGCAACAGTAATGGAAAATCCAGAAGTATATTGAACACCTGATTCTTTATTTTAATCAAACAATTTTTTTCTACCTCCACGGCAACCACGTACCCCCCTCAGTATTAGCATGAGATAAATAATTAATGCTCCACAAAGTACAAATGGGCATGATTTTGAAAAGGTTAAATATTACTCAGGAAATCAACAAGTAAAACTGTGCAAACCATATGGAAAAAATTAAGAGGCAGAGACAAGCTGCATTTTTAGTTTGGCCTTACAAATACTAATCAGTTCAGTTAGGAATCATAGATATAACAGAGTGCTTCGAAGTGACCTAAAACCCAGGCGAAATAGGATGGTAGACAGATGCCCATCACTAAGATCACCTGAGGATAGATTAAGGAGATGGTTGAAATGTAAATGTTACGTAACTCTTTCAGTAAGAGTATGGAAGTATTATATTATTTGAGTAATAAGTAAACTGAATTGTACATATTGCATTGTTGAAACCATTTCTAGTTTCTACTATGATTCCCTTAATTTCTCCTAGATTCTAGATAAATATTTCTCATTCCCTAATGAGACAACTTTCAAGTATGAGTCTGCTCCTCCTTCACTATCTCCTGCCTCTTTCAAAGGAAAAATCATCCATATTGTTAGAGGTCTTTGAAGGTAATGTCTAATATAGCTTTGTATTCCCAGGGTTTGTTCCCCCCACAAATAGAAAAGAGGCAAACACATGTAATTATACAACCAAACATTTAATAAAAAACCTAAAAGAAATAAATTTACTATTTTGTAATTTGCAAACTTTATGTTAGCATAAGATTCATCTCTTAAAGCAGGACCTTGTAATTAAAGGATAAGAAAACAACATTAGCACCAGCTCAGAAGCTTGTATAGATGTGTTTATTGTCAGGTCAGATAATCACTCAGAACAGGTCACCAGGCAAAGGATAAATTAAGATATTTATTCCATTATATAGGCATTAGTCGGGTACTTCTTATGGTTAAGTTGCTGTTAGAAGATAGACAGATGGATTAAGAAAGAGACCCTGAAGTCTGGGAACTTCTACTTAAGGAGGAGGCATAGCACTTAGTACAGTTATAATTAGATAATTGTCCACTGTCTCTTTCCTCTATTAGTTTCAAAGCTCTTTAATGGCTAGGATTTTCGATTGCTAGAAGTTAACACAGTGTCTGATGCATCTTAAGACATTCCACACATCCTTATAGAATGAATGGGTCATCCTAATACCAAGTGGAGAGCAGTCACGCTCTCCTCTCAATGCCCGCTATTTCTCCTCCCACTGGCCCTTATCTCTGCTGGATCATTAAAGGTTCCTTACTACAAGTCTCTCCCAGCCAGCCTTCTTTCATACTGCCACAGGAGGGGTCTTTTTAAAGCCAAACCTGATCCTGCTAAAAACAAACAAAAACTGCAGTAGCCCTTTATTTTGAGAATAGAGATCCTTTTGAACATCTCGTGAAAGCCATGGAACATTTTTCCACTTACAATGCATCTACAACACAAGATTTTGCGACCAGTTTCTAGGTGCATATGGTCTTCCTGAAGCCCATTTCCTAAGCCTAATAGAAGTCTAGAAGGTCTTAGTTAAGAATCTCAAGATAAAATACAAACTGGTTAGAACCCAAGATACCTGTCACACTTCCATGCCATCTCCTGGCACAGCTGTCTCCCCTAGCAGCCATATCCCCAACCTCACTTTACACACTAGCCATACATATTGTTTAGGGTACTTCCCCAAATATACTATGCTCTTCTGGATTCCAAGTATCTTCCTAGGGTTTGTTTCCATCTTGCACCCCATCCATCTCTTGTCTTCTTGGTGAATCCTAATCACCCTACAAAAACAAGTTCACATTTCACCTCCTCCAGGATGTCTCTCCCCACAGGCCCTAGTCAGTCATTTTTTTTTTACCGTTGAGTTACCTCTGGTCATTTCACAAAGTTCTGGGGCTCCTTATCTTAGTATAGTATAATTATCTTCACTCACATGTCTCTCCTCCAAACTCTAGTACGGTTACTACTAACAATAATGATAGTATTCATTGAGACAACAAGTACATGAGGCACTCTTTTAACCAGTTTATGTGTATAAAATAATTTAAGTCTCACAAAACCCGAGGTAGGTATTATTTCTGTCTATATTTTGGAGATGAAATAAACCAAGATGTTTAAGCCAAAGTTAAAACCGACAGGTTTAATTTTTAATTTCTTGAGTTAAAAGGTTTATCTGAATACATGCTTGCTAAAATGAATTGAATTGAAATGTAGTATAAGAAATATCAGCAAATTGCTGAGACAATACTTATAATATTAATAGTCGCCATTTGTGATATGCTTGTAATACAGAGCACTGGTTACTCTCACTGTGCCCTTGGAATTTTTCCTTATGTTGTTGTTAATATTCACCACATTTCAGCAAGGCAGGTATTAATTTCCACCTTTAACAGTGGAGGAAGAAGACCCTCTATTTAATCACTTGAGAGATTGCTTTCTATGCAGTCTTAATACAGAGGACTTCTTGAAGGGGCTGGTCTGTGAGTTTAAATGATGAAAACGAGAGTTTGGACAGTTTCTGTAGGTTGAATAAAGAGTGCAATACAATAGAGGTGTGTGACCTCTAAGAAAGGTTCCAATGATGAGGAGAACTATGCTGTAGTTACATAGTCTCACTCTGAGCTTTGTAGATTTGTAAGAATATTAGTTCTTCTAGGGGTCATTAGTTTTAGAAGATTGACTCAATTTAAGTAAATTCACCAGAAACCAAAATATACATGTTAAAATGATGCTTTATTAATTCATAATTCATTCACTGATAAGTACATTCACTTCCTATTGCTATGTCTGCATGAGAAGTTATATCATAATTTAAAAGGTTGACAGGAACACACAGATCAGAGTTGTGGAATTTGGTAAGACTTAATTTTCCAAAAATATTGAGTACATCTATATATGCCACTCACCGCACTGAAGAAAACAACAGTGATCGAAAAAAGACAAAGATCCTATGCTCACAGTATTTATTGCTGGGATTGTGCATCATTATGTCCTGTGTACCTGTCCTTCCATCTTTGTATAGGGACAGCCTTGTTATGTGCTAATAGTGATTCCAAGAAACTCTCTTTTTAGCAGTACAATGAATTCTCAATCACTTTGCTCCCTGACTTTCCCTTCTCTATTGATGCTCTATTATTGCTAATAAATCAACTTTACATTTAAGAAAATCTTTCTTGAGTAATGTTTATTCTAACAATTAGATTATTTTCAAGTCTTGGTCTGATGGCATTTCTCTTTCAGAAGATTTTGTGTGTATTCTCTGTTCTGTTGCATGTTTACTTAGAGTTTAACTCGGGGAGCAGGAGGCCTTCCTTCTCTTTTCCCATTCTGGTTCCCCATTGCTGATCCTGTGCGTTCCCTCCCAAGAGCAACTTGAGGAGAAGCATGCTTCTGTACATGTTCACCAATTGGCAAATAGGTCATTTTGTGTATAACTTAATGGGCTAATGGGTTGAAAATGTAGCTTTGATCCAAATCAGGAGGATTTTGAGCACCAGCATGAGGAGGAGGTTATTTATTCTGTATTTGGTATGAAGTCATCACAAGTTTTAAAACAAGAAGTGACATAATCAGATATGTATATTTGGAAGGTCCAAATTGCAGGACAAAAATTCAGATATACAAGGAATAAACTTTCTAAAACTAACTCTAATTTCTATTTAATGCCTGCATTCCTATAGTTTATACAACTGAAGCCCAATTTGTTTAAAACCTTCCACTGCTGCTGCTTGGATTTCCTTGAAGTCACTAAATTCCATGATTTTGGTTTTTTTTCCTCATGCCAATTCTAAATAGTACATAGGTTTTCATGACAAATATGCTATGCTCAATGAAATGTCATTCTAGGGTTTAACCTACGTAACCTTATTTTCTTTGCCTATTTCTCCACTTAATTTAAATTTATGTTGTTCAATGCTTATAGGCTATCTCAAAACACTTACAAAGCATAGCATAAATTAAATAAATCTAATACAACAGGTTACCAAAAGTCTGCAAGTCGAATCTACTGAAGATGATGATAGTTTAGACCTTAAATGTAAATAAAATCTTCTGGGGGAAAAAATAAAGAAGGATAATATACCGTAACTGTTGGTTTCCAATTCAGGTGCTTGGGAAGATTCAACTTTGTCTAATGTTGTTACTCATGAACTTTTTCTTGGAAAATGTGACCTGGTTAGACAATAGATTACAGCTTGACTATAAATTAGATATTTGTGCACAGCCTCTGTTCTCTTATCCCTGGAGTGTTGGCCAGCTGAAGGGCAGAAAACCTTAAAGTTGGTTAGCAGGCTTTCTGGTGCACTCTTGAAACCTAATAACTACCAAGTTATTAGGAAGTCAGCTCAAGAAGACCATTCAGGCTTCAGGAGGCACTGTAATTTCTAAGTATCATTAATGAGAGGAAGCTGACCCTTAGGAGGAGTTTTGGAAGGATTTTCTTTACCCCTGTTCTCAAGGACCCCAGAATGGTGAAATGACATGAACATTTTAATAGTGTTTTAGACTGAATTGCTTTGAGACACTCAAAAGCAATTTTCCAAATTTTTATAATAAGTCAGTTTAAGACTTTTCCCCTTGAACCATTTTCAATCCAAGTATATGTGGAAAATAAAGCATTTTGCTAAAAAGTCCCTAGGTCTAGACTCTTTGTATGATGTGGATTCTCAACTGCATACTTTTAGCCTTCATAAGGAAGTGTTCTTTTTCTTTACGCCACACAACGAGTGTTTCATCACTTTCACATGCCCTTCGGGCCCTTGCTTTTTCTTCAGCTCTCACTCTAATTTCTCAGCCTTTCTTCCAGAATAGGCTTATCTGTCCCATTTGTTTCTCACAGCAGCACTATTTAGTCTTTCATCCACAGAAACTCTGCTAAGCTTTTCTCACAGCCAAGGGATTAAGGGAAGATACAAAGATTCAGAAGCAAAACCTCTGCCCAGAAAAGAACAGAAATTCTATAGAGGTGCTAAAACATATAAACAATTCACTGTAATATAAATCAAAGGGTGTTCGTTCTCTGCTGTAAAGCTGATCAGGTAAAGTTGCACAGTAGTCAGAGAAGGGGAGGGGGGGACTTCCCATTGGGAAGGAATCGTGGTAAGGCTTTCTGGAAGAAAGAGCATCAGAGCAAGAGCTTGTAAAATGAGCAGGGAATAGGATTTGGGCTTGGATTTGGAGTACATCAGCTGCAAACCATTCAGTTTTGTTTGAAAATAGAGGAAGTAAAAGGGAATGTCTTAGAAGACAACCAAAAATCGTCTTGATGTCTAATTGAAATATAGTATGAGACACATATATGATCTGTAATTTTCTAGTAGCCACATTCAAAAGTAAAAAAAGTAAAATTAATTATAATTTATTTAACCCAATACTCTAAAATATTAACATTTAACATGCAATCAATGTAAAATTTATTAAGGATATACATTCTCTTATTCCTAGTCTTTGAAATCCAGTGTGTACTTTACACTTGCAGCAATACCAATTCATACTAGCTGTATTTCGGATGTTTGATAATCACGTGTGGCTAGTGACTCCCATACTGAACGGTATATTGATTTTAGTTAATGAGGACAAGAAATAAAGAAGTAAACAAATTGAAGAAAACTAGGAGACAGCACTCTTTTTGCTCAATATCTGTATGTTGTATAATTTAAGTTGAGAAATATGTGCAACCCCCAAAATGACCTGCCTAACTTTCACTTCTGTTTCACTTCTGCTCTTGGTAATTATTCTAATTGTTAATCAGGTATCCACAGTTCCCAGCCTCAGTTTGTTTGCTTAGGTGTAAGGTAACTCAACTTGTATTTCTATAAAGGTGCATGTGACATAGCCCCAAGCTAATTAGTTTAATCCCTTCTCCTGAACATAGTTGTTGATTCAGTTATGACCAGTGACATTGGAGGAGACATTTTCTGGGGTGTAGAGGAAAGATGATTCGTCTCTCTGTTGAGAAAGCAACCTGAGGTGCCTCTCTTTCTCTTTTGTTCCCTTACTTTCTTTTATGCTACATGTAAACAAAGGAATTTTGCAACTACTCAGGGACCAAGCTTGATTAAAAAGAGAGCTCTTGATTATCCCAGTAAACCTCAGAGTCTGTCTAACCCTGTATATGCTGCAGGAGAGATTGGATATTATACCTAATACCATTTTCTTCTTATTCCTTAATAGTGGACCTTGATATTTGATTCTGGTACATTGCCACACAGAATAAACACTACATTTCTTGGCCCCCTTCGAAGCGAAGTATGGCCGTATGACTAATTCTGGCCAGTGAGATGCACGCAAAAGTGTAATGTATGACTTCCTAGAAGTCTTATACCTCATGGCTTCAGTGATAGCAGCATTCTTGACAGTGGTGTGACCTTGAAGTCAGAGGTTCTATGTTGAGGATAGTGTTTTTCTTCCCTTTTTAAGTCTGACTCATAGCTAAATCCTCAATTTCATTTCTGGCCTGGGCCTCAAATCAGACCTACCTATTCATTCCCACTGCCACTACTCTATTCAAGACCTGAATTTCATGTGCACCATAATGCTTATATTAGTCTCCTCTTTGGACTCCCTAATTCACTCTCTTCACACTCAAATAGTCCTATATATGCACTACAGTCAGATTAGCAGTTCTCAAATATGTCTCTGATACCATTTTTTTTGCTCAAAAACCTTCTCAATGGCTCAGCACTACTTAACAAAATATAGACACCTCATCCCGACAGTCAAAGACTAAGTGTTTCCTGGTAAATACTCAGCATTCTTTACAGTTCTCTTGCATCCCATCCTGTACCTGGAACATGGCCTGTTACATTATACTTATGTCAAGAACTATGAAGAATTTGAGGTTTACCCCTATTTGCAACCTATTAAGTCAGCCTGCTACAGTTTCATAGATGCTGGTAGACTATATGAGACTCCTAGAAAAGAGACAAAGGACAGTTTATTACTCAATGCAAAAATAGGAGCCAGAGTAGCAGCATTTTTTGTGCCAATTCCTCAAGCCCCCCTTCATATAGATTGACACAGAGAAAGCCCGACAATACTTATACTCACAGTGAGTGTGTTATAGGAGAGGAACCCTGCGCTAAAGAAACTGAATGTTTTATAATGGACAAAAAGAATTTTTGTCTCTTTGAGATCATCTATCTTGCAATAGATTACAGAAAAATAAATAAAATGGCAATGAGTGACTTGCTCCCAAGGTGTGCAAAGACATGACAGATCTATGGAGAATTGTCCCCCAAGAACTTCCGGATTCTTCCTTTTGTATAGAATGTCATTTTCTTGAGCTTTGTTTTATTAGTAATTATCCATCTATGATAATTAGCCTTGAAACTGCATTCATGTAGCTAGAAATACTCTCCTTTCTTTGAGTGTCCATAGCACTGCCTTCCTACCTCTTCTATGGTACTTAACCTTATTCCATTTTTTAACTATAGCCCTTTAGTCAACTAGATTTTTAATAGTCAAATTGAAGGATAATTTCTTGTGTTTAGAGGGAATCTTACTTAGCATTGTATTTCCATTAATACCTAGAGAATATAATACAATAAGCAATAATTTTCTATTAAATTTAATGATCCCATTAAGAGAACTTTCATGGTAGATGTTCATCACAGAAATTGGGTCACCAGATTTCCCAGCCTCAGTAATTTTGACTTGGAAATATGGAAAGAAGAGACTATTTAACAGCAAGCATACACACAGATAGGAGGCAGGAGGAATCTTAAGAGAGGTGTGTAAACCAGAGTTGTAATTCAGCATAAGTAAGCACAAACAATGACATAGAAACAAGTTGCAGAGTGGGGTATGAAGAAACTAGCTAGCAGTGGAAAGATAATCATAGTGCTGAATACAGACAGAGAACTCAAGCTAAGGAATCCTAAGCTAAGATTCTACTACTGAGGAAGAAACCTAGACTTGCCTTGGGTTCCGAACCACTGATATTTGAGTTATCTTTTTAGTGACTGTCTCCGTTCTTCACTATTTGCTTCTGTTCTTCCCACTTAGTCTGAGACTCTTCTCTTGGCTAAGAGTCATTTTCCCTTTATTTTTCTCATAACCACTATTATTCTCCCCATTATTTGAGGCAAATTGAGTGAGTCATTGCCCCCTTACAGATGAAAGAGCCTAGCATTGAAATGAATTGGATATAAATTACCAGTGGTACACTGGTAAATATTTAATATTTAACAACTGACTCTCTTAATTTATAGCACTAGTCAATTTTCAGGGTGTATATACTCCCCACTGATTTTGAGCTACCAACAT
Organism: Lyroderma lyra; assembly: GCA_004026885.1. Lineage (NCBI taxonomy): Eukaryota > Metazoa > Chordata > Mammalia > Chiroptera > Megadermatidae > Lyroderma > Lyroderma lyra. The sequence goes on along the minus strand of PVJL010000218.1, from coordinate 233,874 downwards.
AATGTTACAGAACAATACAGAGCTGGAAAGAGGTGTGCACAGTCAGCCCCTGTGAGCCAGTACAAACTGCCTGCAACACACCAACAGATGAAGTATTAAACTTTAGCATACATATTTTATTCTTTTTTTAATCCATCCTTATAAAATTCAGTAACTACTTTCGAGTTATTACTTTAAAAATCTGATAATATTGTCACATGGTTCTTACCCCTCCATTCCATTATTTTATGCCAATTAATTTATAGACCAGTTTAACTTCCTTTTTATACGGAAGGTTTACATTTTATGCTAAATGTTTTTTGCTAACCATATGCACTCTATTTTTGTCATAGTTTTGGTTAAATTTGGAATCGCTTAATGCATTTTGAATTGTTACATTATAGCTGCTTGACTTACTTTCCAACTGAAAACTTCAAATGAAAAAGAAAAGCCTGTAAGTACTTCAGAGCCCTAAATTTGTCCTACCTATGCTATACAGTGATTTGAAATTATTGTGATACTTTTTGTTTTGTTATAAGTGCTTCTCTTTATAAGTAATAGGAATACTGAACTTACAAAGTAGAAGATAATTTAAAATTATTGGAGTGCTTTAGGTTTTTAGGAGACCTTCATTCTTTCAAATTGGAATTCCAATTTGTAAAGTACTTCAGTAACTTTAAATTGTTGAAAGCTGTAGACTCAAGACTCTGTCTGGTACAGGGTTTCCTGGCAAAGTACTTATTATACATTTAAAATCATTCAGCTAATTCTCAGGGAACATGGCCAGATTATTAATTTTTTTTCCCTCAATCTACAATTAAGAACTTAAATCATAGGTATGAAGAATAAAAGTAAGATCCATATTGTAATCTTAATCAGAATTTAAAGATACAAATTAATGTTTATCTTTTTTTTTTATTGGGGTGACATCTGTTAGCAAGGGTTACATAGGTTTCAGGCATATAATTCTAAAGTGCATTGTCAACTTGATGTATAATCAGTTCACCAAATGTTTATCTTAAGATATAGAAGTTTGTATTAGACATTCTGAAACACTAGAGGCTTCAAAAATATGAATGAAAATTTTATATGTATGAATAAACTCATTGTTAATAGAAGAAAACGCCCTAATATTATTTCTTGTGTCATATGGATATGGACAATATAAATAGTCTTTCCTTAATCTTTCATGTATTATGGTACCAGTTATGGAAAATTAACACATAGTTTTATTTCAGTTGAAATAAAATTACATTCACAAAAGCTAGTGTAATAATGGTAGAAAATACTAAGATACGTAGGCAAAGGACAGTAAACCTATTTTAATCTTTATAAATCAAATAACAGTAGAATCTAGTGACCATGAAAATTTGTCCATAAAAAAATGTATTCAACAGGTTCAAGGCACTGCTACCTCCATATGATCTCAGCTAGTTGTGATTGAAAGCAGTGACTCTTTGTAGTCCATCTGTAACAAAGAAATGGATCCCCCTTCTCTGGCTTCTGATGCCATTCCATCATTTGGGACACATTTCCTAAGTTTGACAGGAAACTAATGTGACAGTTTGCCTTTTCTCATATGACTTGGAAAAAAAATGTAAATGTAATTTGCTCCCCTCCAACCCAAATAAAAGAAAAACCACTGTCACCATCGTCGGTAGCTGCCACCTCCAACATAAACTGTAAGAAAGTAAAAATAATTTAGAAGAAGAAAACTTAGAATATATTGCTAATTTGTGCATGTACCTTAGTTGTACATGGAGTTTTGTAATTTTTCTATATGAAATTGACCTTCCTAAAATGTGTGTAAAATCCAAAAGCAGTATTATTTTCATTTTTAAAATTATAAACTGGATTTATATTATTGCCTTGCTGGAGGAATTTGACATTTTAAAATACATTTAATTGATTTATTATTTTTTTAAAAAGGGGGGCACATGGATCTGTGGAAAAGAAAAAAAGATACTTTCGTATCAATCTAGAAACAAAAGTCCTAATGGAAGGAAAAATAATGTTAATTAAAATATGCTGAAAAATGTCCAAGTTATCCTAAATTCACAATTTTCATGGGACTTATTTGCTGGGGTAGAAAATAATATTCCCTAAAACTTACTTGACAATTACTTGAGAATTCATTTTTTAAATGTCTGATTTTTGAAGTTTTAAATGTACTTCAAATGCAATTGATGGAAAAAGATGTTCTCTTTATGACAGTGATTTTTTTAAAGAATGAAGGACTAAGAAGTTATCTATGTATTATACACACAGAGATTTAGACTTGCCAAAGAGTTCATATCTTTAGTTTGTTGAAAAATTTTTTTAATACTATATAAATTGTTTTATGATTTTTCTAAACTGGTGTTAGCCTTCAAATTCTTCCTTACAGGAAAATTACATATATGGAAAAATAAAGGCAGTTGTATGCCTTCACTTGCATAGCCATTTCAGAAATTAGGTTTGATGAAAATTTAAAAAACCTATATTGGTAATATACTGGTAACTTGCCTCATCTAATTTTAATATTGATAACATGTATATGACCCAACCAGAATAGAGAAGAATATCACATGAAAAGTTTTCTTATAGATCGAGAGACTTTTATTCACTGACACATTGTTTAAAAGTTTTGATGTCTCTTTGCCACAGGACTGCTAGGACAGTAGATAAGGCCTCCCACGTCTTTCATGACAGGAAAACTACTATATAACTATGAAGCACCAGATGAGACCAAATCCAGGAACGTTTTCAGCACAGAACAGAATATGGTTATTAGTAGAAGTACTAGGGCACTTTTTCTTAGAATTTCTGCTTTCATTTAATCTACCACTATTCACTCTATATGCCCTCTCAATAGTGAAATGATTTCTGAACTCTTAAAGGACCTCACTCATTCTTATCACTTCTTTTATAAGGAGCATACATTGATCTTATTTCAGGAGGCTCTATTTAGGTCTCCATTCATGTAATTGAAGGAATAAAATTTGTGTACGTGCCTTATCTTTCAAAGGCAAAACCTACTTACCATTGACTTTTAAGTTGCAAAGAATACACTATGACTTCTGTATACTCTGAGAAACAATTAACATATTGTGAATTCCCAAATGTTAAATGACAACCTTATACAAGAATCTGGCATCTGATGCACTCTGAATTTATATTTCTAATAAAACATCTGTGTATTAAGAAAGCCTCTTTTTAGTAGCAAACACACCAAATCAGAATAGGCCAAAAGGACCAAAATGATCATTGAGTGAAAGATAGGAAATCAGAATTCTACATTTAAAAATACACACGGTAAGGGTATGTGTTTAAGTGTGTGTGTGTGTGTGTGTGTGTCTGTGTGTCTGTGTGTCTGTCTGTCTGTCTGTCTGTCTGTTGCAGGAGGAGGGAGTGCATGATCAATTTGCCTTGTTGGAAATTTGTTCTGACAGAGTTGGGTAAAGCCTGCTCAGAGATTTAAAAGAATCTGTGTATCTTGTGTTGGGCATTCAAGTAATTCTTGACATGAGCCACCAAATAAAACAGCTACAACACAACCAACAACTGGTCTTCAGTTCTTTGCTGATCAAGTGAAACTTTGTATGTTATCTTTGTCATTGGCCACAGCTAGACGAATAAGGACCCATGCTTATTTTAAGTCTAATAGATCTAAACACATTTTATTCAACTTTTCCATAGATGCTACATAGCAGCATTGATCTTGTTGCCACTCCTAATTTGGAAATGACTGTGAGGATGAGACAGAAACTTACTTCAATAGATGTTCCCTTGTCCCCAGCTCCTCCAATCCCATTTAGTTTCCACCTCACATAGAACAGGAATTTAAGAAACACAGAACCAGTGTATCTGTCCATCTTCTGATCATTATATTACCAGCACTTTAAAAAAATTGCCTGGCAAATAGGAAAAGAAGAGTCACTATTTTTAATACAGATTTAAATTATGAATGATTAAACAGATTTGAATAAATGAATGAATAAACTAGAATCTCCAAATTATTATATTAACCTTGAACCAAAATCCCGTGTTCTCAAATCTGTCCTTCAGGCCTATATCAGAAGCAAACTGAAATGCAGTCTGTAAAGGTATGAAAAACCAGAGCCAGTGCTCAATAGATATCTGAGTTGGTGTATATATGTGTGTTCATATTACAAGGGCCATCTGGAAAAAAATCCAGCCATACATATATGTATTTTGACCAAGTTGTGTTATTACTAATTGCTTGAGCTTCTAATTGCACGTATACTGATGATAAGATTTTTTTAAGAAGGTATGCAGCTGAATTAATTTTTCAATCTATGAGATGATAATAATGATAGTAAATAGGATATTAAAAAAAATTTTGAAATGTGGATTTTTTTTCTGATTTTTCCTCAGTCTTTTCTGAAATTGTAAAGGAGGAATCAAAAATAGTTCTTCATGGTATTTATATCATTGGTGTTTTGCAATGTGAGCACGTATATGAGGGAAAGGCGTGAAGGAGAGAGATTGAAAGAGAAGAAAATCATTTTTGCTTTTAAAAATCTAATTTATTTAGATACCAACCTTAAAACAAACAAAAAATATTATGATATTTACTCATAATGTTAGATCTGAAGCCTTATGGGCCAGAGATGACATTTTTATCTGATATGAGGCTTATGGTAATAACAGGTGCCATCATTTACGTGAGGCTTTGTAGTGATCTACTAAAATTACAAGGTAACATCTGTATAATGACAGGACTAATGGACAGTAACCTGTATTAAATCTGGTCATTATTAATGATTTTTTTAAAGATGAAGTTATGTGACTTGTGTAATATTCAAATTCAGGCAGTAATGTACCATCAAAGATTATTTCAGGGAGCACTATTCATGTGGGGACTCATCATCCCCTTTGAAGTAGTTACCAGGTGAGTTTTGATTTCTGGAGCTTTGCCAATTTAAAAGCAGAATGGAAATCAGTTACTTAAGTTGAATACAAATCAAAGAAGGACATTGTCTAGGTAGGTGTTCTCGATAAAGGGACTTTTCTATGAAACTTTCACAGCTTTTGAGAGAGCTGGCTCCTGACAGGAGATTAGAGGCACAGTGACTCTGAGAGGGACAAGCTGCTGGATACCCACAATGAGCCAGCACTGGCTGGTCACCAAGCCCTGCTTGCCCGGAGTCCTGAAATCAGCAGAACTGAGAAGAACCTAGAGGCTGTCGAGACCCTTTAATTTGAGGTCGTTCAGAAAATAAGTTATTCTATAGCTCTACAAGTGATGACTAAATTGCTGGTAAACTAAAGATACTGGCTCTTGGCAGAAATGTTGAGATGTGATGTCTTCGGTTAAAAGGACTCTCTTTCTCAGATTTCTATTCTTAGATAGCTGTTACCGTGATCAATGTTGCCTTGTTCTAGATGTGGTTGGAGAATGGAGTGAGATCCAGTTTCAGGAAATTATTATTTTAATAAAACTATAAGGTTGTCTTCTTATTTTTTGCTTTTTTACCATGATAGAAAAGGAACTATTGTCCACAAAATGCCTTTTGCTTTGGGAATTATTCAAGAACTGTTTTAAGGCCATTTTCACTTAATGCCTTCATCCTGGAGTCTCTTTTTACTAGGTTTACAATTCATGCCTTTTCACAACAGATACATTTTTTGTGTAGTTGTATCCAGAGCCTTAATATTAAGAACAAAAAACACAAAGGTTATTTTAAAATATCTGTATCTGGTGTTAATCATTTTTTAATTATTTTTTAAATTCTAGCAGGCAAATTGGAATTTACATACATGGATAAATCATTTCTCTCCATTTCTCTTTATTGGCTTGCACAAGTAACTGAAATTTAACTATAAACATCTGTTCATTTGTAGTAAAATTAAATGTACCCAACAAGATAAAATAAAAATAATGTCACAAATACTCTCTGGCATTTTACAGTAAACTGTAAAATTTTAAATGTAATGAGGCATTAAGTTTTTTCCATATTCTTCCTCCACATCATCACATTTTGCAACAATACCCATTGAATTTACCATCACTTCTGGAACACAGTGTGTACTTTAGAAACACTTAAAAATGGCAGCAAAATTGCAGTTTCCCATTTTGGGGATAGCACACGAATGTCACAAACTGTCAAATTACATTTATCAATAATATCTTTTCTCTCTTTGAGTCAGCAATGAAATTGGAATGTCTCAGCACTATTTGATCAAATATTTCTGGGTTAGTTCTTTAGGGAATTAGTCACCTAAAAATTTATCATCAGTCTAACTTTCTGATGTTTGCATTTACACCAGCACTTTTCATGCTTAGAATTCTTACCATTGTTTGTCCACAGTCGTGCTGTTTTCATATTATAGATTTTATATCAGCAGTGAAAGATTTCAGAGTTACTCAGTTGAGCACACAAAAAGCTATAAACATCTCATATTACTGCTTTGTTGAGAATGTTATGGAATTATTGTGACTATAACTAGAGTTAACACATATTAATATTCACATTCATTTCTGTGGAAAAGAATTCTGTCTGGTAAAAAATACCATTTAGTTCAATATGATTCTCCTTAGGGAATCTCTCAGAATTATAAATAAACACACTTATTACAATTTAGTCAAATTTCTGCTACCATGAGTCAGCAGTTAACCTTAGATTGCTCATCAATAAAATTCTATTCTCTTTAGTTTGTAATATTCGTACAGCATATTGATTCTTATTTACTAATAGCATCTAATCTTATTTTAGGATAGAGAGGTTCTTTGCAGAACATAACTATGCTAATGTCCTACATTTGTATGGTGCTATTGAGTTTACACAATGCTTTCGTATACTTAATTCCATCTGAATTCTCTCAGCAAGTATTACTGCCCACTTGGAAGTAAAATAGGCTGAAATATTAAGAATCTTATTTGAGATTACCAAGTACTGGTGAATCTAAGACTGGAACCCCATGGCTTTTCCTAGTTGAATGTGTTTTCCACTCACCTTACAGCTTGGAAAGCACATTCCAAGCTTGGAAAGCAGGCTACATGCACTTCTGGGACAACTGGGAAGGAATGTTTCTTTAAGTATAGAGTAGGGAATTAAAAACTAGGTTGGGGGAGCAAGGGACGGACAACTTGTCACTCAAGGTCTTGGTGGTCTAATAATCCTTAGCTTTAATTTTTGCCATGTAAATTTCCACTTATAATTTTCTTCATCTCCAGTATAAAGTAGTACATTTGTTCTAAAATTTGGAGTCTCACAGTGGTTTGTTTTTCTTACTTCAAAGAAGACCAAGATAGATTATCATTCTCTTTATATGTGAGGTGCTGGTCTCTTCTTGTGAGATCTTACTTATATTTTGAGAAATATAAAATTTATCTGGATTTTACTTGGTCTTTTATTCATTAAACATTTGAGGGCTTATATTGTTCTATACTAAAGTCGGTGGAAGGAGTACAACAGTTAACAAGACAAACGCAGGCCCAGCCCAGTGGGGAGATTTATCTACATATATTTATCATAGTTTTTCACTGCTGACTACAATATTTTGTTACAAATTTATCTAGTTGGTAGAGGAAACATATGCATGGCTAAGTTATTATTTTCCTAGAACTTAAATGGGGGAAACTAATGTCGACAGTCATTCTTTTTCTTTCTTTTTAATATCACGAGTCCAAACCATCATTAAGTTACTGTAAACTGGATTTCTTTTTGCTTTTAAATCAAAACTCGAATCTATTCTCTGAGATTCTTGGGTGAAGGACTCTGCCAGTTTTTCCAAGACTACCTACCCCAATCTTCCACATCCGTCCCACCCCGTCCTGCAGCCAGTTTAACCCGCCAGACCTTGTCGTGTTTCCCTCTGACTCAGCGATGTGTCTCTGCCTCCTCCCTCCTCTCAGAGATTACACAGGACTGCTGTTAGGGACCCGGAGGGCTACATTACAAGTACTGACTGGCACAAAAAAATCCCTGCAACAAAAACTATGTTCTGTGATTTTTTTTTTTTTTTGAGCCTTGTTGGCTCTCATTGTCTTGATGAGAAATAATGTTATGAATGGAAATACCATCTATTAGTGGAGGCAGATATGCTTCAGTGTCTTACTTCTTTTTCAGGTCTCTCTTCTTATCTCAGTCTCATATAAAATCAGGGTTGGGGGGGGTGGAGAGGGAGAGAGAGAGAGAGTTGGAGATATGAAGATGCTGAGGACTAAGAGAAGTAGACTTACCTCACCTTGCCCGACTCTGTGACCACGTTAGAAGAGCACACTGTGGAGGTAGCATCACACAGGAGAAAGAACACTGAGTTTGGTTAGAACACCTGGGCTCTGCCACTGACTAGCAGCGTGGCCTTTGGAAAACTACTTGACCCTCTGAATCTCAACTTTCTCACCTAGAAAGTAAGATAATGACTTACTTTGTATATGTCATAAGATTGTTCTGTGACTTAAAGGACAAGGGTGCTATGTGAACTATAATATACAACATAAGATGACATTATTTCAGGACTTGAACCATGGAAAACCGAGGACATGTCTGACAGAAGAAAAACAGCCAGGACAGGAGAGAAAGCTTCCGTTTGCTCTGTTCCTTGATGCGTGGAGCTCGTTTCCCTTTCTCCAGCTATCATTTTATCACTCATCTGCCTTCTCTAGTCCTTTGCCTTTTTGTAATGTTTCCTTCTCCTTGTCTGTCTCATCTTTCTCTGTAAATCAAACCAGTGAGTTCCATTTTCAAATTTCTTATTTCGCCATTTACCTCCGGAGTTGCCATAAACTTGTAAAACATTTTAGAAGTTTATTTAGAAGTTCATTTTAATTTTTTTTTTTTTTAATGTGAGCTGTTTGACAGATGGTGAAGGAGATGGAAAGGAAGCTTACTCAAAAAGAAAGAGCAGTGAGATATAGCATCTCCAAATAGACTGGCACTGAGAGTATATAGGGTTTTACTTACCTGGCAGTTAGGACAGTGCTGGGGCCACCAGCGTGGATGGTGATGATGGCCAGGCTGTACTGTTGCTGAGGAGGCTTTTGTCTTAGGGCTGCAGGCTATAACTAGATCCTCTTCAGGTTTTCCAGAAGATCGGCAGAATTTCTTAGTACCTTTCTCGTTCCTTCTTGATAAGGACACAGTTTGGCAGCCTAAGGCAAAGAGGTGAATTAGTTCTGAGTTCCATTCTCTGTTGCCTAAAACAGTGTTTGATTGTCTGAAAATAAACCTGAAAGTGAGATGTATTGGCTACTAGACCTGGTTCCACTATTTATGAGTCATGTCATAGTGATCTAATCCCTTAACCTCTACTTAGGTTAACCCATTAACCATACTAGAGAAATTTCGGTGCTCCAAAGTAGAGTTTTATTATTATTAGAGCCTGTAGAAGTTAATGTTTGAGAGTAGAACTTCTGGAGCTCTACTCCCTGGGTTTGAGATCAACTCTATGCTTATTGGCTGTTTAACCTTAAGCACTTAGTATCTCTCACCTCAGTATAGCAAAGCATAATAATAGTACAAGATTATGAGACTTCAGTGTACTATTGCATATAAAAAATTAAGAGCAGTTCCTGGTACATAGCATGTACTCAGTAAATGTTAACTGCTATTCTTTTTCATTTATTAGAGGGACAAATGGCTGGATTTTATTGCCAGAGATGGCTATATATTTATAGAGAAGAAATTAGAGTGGGGAAATACATTGGTCTGACTGTGTTTGAGCAGTAGTGGAACTGGAAAGATACCCAAAATGTCCTGGAAATGAAGGGACAAGCTTCCCTAAGACTAACTTTTCCATGGAACCTTGTTGGAAACATCATGCTTGAATCCTTTCAGTGTTCATTGTTTTATTAGTGGAAATATTTTAAAACTGTACAAACTACAGGTACTACTCTCTGAAGTTTAAGAGACTGGATAGATCTTCATAGAGCAGAGCATGAAGCAATTGAAAGCCCTGGTTTCACCCATTCTCCTCCTTTTCTCCCCACACCTTCTGGCTTCCTGTCAGGGAGGTCAGGTTTTCATTTATTGGTTTTACATTTGGAGAAACCAACTATACAAAAATGATGTACATATATGAGGCCAGACTGAATAGCATCCTAGCAGTACTCACAGTATCTCTTCCTCTCTCTTTCTCTATCTGGTCTACACCACCTTCCTAAACATCAATTTATAATAAATGAATTCCTTTTTTCTTTATGCTTCACCAAACCATAAATATGTCACAGCAAAGCCTTATTTATTGTTGGAAATTCGGAGTTTTGGAAACAACTGTTTATTTCAAAGGAAAAATGAATATTCTACTGATAAAAGTTGTACACACCCAGAGAACCTCAGATTACTTGTAAATAGAAGTTTCTCTTCATCTTAAGGTGTGTATAATGTAATGCACAGGTGCATAAACTTTTGCATAACAAAACTCTTCTCCCTTGACAGTTTCATGTGAATTAAAGTCTTAACTAGAGTTCCATATAATAATAGCTCCACCTTGTTAGTCTTCATAAAATATCAAGCCGGTCAACCTTATTTCATTAGTTTATTAGAGCTGCCATAATAAAATACCATAGGCTGGGTGGCTTAGACCACAGACATTTATTTTCTCACAGTCCTGAAAGCCGGAAGTCCAAGATAAAGTGTAAGCAGGTTTTGTTTCTCCTGTGGCCGCATCTCCTAGATGACCACCTTCTCACTTGTGTACTCACCTGCTCTTTTCACTGTGCATGCACACCCCAATACCTCTTTCTTATAGGGACAGCAGTTGTATTGGATTAGAGCTCCACCTTAAGGGTCTTATTGTAATGTAATCACCTCTTTTAAAGCTTTGTCTCCAAATAGGGTCCCAGTCTGTAGTACTGGGGTTGCGACTTCAACATATGAATTTGGGGAGGACAAGATTCAATCCGTAATATTTACATAATGGGAGAGAGAAAATAAGCTTTCTGATAATTTATTTAAAGAGAAAGTTTTATTTAAAGAAAGATTAATTTAAACAATTCCTTGGTTTATAATAGTGGATTATCTTTCATCTAATGAAAGGCAGTGAGGCATGGTGATAGAACCAGGGACTTTAGGGTCAGATGGATCTGAATTTGAATGTGTTATTGCAGACAAGTTATTTTACCTCTCAGAGCTCCAATGTTTCATCTGCAATATGAAGATAATACCACTGCCCTCCTAGGTGATTGTGAAAATTAGAAATAATTGCAATTTGTACTCTGCCAACCAGATCTATACACATATTTGTGTGTCTAATAGCTCTTATTATATTGTTAATATTAATACTGTATACACTGGTGTCCCTTGAGTGCAAGAGAGGAGATAAGAGATCCAAATTCTGCTAGCAAATTTTAATCTAAATTGAAGTTTTACTGCTCAATTTTACATTCTGTTTATTTAGTAGTGTTATTACTCAGCTAATATATTTGCCATTTTCACAAATAAAAAATATTTTACTACTTTTATTTTTTAAATATATGTATTTCATAGTAACTAGATTTATGTTTTGTCTAAATTTTGAAAGCAAAGTGCTTTATTTTTTTTCAACCATTGTATTATGATTGACATACAAAAGGCTAGATATTTAATATATCCAACTTGATGAGTTTGAAGATAAATATAAACCTATAAAAGCATCCCTAGCATCTATGCTAAACATATGTCACCTCCAAAAGTTTACTCCAACCCTCTTTATCATTTGTATGTGTATGCGTGTGTGTGTATATGTGTATGTGTGATAAAAACACTAAACATAAGATCTACCTTCTTATGTTTATTACTTCAAAGACTATTTTTTACATCGTTGGATTTTTCAGTTACCCACTTAACATATGTAAGTGAAAAACATAAAATATTGAGTCATTTTGGAGCTTCAAAATAAGAAAATGTATACAAATACACATATCCTTGAGTATGCTATTTCATGGAAAAGAAATACTATGGTGTATCAGTTGCTCAGTTTAAATCTCCATTGATTTTTACAAGTTTATGTTTCCACTCACCTCTTCTAAGTGTGGCACTCCTGGTCCCCTTTTGTCATCTAATTCACATTCCAGCCTGAGACACAAACAGTTTGGAGTCACATTAACCATATTAAAAATAGTATCAAGTATAGGTAATTTATTAAAGTAAATACCATGTCGATGAAAGGTAAGAGGTTAATTTAAAGACTGGAAGGAAAGAAGACAATCTGAAATAAAGGATTCATAAAGTACTTTGAAAAAGATATACTCTCAAGTTCATGGAGCTTTTCCTGCCTTTGTAATCATCCAGCCACCCCCTCTTCCCTTACTTAATTCAAAATTTGCCTCCTTTGGTTTTCTAGCACCTACCCCTGCTTAACCATTGCTTTGTCTTTTCATGTCATTTGATTCTTTATTTCTGTAAATAGCTGTAAATTTGTCAGGTAGGAAAATATATTCTGTTTTTGTGTTTCGAAACTCTTAGCAGTGGTATGTACTGTAGGTATTCGGTTTATTAATTCATTACTATCTGACATCATCAATATTTTTAAAATCAGTCTTCCCTGCCAGAATATAAGCAGAGCTTTGTCAGATGTTCATAATAGTATCCCAGAATCTAGAGAAGTGCTGAGTAGAAACGAGGCACACAAGCACCTGTGATAAGCCAAGTATGCTGATGTAGAAAAATGGGACGTGCATGAGCACACATGTGCACCCATACACATGCAATGTCGTCAGTTAGACTAATTGGTATAAAGGAAAAGCAGGTGAAGGGGTAGAGAGTGGGATGGCGAATGGTGTTTTAGATAAGGTGATGGGGAAGACGACTTCTAAGCAGCTACCTGAATGAAGTGAGCATCAGAGGGCTGGGAGCGGTAAAGTCATTTCGACAAAGGTCACAGTGAATACAAAGACTCTGAAGCAGGAATAAATTTGGCAAGTTGAACAGAAAAAAACAAACACAGGAGCAAAAGCTTCTAAGAGACAAGTCTGGAGTGATTAACAGAGGCCAATCACATAGGGTTTTACAGTCATCTGGAAGGAGTTTGGGTTTGGAGTGTACTTTGAAGGAAGGAACAGGTGAGTCAGTGATGCTCAAATATGGTGTGATCCAAGTGCATTTACTTAGGAGCAGTTAACTGATTAGTTGCTGTAATATTTTATATATACTAATCACACCATTTATCAAAATAAAAAAAATCCTGATCATTTAATACGAATCTAGCTCAAGGGCTGGGCTAATTGGAGCAAATGATGAGAACCACAGAGCTATTGAGTATGTGACTAAATGCAGACCCATTACTTGGACCCTCCATAGCCAGCAAGGGTACCCGTGGTGGGGAAGCAGGAAGAGCCCACACTGTGATGCGTTTCCCAGCAGCTGCGGGTGTGGCAGCAAATATCCCTGGAGTGGGTAGACTTGGACAACTGTTTGCTTCGCTTTTCTCTTTCATTCTTCAGCCCCTCTCTGACAACATTTCCTTGGGTGCTACATGACTTCTCTGGAGGAAAAGCTTTCTCAGCGGACAAATTGTAGTCCAAGTATTTTAGTTGAAAGGCACAGAGGTTAACCACTCAGGCTCTGCAGTCAGACTGTTTTGTTAAGCCAGCTGGGTGATCTTGGGCGAGTTAAATTGTCATTGCCACAATTTCCAAATGGGTAAGATGGGGATAATAATAAACCTCATAACATTGTTATAGGAATTAAATGAGGTAATTTACTTAAAGCACTTAATAGAGTTTCTGGTATGTGATCATTGTTCAAGAAACATGAGCATCTTTTTATTATGACCAGGAGAAGACAGAATTTTTCTGTGCCCATATTACTCGTTTCTAAAACTAAGTTTGGATTAACCTCTTTCTAAGAGAAGAAAGGTACAGCCTATTCTCACTTTGAGTGTTTCGGGACAAAGCATTACTGTGGTAGAAGCAACGAACATTCTCAGGGACTGTGCACACGGCTTTGAGGTGGCATGGAATTACAGAGAGATCTGGAGGTCTAAACCCCAAAGACCTGGACTTAGTCCTTAGCTCAGCTACCTGCTTCACGGATGACCTTGTGGAGATTTATTTGAGCCCTATTCTTCACGGACCTGACTGAAACATGAAAGTGACGATAATATCTCTTGCAAGGTTTTTATATGCACTTAAAGTGACCATGTACATCAACATTTTTTGAAACTTTTATAATCCTACCCAAATGTTTTTTGTTACTAAAGTTTTGAAACCTTTCACTTAAGATCACAAAGGGTCTTAAGATGAAAAGGCATGTATTTCTGGCATTTGCTTTCTAAATAGAAGTGTTATTTCTCTATTTAGATTTCAAACACTTAGTTACTCTCATTGGTTTTCTGGTTTATGTATACTTTTTTACTAGAAATGAATTTTTTTCATTAGAAAACAAGAGAAAACCATTGGTCTGGTATGCTCACCTTCAAAGTGTTGATGTACAAAATGAAGTTGAAAAAAGCAGAGGGAGAAACCAAAGGGTGAGATCGGTGCCTGCATTTCATAAAACATCTATTTTTGTCGTGGTAGCTTGAAGAAAATCTCTAGATACCCTATCTTTGACATTATTTTGGCAAGCATATAGCACAGATGTGGCTGAGAGAACATTAAGGCTAATTTTATAACATCAATCTGTTGTCATCAGTGTACAAGTGAAATTGAATTCACGTTAACAGATCAAATTACTAAAGAGAGAGGCGTGCAGGTTAGAAAGGAGCAGAGGCCTGAGAACAGCAACCAGAGATAAAAGGTTGAGTGTCAGAGTCAGAGCTTCCTACCAGGTGTTGTCTACATGCGATTTTTTTATTCAACTGAAGATACTTGACCAAAGATAGAATGTTTGTGTTCACAACAGAAATCAGAGCATCTGTGGGAGAGCAAGTGTTGATTCTACCCTGAGGAAGCTTCTGTGAGGCCTCGGCGAGGCTCCTTTCCTGAATTTCCTTGGAGACTCAATTGGCTTTAACAAGTTAAACGCCACCACCATGCGACAGAAATTAGCAAACAGGTGGCTTTTGGAAAACTAGAGAAAGCCAACTCAGAGATCCCCAAAGTGGAATTTTTTTTAAAAGCAGGCAGAAATTAAAGAAGAAATGGAAGAGAAGTTTTTCTAAGCCAAAGATTGACCCCATTATCTATACAGTTTCAAAAGGACCTGGAGCACATTTTGCTATGGTTATTGATTTGTTTATACATGCAAAGAATTGCATTTATTTAAGTGACATAGGATGACAGAAATGCTTCATGGAGCATATGACTTCATAGCTTTAACAGAGAAATCATTATTCCTTTGTCTTTACTCACAGAATCTTGTCCCATAAATCACATTCAAATTTATTTCCTCAGACACTTCCTTCCAGAATCTTTTCCTCTGAAGAAACAAACAACAACAAAGAACATATTATTTCTCCCTTTTCTAAAATATTTCCCTGGTTCCTCTTGAGCTAGCACCCATTTTTGAAGTGCTTTACTGAGTGGTTTACATTTGTTGCCTTCTCACTCTCCCACTCTGGATCTGACTTCCTCTTCTAAACTCCTTAAAGTTCATAGTTCCCAGGACCTTGTCTGGGACCTTGTCTCAGATGTTTGTTTCTGGAACTCTGTGACACTTGAAACTATTGACTACCTACTTGAGCTTGGAACTCTCTACTAGTTTTGTCCAACTGCCTCTTGAGTGTGTGTATCTTGCCTCATTATTTTCCTTCTGTCCTTCTCATTTTCTTTGATGTCTCCAATTTTTGGTTTCCTAGCTGCTAAAAGCAATCATGTCCTAGAGTTGTATTTTTGGTTCCATTCTCTTTCATACATTTATCCTTTATTGATGTAAAATATCAAAAGTAAACACTTTTATCTTCCTTATATGCCTGTGTTCTTAACCTCATTGTTGCCAGTATTACTACTATGCCTATTCTAGGATTGTAGGTACACAGGTAACATTGACATTAGGTCCATACTACGTTATGTCTCTCCCTCCATGACACTTCTCTTCTACCAGACTTAACATTTGGGCCCTACTCTTTCCCTGAACAGACTGTTTAAACCATCTTCAGAATATTAATGCCACTCTCCAATCTAATCTGTCATTTCATCAAACACCATTGTGTCTTCTATAGTCTATCCTTGTGGTTTAAAATTACACAAATAAGGTGTCCAGAAATATAACATCACTATCACTATTCCAAAATCTTATCCAGGTAAAAAGCTGAGCTCTACTACATAGGTCTTTGTATTTTGAAGTCTCTCTATTCAATGTGTGAATGTGGGACATGATTCCTAAATGCCAACTTGGGCTGCCGGAGTGATCTGCAGTTCTTCATGAGTGTTCTACGTATCAGAAGTTAAACTTGGGCTTGGCTTAAAAATATATTGCTTCTGTTAATTCATGAGTATTTAATTTAGTGAGACTGTGTTTTAGTTATAAATATTCTAATGTTGATAGGCAAGTTGTCTCATGAAATTGATGTTTAGGTTCCCATTCTGCTGTTCAGTAAGAATAATTTTTGAGATTAATGTCTAATTGAGAAGCATTCTATGATATCTATGACAGATTCTAGAAACCTCTATTCTTTTTCAGTATGCTGAAATGGATCCGGTTTCTCTTTTCTCTTGCATCTAGGTCATGGACACTTAATCAGTTGCATTATCCCACTTATCTTAAGTTTTGCAACATTCCAATTTACAGTGTCCACTCCAGTTATTTACCTGAAAAGATGAACAGACTCTTTCTCTGCTCATCTCAAAATTATCCTATAAATCACAATTTATACTTGCAATATTAATAGACATTTTCATAGATAGAATTGAAAGTATTCTTTTGTATACCTGAAACTATACAGTGAAGTTTTCTGGTTGAGATGTCAAGTAATATATAGAACTTAAGTTAGTCTCTAATGGATATTTGAAGTTTGAGTGTGCAGATAGCTGAATTTTCATAAACACTATTCTTTATAACGACTGAATTAAGAAAAGCTGGGTGTGAGAACAGGGCATTTGAGAAATCAGATACTTTATTGTCAGCCACTAGAATCAGTAGCTACTTTAACTTCACTGGTTGAAAAAGTGATAAATTCTCCAGAAGCCACAAGGGGTTGCCAGAAGAAAGCCTCTCTCTGGCAGAGCGTACAGAATGTGATCAAATGCTTTACCAGGATGTTGGAGTTATGTGACCTTCAACAGTAATAGCCAAGTAATAAATTAGTCTTCCCAGCTGCTAGTGCATAATCATAACAGCAAATATTACGTGAAAATTAACACCGTGACAGATAGTAATCATGGTAACGTATCATATTGATCACAGCCACTTAAGAAGAGAGTACTGAGGCCTGAGAGAAGCTCAGTTAAGAATACAGACATTTAATAAAAATCCTCCAGTGAAATTAGCACAGCATTATGCAAAAAGGTTGTGAAAACAGTTTTAAATCATAACTTCATCCTGGCAACCACAAGGGCATTGTTGGGTGTATCAGGTTGCCACTGCCATAGTTTCATTATCATTACCACGGCGTAGGTTTTGAGCAACTACACTTTGTTGTATATTGACCATCTGTGAAAGAGGCATTGTCAGTATTGAGTCGGAGACCTTGGCTTCAAGGGCAAAATATGACACAGCCCGTTTTCTTGTCCTTAATTTCTTTATTCCTTCCTTCTAATTTTCTCTCTTTACCCTTCTTTTTAATCTATAGAGTTAAGTATACTAAGATTACACACATTAGAAATTATTGGAGTTGGTAGAAGTCATGTCATTGTCCTTTAAAATCTACCACTGGTGTCCCATAGTTTATAAAAAATAAATTCCAGTCTTGGAAATGTGGCTCTAAGTTTCTTCAGTAACTGTCCCCTGGAAATTTCTCCAGCCGTAGTCATGCTGCAGTAAACATAGGGATACACACACACACATACACATTCATATACAAATACATATATATACACATATAAACACATGCATGTGTGTGTGTGTGTGTGTGTGTGTGTGTGTGTGTGTGTATGAATAAATGTTTTCAGATTTTGGGGGTAGATACCCAGAAGAGGGATTGCTGGGTCATATGGTAATTTTATACTTAATTTTTTTACCAATTTACATTTGTACCAGCAGTGCATGAGGGTTTCTTTTTCTCCACAACCTTTCTAACACTTGTCTTGTTGATTATAGTCTATCTAACAGGTATGAGGTGGTATCACATTGTGGTTTTGATGTGCATTTCTCTGTTAGTGAAGCTCAGCATCTTTTTATATATATCCGTTGGCCATTTGTATGTCTTCTTGGGAGAATTATATGTTTAGGTTCTCTGCTCATTTTTAATTGGATTGCTTTTTCATTATTGTTAAGTAGTTATGAGTGTTTTATATCTTTTGGATAATAGTCCCTTATTGGAGGTGTTGTTTGAAAGTATCATCTCTTATTTGGCTGGTTGCCTGGTTTGTTGTTGATTTTTTTTTGCTGTGCAAAAGCTTTTTAGTTTGATATAGTCCCATTCATTTATTTTTGTCTTTACTTCCCTTGCCTTTGTGGTCCAATTCATAAAATTCTCTCTTCACTTAAGGTCCATAAGTTCAATGTCTATTTTTTCTTCTATGCAACTTACTAAGGTCTTATATTTAGGTCTTTGATCCATTTTGAGTTAATTTTGGTGTATGTTGACAGACAGCAGTCTAGTTTCATTCTTTTGTGTGTGGCTTTCCAATTTTCCCAGCACCATTTATTCAGTTTTCTTCTCTTGATTGAGTGTTTTTGGCTCATTTGTTGAATATTATTTGCCCATGTACAGGGTCCAGCAGAAGTAATGCCCGGACTTCAGTTATTATTTTACTGCAAAATTGTAACATACATGCTTAAGATTTTGTAATAAAAGACATGGTATAAATTACCAGCTCATAAAAAGGGGCGTTATTTGTGCCGAACCCTGTATATGTGGGTTTATTTCTGTGTTCTCATTTATTTTTTAACATTCTCAATGCTGTGCCCTGAACACATTCAGTTTTCAATAACTGTTACTGATCAATCAACTGGTTGACCAGTCATACACTAAGAATAAGCCCTAATTTTTATTCTGGATACGTTAACTTAAACTTTCAAAACCTCTCTGAGACTTGCCATGCTTTTCAAGCATAAATATTCTATGTAAAATATAAAAGTCCAGAACCTTCAATATAATTTTCTCTTTTCCATAAGGCAAAATTATTTTTATTGGACATTGTTTTTTAGTTGACGTTTAATGTTTTCTGTAATGATAAATAAAATGATTGAATTCTTATATTTTAAAAATCCAAACTATTTAAAGACCTCAACAAGCCATTCGTTCAAAATTGAGGCATGTATGTACCAATGTAGTAACTGGATATCTTATGTGCTTTTGCTCTTGAATTTATTTAGTTTTCTAAAGATGGAAATAAGAGCTGGGTTTGTAAAACTCCTTGGCTGATTTTTTTTTCCTAATTCATACCTTTTGTTTTTTACAAAGTAACTCATCTAGTAATTAGAAGACTCATCTTTTAGTTGCCACCACTAATTTTTTTTTCTTGTGCGAGTCCTTTATCTTTCCTGACCCCTATTTTTCAAGACTGTGAAATTACGGAATTGTTATAAATTATCGCCAGTTTCTTTTATAACTCCAATACTAATTAACAAAGTTAAGGATGTCTAAAAGTAGACAGTAGGTTTTATGTACTTCATAGAATTTTTAATTTCTAAAAACCAGTGTGATTATTAACATGTTTCTAGTTGTAACATTCAGAAAAACCTAGTATAACAAAGCTAGAATCATTTTATATTAGGTTAAGGAAAACCTTTTCATAGTATATATTCATGTGTTTTCTCCATTTAAAACATCACCCAAGTAAAGACTAATTTATAAAATTTTTAACATAAAGCCAACCCAAACAGAAATAAGCCTCATTAAAACAGTATTCTGTAGGTGGAATGGTATGTTGCCGGACATCTTTACTATCAAAATATTCACTCAGCTAATATCAGCTGGATACAAGAAACTTTTATTTATTAATAACTCAGGTTGTCCAGGATCCTCATTGTTGCAGCAGTTTTTGTACCCTCTATGATGTTAGGGGAGTTTCAGAGCTACTGTGGAGCAAGAATCTCCTTGCTTGGGTTCTTCTGTAAAATAAATCTCAATAATGTTGGCCCCGTGTATCTGAGGCTGCCACCGTTATTGTTACATACCGAACCCCCCCTTTTTTTTAATAATAAAAGAACTACTTTTATTTTTAGCTAGAATGTAGCCTTCTGGTTTAAAAGTAAACAACAAAAACTCCAACATGTCCAGCCTCCCATTCCCCCTAACTTGGACAAGTGCTGATCATTGAAACACAAGCAAGAGTGATATATGTGACTTTCAAGAAGTATCCTAATGAAAGGGAGAAATTTCTCTTTCCACTTATATTTTCATGCTGGCTGGGAAAATGATGGTCTAACTGGAGCTGAATCAGACATACTGGTATTTGAAGAGGAGATCATGCATGATAGAATAATAGAAGAGAAGGAATCTGGATCCCAACACAGTAGAGTATCATACTAGCCCTGAATTTTGTGTGAGAGAGTATTATTTGGGGGTTCCTGCCAAGCCTAATCCAGTAAATCCTTAATAGTTTCTTTCAGTGCACCTAAGTGCCAGGCACTACATTAGCATTTTACCTGCAATACTTACATTTTATTTACTTTTTTTTTGTGTGTGTGTGGTTTCCTTGCTGGGAATCGAACCCAGGCTATGGCGTTGAGAGCGCTAAAGCCTAGCTGCTACATGACCAGGGAACCCCATCGTATATTATTTATTTTTTTGTGTGCTTTTTTTTTTTTTTTTTTTTTGGTATGTGGGTAGCTCCCTGGCTGGGAATCGAACCCAGCGCCAGCGCCGAAGCCTTAAGCCACTACACCATCAGGGAACTCCCCATCATATATTATTTAATCTGTTAAAACAACTCTATAAGGTGATCAGTATCATAAAAGATGTAAACACAGAACTTAAAGAGTCTAGCTTGCCCATGTAGAAGCTCTGGATCTTCTCTGCCATTGACTGTGGCCTTACCTTGCTCTAATTCATATTAGATGTTTATTGCTTTATATTATCATCTGCTTTTCACTTGACTGTATGGACAGGAGTGTTGCTTTGTTCACTGCCATATCTGCAGGACCTGCAACTGCTCCTGAAACAATACTTACTGAATACATGAGTAGATAACTCAAAAACCCATACTCATAACCAGCAAATTATCTAGCCATCGAATGTTTAATCTTTTATGACAAATTCTATATGGGTTACAACTAGGCTACATGTGTTTTACATATTCTACCCTTTTTTTTTTATTATAGTATAAATGCTGAGAAATTGCATAATCCAGAGAAATGTATCAGAGGAGAGATAAACTCAAGAATATACTTTATTATTCTATTGCACAGAATCATTTTTATTCTTAAATATAAAATAAGTTTAATATTTTTTGGCCTCTGTAAGTTCTGATGTAGGACTGTAAATTGTTTCCAGTATTGCCACAGTAAATTTGCAGGAAATCAAATAGGGTTGCAATAACCATACTTAGAACAATAAAGCATTTGAAAAAAGCATCAAAACTCATTCTACTTGTTTTTTTGCCTGTGAAATGTGCTTGATGATGGCTTTTTCCAATTATCCTCTAATTACCTCGGCTGAATCGATGAAAATATAAATCACATACAAATACATTTTAAAAATTAAAGTGGGCACATGAGTTTATTCAGCCCAAAATGGGAGAAGCAAAAGACTTTTTACTTAAGAGCAATTCGGACCACACTCTTTTGGGTTCCCATTTTATGCGGAGCACTGGATTGTTCACATAATGACCTAACAAGAGAGCTAATTTACAACATTTTCAAAATGAATTTAAGGCCAGAGGTGATCATCTGTTGTATTTTTTTTGTAAAAGTTTTATTTGAAAAAGGAAGAAAAGGGAGATTCCCTAGTAGAAACTGACATTTGCCCTTTTCTTTTACTCCTCCGGGGTAACGATGATTTGTGAAATTGCACTCCTTGACTATACTGTTCTTTTCTTGATTTAATAGGCAGAATATTTAAAATATTTAGTTGGCTAGTTATTCCTATTTCAAATCCCATTGCAGACAATGAAACCAATGGTTTGATAAGAAAACTTCATGTCTTAGAAAAGAAGAATAGGTAGTGTTTAAAGGTTTATCCGTGTAACCTTTACCAGCAAGTTTGAACCAGTTTTTTATCTTAATGATTTTAGAAATTTCTCCTTGATCTGTGGGCCTGAGATGCCTCTTTGCAGCAGTAAATCGGTGGTAGGAGGTAGCAGACTTTATTTTAGCTTTAAATTTGAAAAAGAATGAGAGGGAAAAAAACACAATTTTGTATAAGAAAGCTGATGCATGGCTTGACAAAAGTTTCTGTAATATGCTGAAATAATGTTTGAGTTTATCCTACTAATCTAATGAGATACCTGAATCAGTATAAGCGATAAATAAGGTATTCATTTCACAGAGAAGTCACTTTATTGTTTGATGAATGCAAACACTTAGCACAAAATTAAAGTGTATGTACATGAACAAGTGAGCTATTTGTTTATATCTCTCTCTCCCATTCCCCCTCCATAAAGCTTTCACATGGACATAATTTTCTTCTTTACACATTAGTTTTAAGAATGAGAAAAGTCCAACAAACAGAATTAATTTGCTCTAAACTCTCATATCTCATTTACCTTGTCGGTAACATACCTATCCCTGGTTCCCAAGGAACTTAGTTCCAAAATCATAAATGTGAATGGAAGATAGCTGTGTATACTGCTTCAACAAACCTTCACTGACCATTACTAAGTACTTCTACATGATTCAGGATTACTCCTTTGTTTTGTTTTTAGAAATTAATATTTACATATACAGTATACTCTTTGTTAACCAAAACTCAAGCAACTAGCACTCTCAAGCAACAGGCTAAAACATCTTGCCAGTTGCCTGAGTTCCAGTTAATGGAGAGTCTACATTTATTGATCTGGCATCTACCAATCCCCATGGGTGCTGATTAACTGAGAATCTACTATACTGGCGTTTGAATAAAGAAATCATCACAGAGAACATTTTCTGGCTATATAGCATGGTCCCTTAGACTTTGTGACATTTTTAGAATTATTTTTTTCTATATTTATCATGAGGCTTAATTTAGATCCCCATTACTAGCAAGAGTACAGAACATTATAACATATATGTTGCTTGATACACTCCTATTTTTTCCATCTCGACTCTTTCACGTCTATTTTTGTTTGTTATTTTTATCTTTCATTGTATATATTCAAATGTCACCTTAAATCTTTCTATAACCAGAAAGGTAAAGCTAGATTAGATAGATGGATCAATAAATAGACCAATAGAGAGAATATGAGACAACATTTACTGTTTTCATGTTTTTGAAATTTGTAGTTAATGTGCTCAATATTTACCACCCAGTGTGTTCACATCTACATTGTGCTACGAAGTGTAATACTGTCTCACTGTGAAGGGACTGAAAATTGGGGAAGGGTGACAAAGACCTCTATAAGCAATCATTATAAAATACTCATATGCTATTTACTATTATAGGTACAAAGTATACAAATGCTGTCAGGACACAAAGAACCCTAGCAGCCCTCAGGTTTGACCTGGGTTCGAGAAGGAAGAGCACCGTAGGCAGGGGAGAGAAGAGGGAAGAACAGTTTTAGCAAAGGCACAGAGACATGATTGTGCATGATGGGTTGGAATATCTGTCATTCCCTGTTCATTCCAAGTGTCTTTTGAGGGTGGTATTGCATTGGGGTGTCAGCTTATTAATAAATGCCCACATGTGGTACCTGAAACAGGTTCTCAGCAGCCCTTGAATGCTGCAGTCAGTACCCCCCTGACTAGGTACTGAGTTAAAGCGCCCTCTATGCCTCATGACTCAGATCCATTTCGTTTTTATGCTAGACCAGCGGTTCTCAACCTGCGGGTCCTGACCCCTTTGGGGGTCAAATTACTCTTTCACTGGCGTCACCTAAGACCATCGGAAAACACGTATCAGATGTTTACATTACGATTCATAACAGTAGCAAAATTACAGCTATGAAGTAGCAACAAAAAAATTTTTATGGGGGTCACCACAACATGAGGAACTGTATTAAAGGGTCGCGGCATTAGGAAGGTTGAGAACCACTGTGCTAGCCAAAAGAGGCTGCCTTTATGTTGTTGAGCCAGGCATTATAGTCAATTGCTGTACTGTAAAAGTGGAAAGAAATTCTGGCACAGATCAATCTAAAAGGTGACTGAAACAACAGCTATGGTGCATTAGCTGTACAGACTTGACTCTCCAAATCTCCTAAAGTTTAAAACTGAGATGAGCACTGTCCCGTGGAGTAGTAGAGCGATGCCTTTAAAATGTGCTAAGGGTTGAGAAAAGAAAAAGAAGCTTCCTACTCTTACTAGAGGTCCTCAGAATCGTTCATGTCTAATTTCTAAAAGCACACATTCTCAGAAGAAAATATACCTCCCCAAAAGATACTTCTTAGTTACAGATGGGAAAAGTGGGGAAAATTGGTAGGTATGGTCTTAGCCAAGTGATTAACATCACCAGAAAGAAGGCCTGTGCATATTATGTACTTCCTGATACGATGTTTCAAGAAAGGCAAAACGTCATTTCTGTGACATGCCTGTCAATTCACTTTTAAGAAAATACACATACATCAAAATTGAAGGACATTCCACAAAATAAGTGGTCAGTACTCCTCACAATTGCAAGATCAGGAAAGATAACGAGCCCTGTCCCACATTGGAGACAGAAGACAACAACAACTAATGCACTGCAAGATGTTAAATTGGATGCTGGATTACAAAAGAGATATGAGAGGCACAATTGGTGAATTTTGAATGAGGTTTGTAGATAATAGGATGTGCTGTTAAATACCAAAATTTCAACCAAGTATATTTTAAAGATCTAATAGGCTTTACTGAAGGATTTATGAATCAGGCATCATCCCATTTAGTAAATGGAGAGGTGCTCCAAGAAGTTGCACAAAATGAAAGGTTTTTATACCTAGAAACTAAGCACGACAAGAAAGTTATTAGCAAAAGACGATAAAAGATTGTTGCAGACAAAGAAACCTTTTTGGGGTAAGGGTGACAGAGGTCTTATCAGGCAGATTAACTCACTCCTGCTGATGAGAAAATTTAAGGTCACATTCCTGGGATGGGCTGAAATGCAACCAAGTCCTGGTTTGTGGTCCTGGGAAAGAGCTACTCTACCTTGGGTCTGTTCCTTTTTCTTTAACTGTGCTAATGTTAATTTCATGATTTAAATTCATTGCACTGTGGTTATATCAAATTAACATATTAGAAAAAGCTGGGTGAAGGATAGGGAGTTCTGTATAATATTTTTACAACTTTTTATGTCAAATTATTTCAAAATAAAATGTAAAAACATACACATTATAATTCTTCCATTTCCTTTTTTCTTAGTCCTAACTTCAAAAAAAGTTCTAACTTCAAAAAAGGGTGGCAATATGAACATAAATGTGTGTGTGTGTGTGTGTGTGTGTGTTTATTTTACTCAAACTTTTCATCTTATATGTCTATTGCTTTCAGAAGTTTTTTTTTTGTTTTTTTTTTCCCCCAGGAGTATATTAACTAAACTTGAGGTTTTTCTGCTTCAAAGAAAAAGAGTTTTAAAATCTAAAAGAGACATAATGTAGCCGCTCCCCTTAAATCTCACTAGGATGCTTTAAAGACTTAAGGAGAAAAGAAAATTCTAGAGCATTTTAGTGGTGGCCTTGTCCATTCTCTCATATTTTTTTTTTTTACAGCTGATTGAAAGACTTCCTCCCACAGTTAAATTTTCTCTTACTTCTTGGTAAAGGGGAGAAAATGTGTGGGTGGCTGTCTTTCACATAATGAAATAAATTTTTTAGGTCCTGATAATCCTCAAGCAGAATCTTCTTAACCCTTTCATTCTTTTCTATGGTTGACCTAGATTGTTAAAATGAATTTATACCTCCTGAACTGATGTATCTACCTTGACTACTTTTAGAAATATTTTCAGAGTTTTCTGATGTAAGAGATTATAATCTAAATAAATGTTCATTCCACCCAACATATTTTTAGTCTGCTTCTAAATAAACACTGACCTTATTTTAAATAATACAGTGGTTTTGGCCACAGAGTCTTAATCACTTCCCCAAAAGTCTTGTAAATGACTGATAATAGTTTACACTTAATTTATTCAACGGAAGGATGGATGCAGGGCCCTAGGCTGAAGAACTTGCTTGATTGAGAGGCCTAATGAGTCTAAACAGAACCACATTCCATCTCCAAAGGCTTGGGCCTGGGGTCATTTGCATTTAAATACTAAGAATAAGTGAGAAAATTTGCTAAGACAGATTCAAAATCAAGGTTCCTGTGGAGAAGCTAAGTAACCTGAAGGGCTTTCAACACCTTAAGAGTCACCTACAGGGCCTTGTTGGGGTTAGCAGTGGGTGCTTCGATGCCACCACCCACCTGCAGGCCTGTGGGTGACACCAGGCCCGCAGAAAACTTCACAACCACAGACTGAGTGAGAAACCAGAGCAAAAGGGGAACACTGGGATAGAGAGTCCCCTGAGCAAGGCCATTCCAGGAACACAAAATGAAGTCAGTTCTGCAGAGACAGAAAAATAACCTGAAGAACCCCAGGCAGGTCCCATGGGGTCCCAAGGTAGAATCTGCTTGAACAGAGGAACTACAGAGAGCCCACCCATTGTTGGTGGAGAGACAGATGGTGATCAGATTTCAGGGACAGGGTAAACAGTGGTCCTGCCTTTGAGGTTGGAGATGAGAGGGGCCACAGAGCTGCCTGCCTCACCTCCACCTTTAGGCTGTCTGTCCTGAAACCATGCAGGAGCATATTGAGAAAAAAGACCCTCAAGAGGCATGGTACTTAGTCCTGAAACAGTAGGGGCATGCAAATCACCACAAGTCGTTTCAGCAGCTCTGGATCTAGTCTACGTGAATGACTGAGAGCAGGGAACCTTCAGCCTCTCTGAATCCTGAGTGGGTAGTACAGATGCCTCAATGCAGGAGGGTTCTCACTAATGACCCTTCTGGAGACAGCAGCAGTGTGGCTCCCTTAGCACAGACAAGCCTCTGGCAGCTCATCCAGGGCCCTGGCAGTAGTCACTAGGGAGGGGGATTTATCAGTACTATACTTAAGGCTAGGTCAGAAAAAATGACCTCTTTACCTAGTCTCTAAAATACATCTGTGCAATGATAGCAACATACAAGGTCTGACAATTAAGGTGGTGAACCTGCCACCCTGAGTTTATGTTGGCAGCACTGTACAAACAACTTGGTAAGGTTTCATAACCTTGGTATATCTGTCTCATAGCTGTGTTTGTGTCAACGTGTGGCGGTGTCTTGCTGAGTGGCATTCATTATTGTTGCGTGTTTTTGTGTGCCATTCACAAAAATGTCTGCACTGGAATTAGAGCAAACATTAAATTTCTTGTTGAACTTGTCAAGAGTGGAAATGAAATCAGAGACATGTTAGTCCAAGTTGATGGGGATAATGCCATGAAGAAAACAGCAGTGTAGAAATGGAATAAATGTTTTTCTGAAGGTAAAGAAAGCGTCACTGATGAAGAGAGGTCAGGGTGGCCAGTAACGAGCAGAACTGTTAAAAACATGGCAAAAATCCCTCAGATTGTGTGTCAGAATCATTGGCTGGCTGTGAAAAGCATAGCACACCAAGTAAATGGAGAGAAACAGGAATTTCTTAGCTGAGTATCTTGACAAGAGAAAGGTGTGTACAAAAATGGTCCCAAAGGAGCTCACCAATGAATAAAAGCAAAGGAGACTGGAAGTTTGCCAAGACCTTTCGGAGAGGGAGGATGATATTTTGGGCTGTGTCATCGCTGGTGATGAAACATGGGTGTACCAGTATAACCCTGAAACAAAGCATCAAATTGTACAGTTGGAAGTCAGCCAATTCTCCACAACCAAAGAAGTTCCGTTAGTCCAAATCAAGAGTCAAAATGATGTTACTAACCTTCTTTGTTATCAGAGGGATGGTTCAATATGAATTTGTACCAACCAAGTTTACTGTTTGGAAGTACTGCAAAGGCTGCATGAAAAACTTAGATGAAAACTACCTGAACATCTTGCCAACAACTTATGGCTCCTGTATCACAAAACGTACCAGCTCACAGGGCACTGTCTGTGAGGACGTTTTTAGTCAGGACACAAATAACTGTATTGGAACACCCTCCCTACTCACCTGATGTGGCCCCCAATGACTTTTTTGTTTACCCAACAATAAAGAAAATATTGAAAGGAAGACATTTTGATGACATTCAGGACATGAAGGGTCATACCATGACAGCTCCAATGGCCATTCCAGAAAAAGAGTGCCAAGATTGCTTTGAAGGGTGGACTTGGCACTGGCCTCAGTGCGTAGCTTTCCAAGGGGCAGACTTCAAAGGTGACCATAGTGATATTCAGCAGTGAGGCATGTAGCACTTTTCCTAGAATGAATTCACGAACTTAATTGTCAGACCTCAGAGCTGACGATATGGGGGGAAAGAGGTTTATGAAGTAATAGGCAGCACCCAAAATAAAACTGCCAGAACCTGGCCTTGAGAATCTGCTTTTCCTGTCCCTTGTTCCTGAGTGTTGCAGTCATAAATTCTCTGTAGTTCAGTAGCATGGCTGGTAAGGAAGGTCTCGTGATACAGCAGGAACACAGCCCTTCGTTCAAGGTGGCCTGGCTGCAAAGGAAAGGTGGCAGTGTCACCCACTGTCCCATGGGCTGCAGCACATCTCTACTCTGGTCCCGCTGGGCCTTCTATCTGGCTGAAGGATGCAATGGGAGATGGATGATTTCGTGTGGATGATTTCTTGTTAACATGTTCTCTCCTTTGTGCTGTGAGGAGGATTAAAAACTCTAATTTGCTTGTCTTTGCAGCCTTTTTGGCTGTCAGGTGGAAGAGTTCCGTCCTTGAGTTCTTCCTGAGGTGTATCTGAGAGGAAAATCTCACAGAATTAAGAGTAATGTGGCTAGAGTCTCCCCCCTGCCCTTTATCCCTTTGGAGCTAGGTAGGTATTTAGTTTTCTTTTAAAAAGAAAGAGTTTGACATAAATGATGGAGAATTTGGCTCAGAGTATCTGATTTCTACATCGGGATGCAAGGCCCTCCGACATCCAGGAGATGATCTCAAATACTTATGTACTTAATATATTTGAGTGGACAGGTAAAAACTTTATCTCTCCCTAAAAAAAGATCAATATCTTTCAAGCCTCACATTGCAAAATAAAACAGTTATTGTATTAATATGAAAACTTTTGTCCAAAGTGGTCCACAAATACTTGCAATTGAATATTTGAACCCATTAATATCAGGACTGAGTCTGGTACTAAAAGGAGCTATTCATATTTTAAATAACAATACAACTTTAGAATCCCTTAGTAACATTTTTCCATCTTTAAAGCCCCATTCGTGTCTAGATTCTGTGTAAACTGTGGCCCCGGGCAGTTTATGTCCCAGTGTAGATACATATACAGTGGGAAAATTATTTTCGCAAACTCATCCTAGAAAAAGTGCTACATACCTCACTGCTGAATATCATTATGGTCACCCTCGAAGTACTCCCCTTGGGAAGCTGTGCACCAATAACTTATTAAGTTGTTTGTACAGTGCTGCCAACATAAGCACACGGTGGCAAGTTCGCAAACTTAATGGTCAGAGTTTGGGCACGATGACAGCTCTGATGGTCATTCCAGAAAAAGAGTTCCAAAATTGCTTTGAAGGGTGCACTAGGTGCTTGCATCAGTGCATAGCTCCCCAAGGGAAGTGCTTTCAAGGTGACCATGGTGATATTCAGCAATGAGGTATGTAGCACTTTTTCTAGGATGAGTTCGTGAAATTAATTCTCCGACCTCATAAACAAGAATCTCTTTAGTCTGCACTTTGGCTCTCTGGGAAGAGGGAGGAAAAGAGAAGCTGGATAACGGTGAGCAATAGCCTTTTCTATTTTGTCATCTACAGTATCAAAGAAAACCTAATTCACAAACATATGAACAAATAAGTTCCTATAGGATAGCTGTACTAGAACCCAAAAGAAATTATATGGACCTACTGTAATCTAGACAGCATTTCTTTCTCTTCCTCGTTTGTGCTTGACTTTCCACGGAGAATTGGGTCCCTTTGTAGGAGCCTTTGTTCAGCAGACCTGGTAGCAAAAGAAGCCTAAGTGGATACAGAGAGCTCAGGAAGGGGAGGGAAGTAGTGCTCACTAGACCAAACTGGAGCCAGTGAGAATTTGTGGAGTCACCCACAATGGGTTTTCTGTACGTTTACTGAGTTCTTAATCTTTTTCTCAAATCTGCACTTAGGTTATAGAATGTTATCACTCTCACTAGAGGGTGCTACGAATTTTTATTAGCATAGGTCTCCCATGTTAAAGGTCCAGAAGTCACCTTAGTAATATAAAACTATTACTTCAGAATGTGGCTATTAGACTTCCCAGGGCTGGTTTCAAACCTATTTCTGTTCCTGAGAAAGGCCACAGTCCAACTCTAGGACATGGAAGCTATTATACATTTAATGTCCTGAATTAGAGAAGTTTGAACATTGGACATTTGTTTCTTTGTCTTGAAATTGTAAAGTTGGAAATTTTGCAAAATTAATTTCGTGTACCTCTCTGAGGATAAGCAATCTTCCTACCAGTCTTCCCAAATGTATTCTCAATAGAAAAATATCTGATTTCCTGGGATTTTCTATGTATCCCAGATAGCTGGCTATAAAAATAGGTTTATATTGTGGAACATTATGTTGATGTCTGATTCTCTTTGGAGAACTTGGGAGTCCTCTTCTTCAGATGAAATTTAGTTCAGTGGCAGATACCGTGTAACAACTATTCTTTATAAAAATCAATCAACTAAATATAGCAGGCATTTCTATATTTTAAATTTTTTAAAAAGTATCCTTGACTATAGTTAAGAAAAAACAGGAAAACTGAAGGACACAATGAACACAACTGTAGTCTGCAACTCTGCTAAAAAGATTATGTAACTCATAGATAAATATGTGTGGTGTCCTTGGTTTTATGACTGAATCAGTAAGCAAAATTTAAAGTAGTGGTTGAACTACTTCACTACCTGTGTGGATTATTAATGTTCACATCATAAGAGATAACCTCAGCCATGCTTTCTTGTCACCAACAAATGTCAAAATTCTGAGATTCTGCAGCCTTTACTTAATTACAGTAATTGTATAGCCTATGCTGTGCTATGTGTGTAAATGTACATTATAGTAATGGGTCTGCAGCAGTCAGAAATGAGGTATAAATACAGGAGAAGCCAAGGTTTTATATTAGTGATGCTATATTAATTATAACAGAGAAGACTTTTCTATTACGAGCCTCATTTTAAGATGTTTAAAACTTTCCCAAAGGAATTTTTCTCATGACAGTTTTTTGTTTTGTGGGTTTGTTTTGTTTTGTTTTTGGTGGGGAGGGGCATGTTTGTTTGTTTTCCTAGTAATAAAAACAATACTGGCTTTTAATGTTTTTGAAAGATTTTATCTGGGAATAAAAGTGTTTTTCTATCCACTAGAACATTTTTTACATACTTTACTTTCTGAAACCTTAAATGGCTTTTTAATGACCTTCAAACTTGTCTCCAATGAAGAAGTTTAGTGCCTTTGGTGTATCAGGCAACGTTTGATTTGCAAATAATTAAATTACAAGCATTATCCAATGCTTCTGCAAATTATTGTGTCCCCAAATAGCAGTTAGCCCAGTGCACCTTGCAAATGAGGGGAACTTGCAATTAGTGGGCCACTTACTGAAAATTAGCCACTCTTGGAATGTGAATATTTTGGATACAGTTTCTATACATGCTAAAAAGGAAAGCAGAGCTAAATACTATTGGACTCAGACATGGCACATTCAAATATAAGTGAACTCTGCTAACAAACGAGAGAGCAGTACCAAGTAGCAAAAAAGGCCTCATGTGATCTACTTTTGTTTAAAATCTCACTAAGAATCGGCTTGTTCTCTGAGCTCTGCAGATTGAGGTCCACTCTGGATGTACATGGTCAAGATCCAAACCACGAAAGGCCTTGACTGCTCACTAAAATGTTAATTACACCATGGAGGGTTCGGTGCTGTCCTTCAATCATGCATTTTTGGTGCTTGCCTTATTAGCGTATTTAGCCATAGTACCAGAAGAGCGTCAGCATAACAAGAACATCGAATGCCCATTCATTTAAATACTTAGCACATGTATTTCTTTAAATAGCAAGCTTTTGAGAAGTGGACTCATGTATTTCCCCTTTGTCACCAGCCACACCCCTACAGTTTCTATTTGTTTTATACAGGTTTTGGAATTTTCTTAATTGGAGATGAAGTTGGACAAGCTCTATATGTGTTTCCCTACTGTACCTGAGGGCAGGGATTATGTTTATCTTTTAATCTTTGATATTCCTGTGCCTAGTACTCTGAGCCCCCCCCCCACACACACACACAAAATAAAGGGACACTGAGCCATTTTATGTAAATTTACAATATATGAGGTTAAAGCAGAATTCTATATTCTCAAAATTGTGAAAATCAGTCTTTTAGGGTGTCTCTAAATCAGAACCTAAAATGCCTTTATTTCCCCAATGCATAATTTCATTGAAGAATATTGTCCTTTCAATTTATCAATATAAAAAAAACCAACTTAAGCTTTAAGCATCATTAAGCACTGAACTTTTTTTAAAAAAACTGTTACATAATTCATTCAAAGACACTCCTGCCTCTTTATTATCCTTTCTGCATGCGCTGTCATTGAGGAATGAAGCACAGGTTTCTGTTGCTTTTCCATGGCTTCTCTCTGGTCAAGTTGCCATGTAGTCAGGAGTGTATACAAATGATGGTGGTATGAGATGTTCTGGAGTCTTAGGACAGTGCTTTCTCTGTGAATACTTGTCAGAAGTAGCAGCTATTTTACCCTCACTTACCTAACATCTTTTTTTTGTGTGGGGAGGTGGGTAATTTATGGCCTCCTGCAAAAGATATCTATGTTGAACTTCACTAAAAGATGGAAGTTAGTAGAAAACAGCACATTTTTGTAATTATGTATGTTGTTACTCTTGACCATACTTCTCAGGGCGTTTATTTTAAACACTCATAATTTCCAAAGAATATACTGCAAATGGGAGGTTTTCATTGATAATAATTTGGTAATGGCAATGTTTAGGAGATAGAAAAATTATATCCTTTGCATTTCATGTCAGGATATGACATGCAAATTCAAAGTGTTATTGTAATTAGAGGGAAAAAAAGGATGGAAAGGAATTTTTTCTAGTGTTTACTGAAGCCATTGTTATTATTAAAGTTTGATTTGATGCATGTACTTATCTCTATCAAGTAGGTACAAAAAGTTTATAGTATGGCTTCAGTTGAGTGAGCCTTTTCACTTTAAACACTGCAATGCTGGGATACCAATTATAATAGTTTTTAAAGAATTCAGTAAATGCAAATGAGTAATGTTGTTGCTGGTACAAAATTAGTGTTAATTGAAGGAATATATGACTGTGAACCACTTGATTGATGTGAACATATGTTCTTAATTTATATTTTAATGGAATCCAGTGTTTCATGTACAGACTTTATTTCATTTCTTTTTTCATAATTTTTTAAGTTTCTTTTTTTTAATTTATTTTTTTATTGTTAGACTTCTTGGGGTGACATTTGTTAGCAAGAATTACATGGGTTCCAGACGTACAATTCTACGGTGCATTGTCAACTTGTTGTATAACAAGTTCACCACCCAGTATGAGTTCTCTTTCCATCACCTTATATTTAGCTCCCCCTCCCTCCTCTCCCACCGCATTCTCCCCTCCCGTTTCTCCCCTCCCCATTTGTCCCCTCCCCATTTGTCCCCAAATAAACATTAAGTTATTGATTGTGTCCATGGGTTATTTGTTAGGTTTTTTTTTTCTTTGTTGCTTTCAGTTTTATATTCTGCATATGAGTGAAGTCATACTGTTTTGGGGTTTTTTTCTGTCTGGCTTATTTCACTAAGCATGATCTCCAGGTCCATCCATTTTGTTGCAAATGGCAATATTTCATCTTTTCTTACAGCTGAGTAATATTCCATTGTGTATATGTACCACTGCTTCTTTATCCAGTCATCTGTCGCAGGGACCTTTGGTTGTTTCCATGTTTTGGCCACTGTGAACAGTGCTGCGATGAACACTGGGGTACATAAGTCTTTGCGGACAAAGGTTTTCAAGTCTTTTGGGTAGATCCCCAGAAGGGGGATTGCTGGGTCATATGGTAACTCCATTCCCAATTTTCTGAGGAACCACCACACTGCCTTCCACAGTGGTTGTACCAGTTTGCATTCCCACCAGCAGTGTACCAGAGTTCCTTTCTCTCCACATCCTCTCCAGCACTTGTTATTCCTTGTCTTGTTGTTAACAGCCATTCTCACAGGTGTGAGGTGGTATCTCATTGTGGTTTTGATTTGCATTTCTCTGATAGCTAATGAGGATGAGCATTTTTTCATATGTCTGCTGGCCATTTGTATTTCTTCGTGGGAGAAATGTCTGTTTAGTTCTTCTGCCCACTTTTTAATTGAGTTGTTTGTTTTTTTGTTGTAAGTCATGTTTTTTATATATTTTAGATATTTGACCCTTATCTGATGTATTATTTGCCAATATTTTCTCCCATTCAGTTGACTGTCTCTTTGCTTCGTTGATGGTTTCTTTCGCTGTGCAGAAGCTTTTTAGTTTGATATAGTCCCATTCATTTGTTTTTGCTTTTACTTCCCTTGCCTTTGAGGACAGGTTCATGAAGTCTTCCTTGAGCCCTAGGTCTGTAAGTTTAGTATCTATGTTTTCATCTACACAGCTTATTGTTTCAGGTTTTATATGAAGGTCTTTAATCCATTTTGAGTTAATTTTTGTATATGGTGAGAGTTCACAGCTCAGGTACATTCTTTTGCATATGATTTTCTAGCTTTCCCAGCACCACCTTCTGAAGAGGCCATCTTGTCCCTATTGTGTATTTTTTGCTCCTTTATCAAAAATTATTTGTCCATAAATTTGTGGGTTTATTTCTGAGTTTTCAGTTCTGTTCCATTGTTCTATGTTTCTGTTTTTCTGCCAATACCAAGCTGTTTTGACTATTGATGCTTTGTAATATAAATTCAAGTCAGGGAGTGTAATACCACCAGCCTTATTCTTTTTATGTAGCATTGCTTTGGCAATTCTAAGTCTTTTATGGTTCCATATAAAACTGATAAATCTTTTATCTATTTTGCAAAGGTATGATTGTGGGATTTTGATGGGTATTGCATTAAATATGTAGATTGCTTTGGGCAGAATGGCCATTTTAACAAAGTTAAGTCTTCCTATCCATGAACAGGGGATATTTTTTCCATTTCTTCATGTCTGCTTCAATTTTTTTCAAAAGTGTCTTAAGAGTTTTCCATGTATAAATCTGTCATATTCTTTGTTAATTCCCAGGTATTTCATTCTTTTTGTTGTGTGATAGCAAAAGGAATTGACTCCCTCATTTCTTTTACTTCATTGCTTTATGTTTATAGATAGCAATATTTTGTTCCACCACTCCAGTCATTTTTATGTTCTTTCTACTAATGTCCAGGTCCCAAATTGCACATAATATACTGAGGAAGTGAGCTGAGAAATGTTCCAGTAATACTCAGGGCTCTCTTTCTTAGAGTTCTAAGAATATCATATCATCCAATAGTCATTTAAACCATATAAACTCCCAGTAATCTCTCATTTTTTTGCATTTTCTATGTATGCATGATGAATCATAATTTTTGAAGTAAAATTAACTCAAGTTTTAAAATTTCTATGTCTTGAAACTAACTCTAATGTCAAAATTACACATTTCTACCTTTATCCAAAAATAAAGCATCAGAATTGTAAGTGAATGGAGCCTTCAATCCCTAATTGACGTCTCACTTTCGCAACTCAACAGTTAATTGTTGAAAACTGTTCTCCAGTTTGAGTTAAGATTGAGATCCTGTGCTCAGATTTTTAACTTAGAAAATGGCTGACCTGTGATCCAATGCCAAAAGCTTGGCTGGATCACTTTACAACCAAGCCACGTCATAATTATAATTTCGAATGGAATGGGGAAGGAAAAGTTGTATGATGAAAATGGCTCTCTAAGACGCTTAGTAATCCTGCTGCTGTAAGTTTTTGTGCCAGTGTTTTAGCCTTTAGAAAACTGTTATGAATCATAGATGACACTTTCATAATGTTTCACAAAGTGTTTTTGGTAGATAATCTCTAGAAGTATAGTTATTTGACTTAGAGGTGTTAGGAACAATGGAAGAATTCACAACTCTCATAATCACTTTCCAGGGTATGTAGTTTAGGTTCTTAGGAGAAACAGTTGACCTTCACTTGTAATTAAGTCCCGAACTTGCCACTGTGCATTTACGTTCACCACGCTGTACAAACAGTTCAGTAAGGTGCCATCATCTGGCCAAGGTACAATGACAGCTCTAATGGCCACAACAGAAAAAGAGTCCCGGAGTTGCTTTGGAGGATGGACTAGGTGCTGGCAACGGTGCACAGCTTCCCAAGGGCAGTATTTCGAAGGTGACGGTAGTTATATTCAGCAAGGAGGCATGTGACACTTTTTCTAGGTTGAGTTCGCAAAATTAATTGTCTGCTCTTGTATATTCTGTGGAATTTTAATTCCCAAAATGTTGCTACCCTTTTCA
This sequence comes from Lyroderma lyra, assembly GCA_004026885.1. Lineage (NCBI taxonomy): Eukaryota > Metazoa > Chordata > Mammalia > Chiroptera > Megadermatidae > Lyroderma > Lyroderma lyra. The sequence continues at coordinate 197,254 of PVJL010000218.1, read as the reverse complement.
AGTGCTCTCCCTCTAGGTCCCTAATTCTGGCTTTGTTTGCTCAAGATATGTCCCCATCACTGAGTCAACAGAGGAACTGTAATCCACTTTGAAGTCTGTAGACTTGGTCTCGATGCCTAGCATAGCCCTTCACCATTTATTTCTTTTAAGCATATAATAATAATGCCAGAGGTGGCAGTCCAAGGTTTGCATGGATGTTATATCCAGACAACTGCCAGGTCCAGGCTCTTTCATCTCTAGGATCCTCATAATCCTGTATGGAGGCACTAGCCCTGTTTGTCTGAATTTTCCTATCTGAGAAAACAGCAAGAACACCTACCTTGATATTTTGTTTTAGAATTTAAAAAATGATGTATTTAAAGTACTACCACAACACCTAACATTAAGTAGATACTCAGTAAATGTGAGCTGTTATTTTCATTAATGTGATGATTATTATTTGCCTATTGACTAATTAATGATGGCAGTGGAATATTTTAACCTTTAATTATTAATAAATTATGGTGAAGATACTTATACATATTTATAACCCAGTATATTGGCTTTGTTAATGTTATTCCTTGCCATACTTTTTTCCACTCTATCTCCAATTTAAAAAAAACGATCAAAGTATGTTTTTTGTTATTTTTTAATCAGTGTGTTTTTGTTATTGAATTGTAAGAGTTACTTACATACTTAGAATATTAACCCCTTATCAGATATATGGTCTGTAAGTATTTTCCCCCATCCCATAGGCTGCCATTTCACTCTGATAATTATTTTCTTTTCTGTGCAGCAGCTTTTCAGTTTCATACAGTCCATTTGTCTGCTTTTGCTTTTGTTTTGTTGCCTGTGCTTTTGGAATGTGGTTGCTAGGAACAGGGGCAAGGAGAAACTGGGGAGTTTCTGTTCAATGGGTATTAAATTTCAGTTGTGCAAATGAATGAGTTTTAGAGATCTTCTGTACAACATTGTTTCTACAGTCTGTACTGCATTGCACACATAAAAATTGATTAAGATGATAGATTTCATTTTGTGTTCTTACCACAATTTAAAAAGCAAATACATAAAAGATATTACTAGAAATAAAGCTGGTGCTAGTATTCTTATAAATGATGTTTAATGACCCTCAAGAGTAATATATTCTTGATTTTAATGTGTCTTTTATGATAAAGAGGCAGTGACACTACAATGAATCATTTCCATCGAAGCATTCAAGCCCCCAAAAGGCAAAGTGGAAACCTAATGTATCCACAGAATAGCCCAGCACAGTGCCTGCATTATATTTGATTCTGGATCAATATTTGTTAAATAAACAAATTAACTAATGATGCAGGAAAGTCTTAACTACATCAGGTCAAAATCTATACCAGGTATTCATTTAGCAAATACTTATCCAGCCATTACTATGTGTCAAGCACTGTTTTAGAATCTGGGAATACTGAAGTGAACATAACATTCCTGTCCTCATGAAGCTTACATTGTAGTAAGCAAAGACAAACAAAAATTAATTTAAAAACACATAGTATATCAGATTGATAAGTGCAATGGACAACAACAGCCACCATTTTATTGGCTCAAAATTCTATAATTCAGCTCTTTGATTGAGTTTCACCAGTTGGTTCTTCTGCTTGTCCCATCTGGTGTCATTTATGAAGCTGTTGTCATCTGGCAATTGAACCTGGGGCTAGATGATCTACTATGGCCTCACTGGCATAGCTGGTAACTGGTGCCAGTCTCTCACCTCCAGTGAGGCTAGCCCAGGCTGCCTCGCCTCATAGCAGAATTTTAAGATAATGACAGTGGAAACTCTAAGATTCCTTGAGGCCTAGGCTCAGAAGTCACACATCACTTCCACTGCATTCTGTTAACCAGATCAAATCACACAGCTTACCAAAATTCAAAGAAAGGACATAAATTCCACCTTATAATGAAAAGAGTTATCTAGAATGTATAACCTCCTACAAATGAGGGATTACTATCTTTATTGGATAGTCAATGACGACAACTCTGGTAGGAGGACATAAGGACAAAGACTTACATGATGTGTGGGCATATTCTGTGGGAGTATCTTTGAGGGGTGCATTCTGGGCCAAGGGAATTGCCAGCACAAAATGCCAAGGTGAGCACAGTGTGGTTGGAAATGATGGACAAAAGCAACATGGAGGTAGATAGGTAATGGCAGACCAGGTTGTATAGGTCCTTGTAGGCCATTATAAGGGCTTTGTCTTTTATTCCAAGTGTGATAAGAACCATTAGTAGAGTTTTGAGCAGAATGACATGATTTGACATATGTATTAACATGATCTCTCTGGCTGATGTGTTGAAACAGCACTTCAGGGTAAGCTGGCAAGAATGGAAACAAGGAGCCCAGTGATGAAATTTATCCAGAGAGATGATGCTCGATTTGGAATATAAGGATAGAACTGACAGCAGTTCTCTGGAATTTTTAAAACTAATAAGGCAGAAAACATTTTTGGATTGTGTAAAGTCTTCTCAACCATATTGTCAGCTTCACTAAGAAAGAAACTATGTTAACTTCTTCTTAATCTGTGTCTTCTACTTTGGCATTTGAAAATCACTCAAAACCACTGGTTCTCAACCTGTGGGTCACAACCCCTTTGGGGGCAGAACAACCCTTTCACAAGGGTCGCCTAAGACCATCGGAAAAATACCAGATATTTACATTAGGATTCATAACAGTAGCAAAATCATAGCTATGAAGTAGCAACGAAAATAATTTTATGGGGGATACCACAACATGAGGAATTATATTAAAGGGTCATGCCATTAGGCAGGTTAAGAACCTACTGCTCAAGACTTACTAACTAGTGAAGACTTAGGCCTTGCTTCCAGATTGAACATAATCACTAAAGAATGCTTGAGTCTTTCAGACTTCATCATCAAATGATATTTGAAGACCAAAAGCAAGTAGATGAGCCTAATAAGATCCACTGATACTCTTCAGATTGCATTTGTGCTATATGTTCCAGAACAGCAAATAAATTAGGTCTAAGACAGTCCCTCTGGATTCAGCAGAATTAAAAGCCATAACTTGAAAAGTAAATAATTATTAATTGCATAAGCATTTACCATTAAGTTTCTCCTAAGTAAAAGCAATATGTCTGAGATTCAATGTCAAACACAATGCAGTTCTCAAAAGGATGAATATGCTAATGTGTCATGGAAAGTGTTGATTTTACAAATAAAATGAGGTGAATTTATCAACCAGTATTCTACTGTTAGATGGAAATTATTAATAGGCACTGACGCGTTGGGGGAATATCTAAGTGTGGAGTATTCTTGGAACTAGTTTATTTCTAGATAACAAATTGGAAATCTCGTGTTATGGGATGTATGGGACACCATTAATTCCAAGTACAGCATAGAGGGCAACAGGTGTTCTTTGTGGTGGTTGCAAAGTAACCCGCTTCTAAATTTTATCCCACTAAGTGAAGTATATGTGCTTTATGTTGATGTTACTCGTGTGTGTGTGTTTAAGGTACAGCAGAAGTAGCGCCCTTCTTTATGAGCTGGTAATCTGTACCAAATTTATTATAAAATTATAAGCATGTAATTCTGTAACAATAGTATTTTGACTACTTTTAAAAGGGTGTTACTTCTCCTAGGCCCTATATACATACAGTGTCTGGTAGAAGTAAGCCACAAAGCTTGCGTGACATTATATTAGTAGGATACATGAATGTCTCAAATGACATGGACAGCAATTTGAACATTTTACCTAAAATATCATAGAGTGTGCTTGAGTGTGAAATTATGTTATAGAATTATGAGCTCATGATTGTATAATAAATGATTTAGTATAGATTACCAGCTCATGAAAAGAGGGTATTATTTGTACCCGTTCTTCTATATTAGTATGTAATACTACATAGGGACATTATGATAATTTATATAAAAACAATTTTGAATCACAGTCTTCTGTTGAATCAAAATATAGAGGATATTATATTTAGAAGGAAAAAACATAACTTTTACCCATTTTCATGTTTTCAGAATTTAGAATTTAAACTTTTGTTATTACTCCAAACTGTAAATGGTCTCACTAAAGAGATGGAAGGTGCTTTACATTATGAAAAATTGGTAGAAAATTAATGTTTTTCTTTGTGTCATACAATATATCACTTTAAAACAAGCTTGTCCAACTTGTGGCCCACAGGCCATGTGTAGCCCAAGACAGCTTTGAATGTGGCCAAACACAAATTCGTAAGTTTTCTTAAAGTATTATGAAAATTATGCACAAACATTTTTTTTTTTAGCTCACCAGTTACTGTTAGTGTATTTGATGTGTGGCCCAAGCAAATTCTTCTTCCAATATGACCCAGGGAAGTCAAAAGGTTGGACACCCTGCTTTCAAAAATAGAATGTAAACCATATAGTCTGTCTATCTCTAGCTAACTTTATCTATTGTCAGTCTATGCTTTTTAAAACTATGACACTAGTGCCACAATGTTTCTAAGTATAAATAGGCATGACATTCTGATCTTATAATTTAATAGGATATATTCATTATATTCTGTTTTAAAATAGGTGACAATTAAAATTTAGCATTAAAAAAATCTCTAGAAATGAGAAGCCCAGCTTTACTTCTCACTCTGTGACTTAAAACAAGTTTCCTAAAATCACTGCACTGCACTTCCCTCATCTATAGAATTAAGTGGTTTGGATATATTAGTGGTTCTCAACTTTAGCTGTCCACTAGAATCATCTTAGGAGCATTAGAAAAGTAATAATTACCTAGAGACCTTTAAATTTTTTAATTTTTAAAAGTCTCTAGGCATATTTAATGTATAGCAAGTGTTGACAACCAGTGGGCTAAACAATCACTAAGATTACTTCTAGCAAAATTTTTAATTTTATTACTCACTGTGTTTTGATGTAGTAATAATTGCTAGAGATACTAATGCCCTCAGTATTTACAATGTCCTGAAAAAAATAGAAATTGCCCTTAAAGATTGTGTGTACAAAAATTTGAATATCTTCTCATCTGCACTCCAAGATTGTCTGTATTATTAGAATAATTTGCAATGAGAGCCATATATGGCATTCATTTGGGTATAACATATGCATTAAAAATAGCATAGATTTACCTACAGCATGTTGATCGGGAAACAATTACTTTCTTTCAGGATGCATACATTGTGAGGACAGAGTACTAAGAAATTGTGTGTAATTTTTAAAAAAATAGCTGTTGTAGTTATATTGATTTTGAATAAATGGACCATCAGTATTCTAAAAGATAAACCTCCTAAAGTATATCACTTATTCATAATAAATACTATATACAATGATTTATTATGAAGCAGAATAGTTTTATAAAAGACTAATTCAAATGGAATATATATTTGTATTGGTATTTCAAAAGGGAAAACTTTGATTTCATGAACAGTTTTGAAATGTGTCACTATACGTTTTTTATATTAGTTTTCTACTAAACAACTTGGAGTGAATGGATAATTTTTTCTTTAGTCTTAAATATTGGAAAATATTGCCAAATGCTATATTATTAAAGCTCTCATAAAATAAAAAACTCAATGATCTACTCAGATTCGAAAAGAAACTGTGTAAATTCTTAGGTAATTAGGGAAAGGCCTCAAATAAATATTAACCTGGGAGAAAATAGATCTTATGTCTTACATTTTCACACAGTTTTGTGCTTGTGGGTATGAATTTTTGAATACTGGGGACAGGCAGACTCTTCTTTTAGCCATCCTAATAATAGATGGAAGCAAAAGAGGTACAGATGACAGCTTACAGCTAACATCGGTGAATGTAGGTGTAACCAATAAAGAATATGCTAGCTGTATGGAATTTCTGCAGGCCTAATTATTTGTGAAAACTATTTGAAAAAAAATATAATGCCCAGAAAAAACACAATGAAAAAGAAAATAGGTGACTTTCGGTATAATGTGTATGTCTGTGTCATTCTGTGCTCTCTTCTGACATTGTCATTCTGTTATTTTTTTTTAATCTTTGATGTTCATAAATATTTCATTGTGTTGGTTTGCTCTATTGATGACAACCTAAACTGAATAGCTAAGAATAATTCACGAATATACCATTAATCATAACATGCAAAACTATGACATTGAAAGAGGAATGTGACTGATGGAACAGTCCACATGTTTAAAAGCCTTGTGTGCAGACTGTGGGAGCTGTTTTGCTTCACATTACCTACACAGCATACCAGTTTGCTTTTATGTCCCCTGAAAACAATCATACACATGTACCATACTTTCAAAAGAATTTTGTAGAGTAGGAATAAGTTATGAAATGTTTGGAAATACAGGTGACATGTATTACAGCTTTTGTAATAATAGTGATGTGTATGCTAATGATCTAAAAACTAATTTATAAGTGTCTTATATAGTGCAAAATATCAAGAGGTTTTATGAAACAATATTAAATGCAACATCAGAATGGCATGGCACTTCTTACTGAACTCTGAGGAGTGACCAAATGTAAAATTGGAAGTTACCCCTTCACCTTTTAAGATCTTATTTCTTACTCATCTGCTCTAAATACTGGTGTTCTATTCAATGCATTATTTTATTTTTTCAACTGCAAAGAGGACGTCAAGCTGTACTGACTCATTCATATTATTATCCATTAGTTTAATCATTAAGTCAACAAAGGGATAACAATTCCAAAGTAAGTTAAGTACAGAAGTTATGTAGCCTCAGGAAAGTACACATGAAAAGGGGATAGTGTGATGAGAAGCATTTCATACTGCAGAGGAGTAAAAGACTAAAATATAGAGACTACTGTCACTTCCCAATTTTGCCTGGGGCTGGGCAAGGTCAGCAATGCATTAACTGTACAAAGTAAAGTAAATTGACCCACTTTTCTAATGATGTCAAAATTTACACACTTTTTATAGAGTCTACCAACATTATATTGAACACAGACTTTATATCTAACAGCCAAAGTTTAGTGATGCTAACATTTTCTTAAGTAAACAAACTTTCATTACATGAATATAAATATATAACTTTGTCTTATATGAGGGCTTATTTATATTAAAGTTTTTTCCTTGTTAAGACTTTTAATGGGTTTGTTGATCATAATCATATAATGTAAAAGTATAAGTACTGGACTCCATCTTGAAAGCACAGATACTGCATTAAAGTAAAGCTGTCATCCAGGATAAATAATGCAGATGTTACATTTTAAAACGTGGCAGATCATCTTAAGTATATATTTTTTCTTTAAACTTTAATCAATCAAGATAAATGTTTTTCATTTGGCTTTAACTGTTTGTCACAAGAAGATGAGAGAGAGAGACTGTTAATGAAATAAATTGAAGTGCTGCTATGGTTAGGTATAATTAGAATTTAATACTGTTGCAGTTGGTTGAAGGTACAATTGATGTATTAATTTGGCATGATTGCATGACGTCATGAGAAACAAAGGAGCTGTACCAAATTTTGAATAGGCTAATACTTGAAGCATGTGGGTGAACTTCAGCATAATTTTTATGTAGCTCTTCACAAATACAGTGTATTCCTTCTTAAAAGAAGTTGTAATTAAAGGTATTTTGAGGCACAGATATTAACTATATCAAATCATGAGTATTAAGATATTTCTTCTAGATACCAGAAAGAGAGCATATAAATGTTGTTCTGTAGCTCAACTTGGAAGTCCAACTTTCATAGAGAAACTTTTCTTATTTAACTGTCTCAGAAATAGGCTGTATGCATATTTAAGCCAATAGCTTTAGGCATTCAGAGATGAAGTAGGTGAAATCGAAAGTACCATATCAAAATTAACATCAAGCCTGTGTTAGCCTCTTTGAGTTTTAGAGTAATTTTAACACAAATAGTAACTTGGTTTGAAATTTAAGCACACACATACACACAGGTTTGCTAGTTGGAGAGTTTCCATGCCTGAGGGAGGAGAGGTGACAACTGGTGTACTCAGTATATAACACGTGTAATGATAATAAAGTTGATTGGTTAAACTAGATAGCTTGCTTTTTTTTTTCTTTTCTGCCTCTTCATGTGGAGTAGGTTAGCAGGAGGTGGAAGGATTCTCCCCCATCGTTTCTATTCTCCCTACTAAGAAGGCGTAGGTTGATACCATTTTTATTGTTCTGCTGGGGTGGGAAATAAACCATATGCTTTAGAATTTTGAATGGCTACACCAAAGAGAAAATTGAAGCAGGCCCTCTTTCCCCCTGCCTACCAGACTTCGGGGTGGGGTTATTCTTTTAAATGTTTTAGCTGACTTGGGTTAGCTTAAAGGGCAGAGAGGCGGGACAGGGGAAGAAATATCAAGGTCTTCAGAGGCGTGTTGGGCTGAGTGAAGTGTGGAGTGGAAAGCTTATTTCTGAAACCCACCCCTTCCCTGGATACCAGGCATAGGCAATGAGAATCGGAACCAGCTGATGCCGCTGCTGCTGTTTCCCGTTTCCAGGGTGAAATTTTCACAGCAGCTAATTCTAAAGGGAAGAAAAATCCCTAACCAGCAGCGCAGAAGATCCTATCACCCAACCCAAGCTATATAACCTTTTAGGCAGGCTTTTCAGAGAAATCCTCATTTTTAAAAGCAAGCATTCACGATCCAAAAATACGGGACGGGAATCAGAGCTGGTATGAAAATATGAAAAGCCTCTTTACACTCTGAGTGTTTGAAACGATCCGATGAGCATGGGAAGTGGCTGCCAACGCTCTGGCGGCTCCTCGTGCTGCTGCCGCCGCCGCTGTACCTCACAGAGGGCTGGCCAGAGCTAGTCCCGGTTTCAGCACCCCCGGCGCTGGACAGCTCTCTGCACGCCACACCGCCGCCTGCTTGCTTTTTCAAACACTCTCATTTTGCATTACTGGAGATGCATCTAAATTACGTCCTGTTCAACAACAAGTAGATTTTTTTTTCCTGTACGGGAATTACAGTAGACAATTCTCTTAATTAAACTGCATTTTCTTCTTTACGGATTTGGCTGTCAGGCGTATTTATCCCGATCTCCCCCAACCCCCTCCTTTGCAGGAACGAGTCTTTGGGAACGTGGTCCACCCAGGGATGTAAAACTGTGCTTACCGATGCATCCCATACGAAATGCTTATGTGATCGTCTCTCTACCTTCGCCATTTTGGCTCAGCAACCTAGAGAAATAGTAAGTAACAAAGGGAAAACACGGCTTTAACGCAAAGGCAGGGACATTGTGGCGAGTGTTTCTCCAGGGAACTGCATTTTATTGGGGAAATGGAAAATGTTGCAGGGTGGCAAAATTGGGTTCGTCTTCTCCTTAGCTACAGTAGCTTGGTGAAATGAATTGTAGTTGGTGTGCTATAAGTAAATTCTACTTAATTTTATGTCTTCTAACTTGAAATTTCTGCAGTATAGCTTTGAGAATATACTCCAATCATATTACTAATGTGCTGCAAACTTTCAAATAAAAATAATTGCCAACTTATCCTTTATTTTATAACTGGAAAGCTGTTCTGGGGAATTTGTGAGGATACTGTTGGTTGTAGAATGAAGACCCTAGACACTACAGCCAAACACATTGCATATCTGCATTGGATATTTTCATTATAGGTTTTCTGGGGGTGTCCTTGGGTATTTATTTTTAAAAAATCAAATGAAGTTTTCATGAAAGCATGGACTGTCAAAAACTGTAAAATAATTCCTTAAAAGAATATAGGTTTGGAAAACTAGTTTCTGAAATAGAAAATTGTATAAAACTGTCTAAAAGAAAAATATCTTAATGAAATAACATTTTAAAATATCATTTTAAAAACTGAATAGTGAAAAATAATTAAAATAACTGAGTTTCTGTCTAAATTTGGCCTAAATATACACCACTCTTCTTACTTATTTTCATAACCAAAAAATTACCTAATATAACCTAATGTGCATAACTAAGGTTTGGAACACACTTGCTCTTAAAGTACATTTCTTCAAACTTCCAATGGTAAAAATATGAAAAACAACATATTTCATCAGTTAGTTTCATGTTAGTGTCTAAAGAAAGAAACCTCTCATACCATCACTGCTTATAATCTTTATATATGTTTTAAAAGATATATAGCTTATTTTTCAAGGTCATGTATTTAGGGACTAATACTGGGATTGTCAAAATTATCTCTGCTTATTTTGTTCATAGGGAAAAAAAATCACAAAATTTATTCTAAAGTCTTGAAATTTTATTTTGTTGTACATCCTTAGAGACCAAGCAAGTGAAATTAAATAAGAGAACACTGACTTAGAACAAAGTTGTCAAAAGTCAGAAAGTTTGAAATTTTTTCAATATTTAGGTTTCAGATTCAGGTTACATAGTGAGTTGTAAATGGGAGGATCAAAGTAATTTTTACCAAAAAGAAACCCAAAACCATATTGTAAAATAACTGTAACTAGTTGAAAAAAACTGAATGCTGCTTCAGATTTTAGATACAGAAAATTTTACATGTGAATGTTGACCAAGTTGTAGTTTGTTTTTTGTTTTGTTTTTTTTTTTTTTTTTTTTAGAAAACCATAAGTGGCTAATATGTCACAATCAGGCATTTAAAACTGTAAGGTCTTTATTACTTCATAGTGGGAAAGGGGGGAGCTAGAATTAGTCATTCTAGAGGTTAAGAATATTTGAACCGAGGGGTTACTAAGTAATTGTCTGGTAACTGTAACAACTATCTTGGCTGTTTTTGAGTGTTAAAATAGTGTTGCTGAGTTTAGAAGTTATTTCAATGTACTTAAAAATTCTCTTTTTTTGTTTCTTTTTAACTTACAGATCATGGAGTCCTCTGGTACACCTTCAGTTACTCTAATAGTAGGCAGTGGCCTTTCTTGCTTGGCCTTGATCACCCTAGCAGTTGTCTATGCAGCATTGTGGAGGTATGGAATCAATTAATAACACTTGAAATGTAATGCTCTGTTTTTTAGTTAAATCAGGGAATATGATAACCATTATTATGTCTCCTCCTTAATTCACTGGAAGAAGTATTTTTAGAATGGTTATAATTGTTGTCATTGAACTATAATAAATGAGCTTAATAATAATAATAAATGTTTACCAAATTTTTTGCATATATTTGCCTACAAGAAAATGAACAAAACATGCACACACTTTTCTTCCCAATTAAAATGATGGTAGCCTTCAACAAGTTGCTTACCCCCAAGCATGATACTCTTATACCCAAAGTTCAGTCTATATGTGGTTTCTACTTATCCCAATTGCTCTTGAACTTGAGAGTTTAATTGGTATAGTCAAATTAATTTCTCCATTATAAAAACATGGCCTCTAAGTTTTTATTTTAAACACGTACTTTCAGTATATCCCAGACAATAAGCAAAACCTTCTATAATATTAATGCACTAATACCACAATTCTCTGGGAAAAAACCCTTAGTTGAATGTTTTGAACAAGTCAGATTTTGACAAACTGATTAAGTCAGAAAAATCCATAAACAAGGGTAAGTTATTGAAAAAAATTCTATGTAATACTTGAATTTGCACCTGCTTGATATTATGAAAATTTAGCATTTCTTAATAATTTGTTTTATTCTATTAATGAAACTAGACCTGTAAAGTTTATTATGTCTACTCACATATTTATAACCAGTAAATAACCAAATGACCAAACTTCCAAATAGATTTTTAAATTTTGAAATGTAAAACAGTTTATATCCATTTTGATTATTTAAAAAAATGTTCTAAAAACAGCTATATTATTAAATGGATAATACTGTATTATTTCCTGAAATAAATGCAATATTAAAATTGCAAATGTAGCCAGTCTAGGGTTTTACTTATTTTTTATGTAAGATAAAAAGCAGTTCTGTTGAAAAATTAATTGCAATTTAATTGGAAAAGATAATTTCATTTAACATCCTTTTAAAAAAATCAGTGTTCTCCATCATATTTTTTACTTGTTTAAGGATTAATTGTCCAGGATATTAAATTGCCAAAGATAGTAAAATTTTCATGATTTATATAACAATAAAATATGTACACATTCTTGGTCCATTGGCATAGAAACATAGAGGGGTTCTGTCTTCTTGGAAGTTCTCTGAGAGTGAAACATAGATGAAGTGAGACAATCTGATAAACTATGACCAATTCCATGAAATGAAGGAGTTGCTTAGACTAAGCATAGCATTGCAGACAATAGAATCCAGGATTCAGGGCTCAATCATACAGGCATTGCTCTGGTAATGCAAGATCAAGATGGGCAAAGGCTGGGAAGAAGACAGCTTTCTCTCCCACAGTTGTCTGAATGTCACCTCTGGGGAAATGAAGCAGTGTTTAAGGGCCAGGATACCAGATAATCATAATAGCATCATAACCCCCACTCACTGAAATATTTAGAGTTGTGTTTCTATTTCTCAGTCCTTACAGTTTGGGCACCAGTTCCACCTTCTCCTCACCCTTCAATGCACATAGCTAACACTGGCAGAAACACTGCCAATATAAATTACAAGTAAAATTCGTCAAAGTATAGGATTAATAAGTCCATAACAAAGTTTTCTTTGATCCAGAAAAATCCAAAAAAATCACCTATTGCAATAGTTTCTTAAGAATTACTAAGACACCCGAAAGGATCTTTCAGAAATTGACCTGAAACTGAGAAATATAGAAAAGAGTACCCAGAAACAACTTAAATTTGCATTCCTAGCAGTTAATGGACATCACATCATTGTCTACAAGTAAAAGAGTAGAAACAATATTAATTATTTGATAGAAGTTTTAAGACCCATCAATGATTGAGTGAATCTTCTAGCATGGCAAATTCATTGCATTTTATAAACACTAAATTTGCCTTGTCTTGCTCGCTTTGGCAGCACATACTAAATTTGCCTTGTAACATTACAGTATGGTAATACTTATGTTAGGACCCTATTGCCCTTTTTCCTAATTAAAAAGTTTGTCTTTACTTTCTAATGATTTATAAAATGTATCAACATCAGAATTATTTTATATGTAATACACTGTTTGAAAATTTGTAGGTGTACCATGTAGTTCATTAGAAATGTTCATCAAAACATTAATACACTAATTATGGTCTCTTTATCTACAGGTACGTTCTGTGTACTTGTAGTATTACATCAAAGAGCAACTGAGCATGTCCTTTTAATCCATGTATTGAAATGACACATTCACAAATTTTGTTAAAACACGTTTATAAGGTATTGAAAGTTGAGATATTTTATAGCAATTTTTAAGGCAATAATGTGATTCGTTATTAAGGAAAATGAAAACATCTAAGAAGTCTTCAGGGTGGTCAGTTTAGGCCTTTTATTACCATGTTTTTCCTATTTACAGGGCAAATGATTATCAGTGGAACCCTTCTAATAATGTCATCTGTGTGCTTCTACTATTAGGAAAACCATTAAAATCATGTAAAGGGTCAACTTTCTGCAGCCCTTAAACTTTTTTATGTTATATCGCGTACACACACACACACACACACACATACATACATAAACACACATAAACCTTAATATTTAATAATGTTTTCAGCATCCCAGTATGTGGTTTATTATAGTTTTAGGTACTGATGATGCGGAGACAGGGTTAAGTAACTCTTGAGACCATTTTGTGTTGGGAATCAACCTAGCTTAGTCTCATTTGGGTTTGTTTGTCAAGAAAGGAAATTGCTTTTATAATAACAATTTACTTTTTATATTTCATTGTTACTTCTGTTTTTGTTTTGGTTTCTCTTCTTAAATATTTGAGGGAATGTGAACTTTTGTCTAAATAGTTTTTGAAAACAAGGAGAAAGAACTTTGATAGATTTTACCTTCCAAAGAGTACCTCTCGATTTCTGGCACCCCCCACCATCTAACCCTGCACAGGAAAGCCCGCACCTGCTGTGGGAAGTGACTCCATGTTCTAATAAGAATTGAACAGTTCAAACACACAGCAAGTACAAGTGTGTCTTCTTGTTACTGTCACTAAGTGATTTACAACCGGGTACAATAAAACAAAATAGCTGCTACCCTTTCAGGGTAAACAGCTGGTAGAACATTTGATTCTAAGCAGTTTTCTCCATGGTTTACATTCTTGATACAATTAAAAATTATGTAACAGCCTGCATAAACACTTCTTCATTATGGTTAAATATGGCAAATACCAAGTAACTGTCTAACCTAAGGATCAATTATTATAGGTGGAATGGATTACTTTTCAGAGTTAAAGATTCATTTTCTTTTTTTCTTTATTTGGAACAGTTATTCAAAAAAAATAAAACATACAGAGTAGCATTCTGAATTCATAAAAATACTTGAGTGGATGAAATGGTGGCCGAAACTATCTATGGTTTCATGACAGTAATGGCATCATTTTAGTAAACAAGGGATATTTCAGAAATCGGTGGTTGGTTCTTAGTTTGGTTCTTAGAGTTTCTTTTGGCTAACTTCTTTGATAATATTTAACATTATACACATACATATATGTAAAAAAATTTTTTTATTCTGATAATAGGTGTGTAACTTAGGCCCTATTGGAAATGCCATGTTGTCCCCACTGATGTCTGAAAATAATAATTCTAAAACACTCTGGGGCGTTCCATGCTGCTATAAAATTGGGTCTCTAAGAATAATCTTTGTTGTTTAAAAAAGTGTTTTTCATGTTTTCTTTCTTGCAAAAGCTGTATTTTATTATTTTTCTGGGTGAATTACACCAATTTGCATAATATGGAATTCTTCATCTTTTTGCTGAATTTTAAAGTTGGGCACTCTTTCTCTCTCTGGCTAGGTACATACGCTCTGAGAGGTCCATAATTTTAATTAACTTCTGCCTGTCTATCATCTCGTCCAACATCCTCATACTGGTGGGACAGACTCAGACACATAATAAGGTATGACTGGTAATTTTTTTTCTCTTTGTGTTAATGATTTGTCATAAAGTTGGTTATTGAAAACTTAAACATTTGTTCTAGAAGAAATGGAGAACTTTTGATACAATTATTTTTAAAAATAAAATTACTGGTTTCATGAAAGTATTGCATATTCCAAACAAGTTATACATTTCTGTGGCTTAATTTCCTTGGGATTAAGAGGTTGTTTTATAATAGTAAAAAATGTGTTTGTTAAGTATTATATCGATGTTCTATGAGTTCAAAACCTTGGAACATCAAAAGTTTAGATTTGATTCATTATCCTAATAGTAATAGGATTGCCTATGTTTTGGTCTAATTTATTCACGTGCTGATTTCTAAAACTATAAATTGCTTACAAATGTAGCACAGATCTTGAAAATCTCCCCCCACATTGTCTATAGGCAATAATCAAAGAGAGTATCAGGTGAAAGCAATTCTAGGTTTTGTGCCTATCATAACGTTTCACTGAACCAGAAATACTTGATACTTAACCAGCATTGCAATTCTGTAACTGCATAGTCATTTCCAGCAGAATGTAAAAGTATAGGTTCTGCTTATATGAATTGACTTGAGTTGAATGACCATGTTTGTCCCAGAAATGACTGTCACCTCTCTTTGCTAAACTATTCTGAAATACATTCCAAGAAACCTGTAATAGCCATCTTAAAGTAACTTACCTCTACCTCAAAGGAGTTCTGGCAAACACTGCTTTAATAACATGTGGCAATCAATTTGGGCCTGGCTTTTTTCTCAGCTTTTTAAAATTTTCTATTATAAAAGCCAGTAATTGAACTTTTTCTCATAAGCTGTCATTTCAAAAAAAATCAAATGTACTTTCAACAGGTTATTTTTATATATTAGGCATTGTAGGACACATATCAGTGCCAAGGCTTATGGATAGTGTGTTTATTTTGCTAATTTACACTCCTCAGACTGCTGATTCTCACCCAAGGAATCTGATTTTGGATCTAGGTTGGACCTAGGTTCCTGCTTAGGGGATGCTGATGGTTTCATGAATGATATTGCCCTAGGTGAGGGAGAGGACCCATGGGGGACACCACTAAGCCTGAGGGACAACACAAAAACAGTAACAAGAAGAGCCCTATGGAAGTAAAAACTACATTCATATATGTGAATATTTAGTTTTTTCTCCGTCCTTTCCAAAATCTTTGCTTAAAAAAGGTTAAGAGAATATAAAGCATTAAAATCTGTTAATAGCCTGTTAAAGAACGAATAATATGAGGTCCATGTTATGACTATTTAACATAAATTTTAAAAAGAAATACATGAGGAAAAGAAAAAAAAAAAACAAAGGAAAAATACCAAAGGTGAGGCAAATGCCAATGGGAATTAGGAGAAGACAAAGAAATGTATGAAATAACCAGGACAGGAAAAATTGAAGTTAAACACTGGGAGTGCTAAGAGGAAGTCGGGGGAAAGGTAAAGGTGAAGGAGAGCAAACCAGTCGCCCTAAGGAGCTGGCAAAGTACTCCTCCCACTCTTCCCTTTTTGGCTGTTCACTTGGGCAGCGCTTCAGGTCCCTTGGAAATGCTTCTTTACTGGTGAATACTACATACTCATAATTCTTTAATTGTCCTTGAACTTTCTCCACACTGAAAGGAGAGCTTCTCGCTCAAGTAGGAATTAGTTCTGGGTCTGGGAACCAGAATAATGTCACGCTAGGGTTAGCTTGAGTCCATTGCTTTTCCCACCGAAGTTTCCCTTCCTGTCACTGTTTACCCTCCAAACACTCTTGAGTTCTGCCCCCTCTTTAGAATATGGAAAGCTACATGATGTTCAGCAGGAAATGGGCTTCTAAACTGGTTCATATTATATGGCAAAGTTTTAATAAGTTCTGAGCCAAATGGAGAAATAGTAAAATTTTCCACTAGGTTTACTGTCTATTAGTGTTTATTGTCTAAATTATTGCTGTCCAATAGAAATATAATGTAAACCACAATGTAAGCCATACATGTGAATATAATATTTTAGTAGCCACATTAATAAAGTAAAAAGAAACAAGTGAAATTACTTTGAATAATACAGCAGGTCCTTGAATACTGTCCTTCTATTCAATGTTACTCATTTTATAACATTGGTGAGATGCCATAGGAACGTAACTATTGCTTCTATCAGTTAGCCTACAGTAAAATTGTTTCCTTTATAAGGGTATTGTTTTGCTTGACGTCACAGAACTTATTAATGATATTCAATGAGGACTTGCTGTGTATTATATGTAACTCAATATATCCAAAAGATGACCGTTTCAGTATATAATTACTGTTCTTAAATGTTAATACAGTATTTTATAATGTTTTATTAAGTCTTAAGCATCTGAGGCTGCAGCATGAGTTCGATTCCCAACCAGGGAACCATCAAAAAAAAAAAAAAAAAAAAAAAGAATCTGGGTTTATTTTTTACTTACAATATACCTCAATTCAGACTAGCTTCATTTCAAGTGTTCAGTGACTACCTGCAACCCATAAATATCATATTGTGTTGGTGTAAGTGATAATAATAGTCAAAAACTAAAATAATCTCAAGAAGTTACATTCTTCATGCACATTTTGGCTTTCCCATGTCTCTAAATTTCCTGTTTTTCATAAAAATGTCTTTTTGATATCTGCAAATACTAGGAACATCAAAGGCAAGATAAGACAAGTCTAGTTTTACTTTTCATTTCTGATTATAAAGAATGGTGGTATGGGCTAAGTTAAAGAAAGAAAAAAAAAAAAAAAGAAAGTTTAGTGTCATTTCAGTTCTCCCCAGAAATCGACTGCTATACCTGGTTCTGCTCCAGATAAACTATGGTAATTTTTGCTGCTACAGTTGTTGATGCTTGTGGAAGAGACAGGTGTAGGTAGTAGTGGTGGTGATTTTGCTTTACTAACTCTGAAAATGTGATTTTGCAAGCCTATAACAATTCACTGTTGAGTGATTAGGAGCAAAAAATGTAAAACACTGGGATTTTATTCCTGGTCATTCTCAATGGTATCAAGTTGCCAGAAGAAATAATCCTATACTTTATTATATATATGCTAAATTAATTTATCATACTTCATTTTATATCTGAAATGGCAGTATGTGAAAAGCTTTATCTGCTTTTCTGTATTTAGAATTAATGAATTCTCAAAAACAGTTAAAAATATGTCATCTGTATTTTTTTGTGTAAACTCCAGGAAAGAGTTTTAAAAATGTAAAAGATTGATCAGTGGCTATGGTGTTTTATTTAGGTCACGTGTTAGGCCTGCTCTGCTGCTGTGGGCATTTTGTAATTGATGAAATTTCTATATTTGACTTCCCTTGTAAGTTTTGATTGATGCTTTAGTATTCCCCACTTGGAAAAATAGAAACATCCGAGAGAGATTTTTGATCAAGTTATTTGGTACTGCCTCTGAGAGTTGTCATGGGTAGTTTGTGTGAAAACTAGTATTTGAAGCTGATGTTCAGAATAGTTTTGAAGTGTCATACTGGGATCTTTCTCTGAATAGCTTGTTGAAATATAATTGACTTGATTATCTCACTACTGAGTGTCTCTGCTTTCTTTTGAGTTGTGATAGCAACAAGCTGAAATAATCCATTGTTAAAAAGATAATGTATTCAAATCTTTAAACTATAGAATCAATTGCTGGCAGCAAAGTAAAAAATCAAATGCAATTTCTTATGTCCCTTCAGAAATGCAGTTATAAAATTTAATTATAACTCACTTCATTATATTTCAAGCTTTCTCACAAGTGTCATTGCCCTTTGATTTCTTTATGCATTCATAATTACAACCAGGACATTTATATATATATATATATATATATATATATGTGTGTGTGTGTGTGTGTGTGTGTGTGTGTGTGTGTGTGTGTGTGTCTGTGTGTGTGTGTGTATATGTATGACTCAAATTTAGTTTATTTGTAAAGCATTTTCTTTGTACCTTAAACTATGAATGTTGTTGTTGAGCTGGGTAATACTGCTTTGCAGAAAGCAAAGGTTCTTTTGGAAACATTCAGACACTAGTTTTCTTACTCAAAAAAATAGTATAGTATCTGCCTTTTTCCAAAAGATTTCAAGATGATTTGTTACATTAAATATTTCGCAGCATTCTGTTTAAGTCATAGACACCAAATGTGGCAAAAGTCTTGCAATTATTTGATTAGTTGGTTGATTGGCCACCCCAGAAGTTTGAAATGCTGAATAGACAGCCTTATTACCAGGTTATCATAACAGCAAGTCAAGTCCAGATTCTGTCACACAGTCAGATATTTATAAACACTTTTAGTAAATCAGGAGAAAACCCTGTTCTATAAGCACAATGAAATCCTAGGTCTTTTTCATTTTAGATACTTTGTCTATTCCTTATATGCAACATTTCCTTGAGGTGAACACAGTAACATGTTAAAAGCAGGTTTTTGTGCCAGAAATCTTTCTAATCCAAAATCTGGACACTGAGTGATTGAGCATAAAGCTGTAGACCCCGTCTCTAAGATGTGCAGGATATAGGTCTCACTCGCACCTTTCATACAGTGCACTCAGGAGTAAGAAGCGTTTAACTATATAAGCTAATTTACATAGGCTCAGTGCCTTTATTTTCACCAAAGGGAGTCCATTAATACATTCACCATAGTGATTAACCCAACACTCATTCTTAAGTAAACATCAACCTTTTGTATTCAGTTTGATAATGAGTGAAGTGGTTTTGTGAATAGATTAACCTAAAAGGATTTGCAGTTGCCACCTATAGAGTATGACCCTTTCAAACCTAATGCCAGCTGACCACCCTGTTCTCTGCATTCCTAGACAACTCGTGGAATTAAAGGTTAAACAAACTGGCACATATATAGTATCATAATGAGAACACCCAAGAGTTAGAAAATAAATGAAGACACCCTAAAAAGACATCCTAACAGTTAAATATGAGAGGACAATGTTAGACACTAACTTTAGTCCTAGGAGACTTTGCAAAGGTCCTCAGTGACACATCAAAAGAAGCTTCCCAAAATTACTTTGCACGGACACACATTTCCTTAGCACCATTTAAGATAAATTTATCTCATGGTTGGTAATGTATGAACTATTGAATTGCATAATGGGTTGTGTCTTTTCATTCAGTCTTGCAAAAAATACAAAAATTCCCTGTGTTGGAGCACTTTTTAAAAGTCGCATACTTAGTTTTCTTACTTCATCTTGTGCTAGTTACCCTTTATAAAGTGTTGTTTCTGTTCTGTACTTTGTACAGAGATAATTAATCAATGTGGGCTGAACTTAGAAGGCTGTGGTCATTCTACTAAAAGATGTTTTTTTCATTGTCAGAATTAATAAAATCTTGAATTTGAATACCTTGAATCAGGTGAAGCACTCTCTAATTCACCTGTTTCCCCCATGACTGACTTTTGTCAGAGATCCAAATTCTTCACACATTACTTACATGCCTGGCCTCTGAATGTATATGTGCTCCAGTTCTGAGGAGGAATATATTTGAATATCTGTTTGCAGCTGCTCATTCTGTTCCTCCTGCTACCCTGTGACACAGGCTGCCCCTCCTCCTGAGAGTCAGTGGTCTTCATGCTTCCCTGGAGACTCTGATCTCTCAGGTGGTGATAGTAAGAGCAGGCATTCTAGGCAAGATCGATGCACGCACCCTAAGTCTGCAAATCCCTGGTTGTATGAGCATGATACTCCACTTCTCTAGACTTCAGCTTCATCTTAGGATCCCCCTTTCAGTGTTGTTGTCAAGGTGTCATGAGGTCATACATATGAAGCACTTGGTAAGCACGCCTTAAACAGTAGCCGTGACTCTACCATGATGATAATCATGAACCCTAGATGTACATATGATTCTGTACTTCTCTGCTGAACTTCAGATTTCCTCATGCCCAATTTTCTGCTCTCCACTAAATTTACCATTCGTGTCCCTGCCCCATGTTCCAACATAGTCTATATAAATTAAATGTGTTTTTTGTAGTTTCCAATCCAGGTACATGGAACTCTGAGATTTGTCCTTGATGTCTCCTCCCTCGTGTTGTAAATCTAACAAATCATCCACCTGTGCCAGGTGCGCCCTCACATATTTCTCAAAATCTAGCTTTTTGCCTCTGTCAGGTGTTAATAATCATCTTCATTAGTCTACACTTCCAGCATCATCATACCCATTCTCTACCTTGTAGCCCAAGTGATCGAGCTAAGATTCAAATCTGACCACTCCACTTCCCTGTGCGAACATGCATTGTTACCTCCTACAGAAGTGACTTTCAAACTGGGCTCAGACACAAGCTGTGAAAAATGTTTTGTTTATCCATCAAGGCTCCTATTCCCTGCTTTGCTTGCATTAATATGTTGGGGCTCAGGAAAAAATTGTATTGAGAAATAGTTCTGTAGCTTATAAAACTTGAGAAGCCTTGAACATGACCTGAGCTGACTTCTCCATTCTCATTCTGCTTTACTGACTTATGCTGATCATACACCAGCAACACCAAACTCTTTGTAGCTCATCACAGTCATCAGTGGCTTGTTCTTTGCTACCCTTTAGCCTGGAGCACTGTTACTCTTCCTGCACCTCACCTGACTCCCCAAACATCTTCCCCTGGCTCGTGTTCATTCTCTACACTGCTCAGTCCTTCTCCTGTAGGAAGCCTCCTTTCTCCTCCACCCTTAGGTACGCCAGCCCTGGGGTTCCATGATTCCCAGTGCATACCTACACCTTGTATTATATTACCTGTATCCAACCAGACCACACACTTTTGGGGGCAGGGCTATGTTATATTCATTGTTAAATTTATTGCCAACCTATAGTATGAGGTACAGTAAGTATATAATATTTATTGAATGAATGAGTAAATTCATTTATTTAAATTCATCACTTGGGCTTATACCTCTGGAGCTAATAGCTGTAGTTAGTTTTACAAGGATTAGAGTTCCCAACTCTAGACAGAATCTAAGCCAATATGGTGATAAAGACAGTTTTCCTAGGGCCTATTTTAAGCTGAAATGATTGATGACATGCTTTAAAGATGATATGGTTCCTTGTTTTTAGTTAAAGACACTCTGACACCTAACAAATGTGATTCTTTTTCACTTGATGAGTCATGTAAAATAATGTTCATAACCTTCAAAAGAAATATGCTTATTCATAATTTCTCTCATTGAAGTCATTTCTGGCCAATAATGTCTCAAATGTGTGTTTATTGTATCTCAGATACAATAGCTGAAGCTAAAGCCTCCTATTTAGATTTATTAAAATCACATTTATTGACTTGTGATGTTTATAAAAGGATTTAAAGGTAATAAGCTTACATATGATTCATGTTAGTCCATTTTGAGGTTAGTCCATCTTACTAACTCTGTCAGTGTTCTCCTGGATTCCTGAAAACCTTTACCAGACCAAGGAACAAATAGTTGGTTACTTTCTTAATTTCCCCAGGCTCCTGGCAATGAAGGGTTATTTTGTCCTGATGTTATGGGATTCACAATGTGAAAGAAAGATTGGAGAGACTTTGGCCCACTTTAACCTTCTTGTCCCCTGAACATACATTTCCAGTTTGCGTGGTAGGAGCCAAAGATCATACTCTCAAAGTCAACTTCAAAATATGAGAAAAGATCACTATGAAGGATAGGTTTAAAACAAGCAAAGAGGTGAAAGTGGAATTATTGGGCAATAAGGAGTTATTGAAATGGTGAGATATCAGGAGCCAAATCACCTTCAGAGACAAGAAAGTCACTTTGGACATTGAGTAAATGTTCTTAGGTCAAACTCCAGGGCTGGGCAAAACTCCCAAAGAGTTACTGCATTTTGCCACGTGCACCCACATTTTGGGCACAAACTTACAGGGGGAAAAAAAATCTGTCATTTTTATTTTTTAATTCAGAATTTTATTTGTTTATATTTAGGTACTAGTTTTTTGTATTATAAAGGAATTTTAGCATTTTCTAACATTATGGTATAAGAAATTTTATGCAACAAATAATTACAAAATGTAAGAAAAGGTACAAGAAACTCGATGTATAAATTTTTTTTAAAAAGACTTGATAATCATATTCTAAGGTATTATTTTACATATGGATATTATTGATTTCTAGAGTTACACTTTTAACTCATAAGCATAAACAAAAGAATTAAAAACATTTAGATAGATATGGAATTAGTACTACCCATGTATAATGCACATCCTTATTTTGACCTCACAGATTTGGGCAAAATGTACACATTATACAACGCAAAATTCAGTAAGCATTTCTTCAACAGGGAGGAGGTAGAACACAGGTCTCAGGTTTATGCTGTAGTTGTTTTGGAGGGTACCAGGCCTCCTTTGATTCTCTTGTTCATTTATCCTCAAGCAGTGACACAAAGCTGTCCTCTAGGTAATGTAAAGGGACTTCTTGATTTGGCCGATTCTTAGCCTCCATCCTCCCACCATCCTCCCACCATCCTTTAGATCCGGCCTTCCTGATTTCTCAGTTTGACTGCTGTAACACACTTCTAACTTTGGTCTGATTATTTAGCCTCTGTTTACATTAGCCCCTCCTTCATATTACTGTGCAAAAGATCTTAAATTTAAAGAAAAAGAAAACACCTGATTATATCATTTCCTTGCTTCATTCTTTAATGAATCTGTAGGGCTCCTGAGATTAACTGCATGTTCTGAATATCACCCACATTCAGGTTGTCTCTAGTATGTAAGTGACTTAGTGGGAAATAAAAATGGCAATCCTAGGTAGATGAGTTATAAAAATACCTGTCTGTATGTCTGTCTGTCTCTGTGTGTGTGTGCGTCTCTCTCTCTCTTTATAGCCTCTAGCATGGCTTCTGTCCTGTCATTTCAGGTCCAGGCTGGACCCTGTCTCTGTGCTTTCCAAGATACCCCATGTCCAGTGAAACCACTCGGACTCTGTGCATTTGAGCTTATTTTTCACTTTGCCTGATAAACTCCTACCACCGTTAGGACTTGCTTTATGTGAAGTCTTTCAACATTCCTTTCTGCTTCCATAGCACATGATATATACCTCTGTTATTAGCACCAATCACATTATTCTATTACTATTCATTTACTTATCAACCTTGACCACTGTACTATGACTTTTCATAGTGGTGTGTTTCTCTTGTTTCTGGGATTTAAAACCACAAATATTAGTACTTGTTTTATACATGGTATGAAATCAGTTAATGTTGAATGAATTAAATTAATGAATGAGTGAATAAATGAAGCTGTGGCTTTAATAAATGAAGAAAATATTACAGGAGTATAGCCACTTCTATTTTGGGAGCCCTTTTTGAATAATTGCAATGTATGTCAATTTTTGTTGTGGTTTTATGTTTTCCTCAACTTCTTTCTTACAAAAATTTACAGAATACTTTTGAGACATTGCTTTGATAAGGATGGTGGAGCTAAATCCGATTTTATCTTGATGCACCAACGTCTGAAAGAGAATTTAAGAACTTGAATAATTCTCATGGAGTCTTACAGAAAGATTGAGTTAACTGTTTTTTTCTCGCCTGGAATCACACCACTAGAGAAATTAAAAATTTCTTCCAAGTATGAATTTTTACTTTCCCTCTTCTCAGTACATAATATGAACTGGTGAGAAGTTTGGCTAATGTCAAAAAGGGCACCATGTTGTATAGTTACAGCTGATAATGTTTATGAAAATTCTGAATGAACTTTGAAGTACTGAAATGCTAGATAAACACCACATAAAGTGAATTATTTTAAATTACAGATATTGTCACAAAAATGAAAGGCCCTTGAAATAAGATTATAATAGAGTTTTTAATGGCCCATTATACTAACTTTGAGGCTCTACCTCTCTGGGAGCAAATATATTAGGAAGAAAGTAGAATTTAGGTTATCACTAAAAATCATTTGACCAAGGCAAAATTTGTTTGTGTGAGACTGGAATAGGGTGGAGGGTATAGGAGAGGACACATTTCATAGATACTTCAAAATCTAATTCAGGGGTTGGAAAGCTTTTTGAGTATAGAGCCAGATAGTAATACTTGAGGCTTTTGGGCCATATAGTTTCTGTCACAACTATTTAGCTGCACTGTTGTAGCTCAAAAGTAGCCATAGACATAAAGAAATGAATGTGGTTGGATTTGACCTGATATCATTGTTTGCCAACGCTGGGCAATGTTGAGTTTACTAGAAACATCTAGCATATATTGAAATAGAAGAACAACAATGTAAGGTGAGACCAGCTCATTTTTAATCTGATGCATTTTTGTAAAAATGACCTTTAGTTCTGAAGTGTCTACCCAACATTTAGTCTATGTACCCTGCAGAACTGGAGCAGGGGACCTTTGGTAATTTCTGAAAAGGCTTCTGCAGAGATAACAAGGAGTGAGAAGTACTTTGAATTCCTTTTTTTTTTTTTTTTGACCAGGAACTAAACACCTTGAGTTTCTTTACATATGTTGACAATGGTCACCACTATATAAAAAATTAAAACATGAATCAAATCACACCAGACCCAGCAGGACATTTTATGAATAGAAGAGGCTAAAAGCCACTAACAAATGCCCAGTGCCTGAGACAGCAAAGCTAGCTTTCTTGGTAGAAGAAAGAGGTCTTGGGCAGGAAAGGAACATCTGACACAGAAAATAGGGATGGCAGAGTCCATCGAATTCACCCCAAGTGCCTTGTTGTTTCAGCTCTCAGCCTGTGGAGCTAACTCTATCCTAAGATTGGATTGTTGTTATGTATATTACATCATACACATTGCTACAGCAAACATTAGGACTAAAGCACAGACACTAATGCCTACTACCAGGGGGATAAAAAGCATATTAGAAGATTAAACTGCATTTTTCACTTCTTTTGTGATGCTAGTCAGTTAATTTCAAATCTGAAGCCCTAAAGAAAGAGGTAGGCATATGATTGAGCTGAGTCTAGGTCTTAACTATGAAATTTAAGATGTATGAAATTCAAAGTGAATATATTAAAATATTTATACTCATCCTAGGCTGCTAGTGTACTGAGTCAAAGAATAAGGTTGCAATTGTAATGTAAAGAAGAAATGGTTAGCTTTAACAGTAGAAATATAATGATAACTTTTAATTCATGAATTTTAACTTATGAATATTCATGATGAGCATCTGTATGTGTTCTCTATTAAAGTACAATTCATACAGTTATTTTATATATCTCTATAGGTGCATCTCTGTAAAGAATGTATCAGTATATGCCCACAATTAGGATGACAAAGGATTTTGAATGAATCTTACCTGTGTCTATTTTACATTTTTATTGTTAATTAAATTCTATTTGTATTTCTAAGGGATTTTTCCTAATGGATAGGATTGATGTATGTTTCTTTTACAAAATGTAACTTCTGCTTTTCTGTTTTTCTTTCTCATACACTTATTATGTTTACTTTTTTTGGGGGGGGGGGTTAGAAATAAGAGCATTTATTTCTCTGTTTATTTTATTAACTTCCAGAATAGTTTCAGGGTGAATCCCATATGCCCAAGAAAGAACACCCTTTACAAACATGAAAACGGTAATCTGTATTGTCTTATTGCTGCAGAAAAAATTACCTCCGACTTAGTGCTGTAAAAAAATAAATATTTCTAATCCTCAGAGTTTCTGTGAGTCAGGTGTTCGGGAGCACTGCCGCTGGGCAGTTTCGGCTAAGCGTTGCAGTCCGAGTGTGTGAGGGCCACAGTGATCTGACGTCTGGCTTGGCGCTGGAGGGGGTCTGCTGTAACGTGGCTCATCATGCCAGGCATAATGGGAGTGTCACTCATTCGAAATGCAGGGTTTTTAAGCTTTACCATTCACGGGCCTTGTGCTATTTGTCAAGTTACTTAACTGTTTTCCACAAACCAGCCTAGTTTTTGTTTTTTTTTTTTTTAATGTGAATCAGATCATGACATTTGTCTGCTTAAAATCTTTCCGTTGGAATATGTGAAGCTTCTATTACACCTGGGATGGTATCCAAACCCCATGACATGGCCCACAAGCTCCTTACATGGTTTGGCTCCTAAGTACGTCTCCCACCTCACCACCTCATGGTCATTATTTTTCCTTTCATTCACTCTATTCCTGTCATGCTGGCTTTCCACTACAAACACCGTAGGGTTAGCCAATAAGCCATCAGCCAGGTGACCAGATGCCTGGTTTGTGCCTGTTGTACCAGTACAGTTAAGAACAAGGCCACTTCCAAAGAAACACTCTCATTAATTATATCCTTTGCCTAATGTACATGCAGCTCTTTGCTGTGCCTCAGGATTTTCTCACACAGTCCTCCCGCTGCCACAGTTCCTCTTGTTTTTTTGTTTTTTTTTTTTTTCATTCTTAGACTGGCCAAATTAATGTACATGTGTCCTGGTGCATAAATAGAATCTCAGAGAGGTCTCCCCTAAAACCCTATGCCCCCAAACCAAAACACTGTAATAGTTTTCTCATGACTCTTACTCAATGAACAGTTGTTCTTTTTTTTCCTTTATAACCATACTTAAATTTGTCATCTTATTTTTATTTACGTTTGGAAGTGAAAGGACCCAATCTGCTTGACTTACACTCTGTGCCCAGTGCCCAGTACAGTGCCTGGCACGTAGCAGCAGGCATTCATTAAATATTTTTAAATGAATGAAGGAAATGTCTGACCCTCCATTGTTGTTTTCTAATCCAGCAGTGGAGACAGGATGTTACAAGGATCAAGGAAGATTGCACAGTATCTAGCACACTTTTAATTGAGGTAAAATTTATATACAGTGAAAGGCACTATGAATAATAGGAGTTTTAACCAACATATGCCTATGTGACCACCACCATAATTAATATACGGAATACCACCATCACCTTAGAAAGTTCTCTCTGTCCTCTTCCAGTCAACTCCCATCCCCCAAAGGCAACCATTTTTTTTTTATGTCTGTCATCATATGTTAGTTTTATTTGTTTGGGAATTTTATATAAACTGAGCCTCATAATGGGTACCTGTTTATTCTGATCTTCTTCCCTCAACATATTGTTTTGGAGATGCAACCACATTGTTGGGTGTATTAGTACTTAATTTTTTTATATTGCTGAGTATAATGCTATTGTATGAATACACCACAATCGGTTTATCCATTCTCCAACTGACAGACATTTGAATTGTTTTCTTTTTTTGTTGTTATTATGAATAAAGCTGCTTTAAATTTTTTGTGAAGACTTTTGTATGGACATGTATTTTTATTTTTCTCAGGTAAATACCTAGAATTGCTATGTTAAAGGCAAGTTAGAGTATTTTTAACTTAAAACTCCTGAAAGTTTTCCAAAATTGTTGCACCATTTTATACTCTTACTAGCAATCTATGATACTTCCAGTGTTCCATTTCCTTGCCAACATTTAAATTTACATTTTTCTAATAACTAAGAAAGTTTAACAACTTTTTAGGTGCTGCTAGTCCATTTTATATCCACTAATGTGAAGTCTCTGTTCAAATCTTTCCTCCCTTTTTAAGTTAGATTGTCTGTTTTAATATTGCTTTGTAATGAGTTTTAAAAATCATATGTTCTGTATAAAAGACTTTTGTTTTATGCATATTATTTTATATGTAACATATATACATAATATTTTCTCTCAGTCTGTGACTTGCCTTTGCTTTTTATTAATGGCATCTTTTGCTGAGTAAAAGTTTTTAATTTTATGAAGTCTAGTTTAGCATATTTTTTCATGGCTTGTGTTTTGTGAGTCCTCTATAGGAGATCTTTGCTTTATCCTTCAAGATCATGAAGATATTCTTCTATGTTACCTTATACAAGGGCTGTCCGGAAAGTTTCCAGACATGTAGTATGAAAAAATAGAGGCATTTATAGCTGGAGATTTTCCAGACAGCCCTCATGTAAGCTTTCTAGTTTCAGCTTTTATGTTGATCTCCAAATTAATATTTGTGTACAATGTGACATAGGGGTTGGGGGTCATCTTATTCCATATGGATATCCAGTTGTTCTGGCATCATTTGTTGACAAACTTTTTCCCCTCCATTAAATTATTTTGATACCTTTGTAAAAAATAATCAATTATAGTAGGTCTCTAAATCAGAGAATTTGAGTTCTCTAACTTTTTTTTTTCAAGGTTATTTTGTCTAACCTAGATTGGTTGTCTAGATTGTCTAATTTAGATCCTTTGGGCATCCAAATAAATTTTAGAATCAAGTTGTCCATTTCTAAAATCAAAACAAACATAACATAACAAAAAGCCTGTTGTAATTTGTTGGCATTTCATTGACTCTCCAGGTTAATTTGGGAAAGAACTGATACCTGTTTTCAAAATTGTTCTTATTAAATGATTGGCAGTGGGTATGGATTAGTGTCCTGAAATAGAACTATAAAGGTTTTGTAACCTATTGGATAAGGATACCGAGAAAGAAGGCACCATCACCAGTTGCAGTGTCCCTTTGGGCTATGATGTATGCTCATGTTTGAACTAAAGAAATCGTTGCAGGGAATCAGTGCATGGCAGGATCTTTGTCCTGCTCCAGGGAAAATGTTCTGCTCCCAGCAGTTGTTTTCTTGATCATGTCCTTCAGTCAGTCCTTCACTCCTTTTTGGACTTTCCACTTGATTCTTTCCTAGCTATGTTTTCTCTAAAAAGTGAATCATCTTCCTTCCAAAATGCTGTGTATTTACATTAAAACACATACAACTACAGGCTGAACTTATTTTCTTTAAATGTCTCGAGTTGCTAATTACCAAATCAGGGCAAAATTGTGTCTAAGATCAAAGTTCACGGGCCACTTTCTCTTTAAGCATGTCTCTTTAAGTCCTTTATGACTAGACACAAAGCAGTATTTGTAGAGTTAGAAAGTGAGCCGCTCTGCTCCCCCAAGCAAACCACCTCTGATTTCATGTCCAATGAATGATAACAAGTTAAAAAACCCATTTGTGAATATTCTGTTCAGACACCATTTATGTTTTAAATTTCACTGACTACGTTCGTTGGAAAAAGTGTCTGGTTTTCTTTACATTGCTCAGAATTCAAATATCAAAATATCTGCTCTTTTACCTATTAATGTAAACATAATGAATGTTGTTATTCAAAAGGTAAAAGAAGGCATTTACCCATGTGTCATTAATTCAGCCTGGTCCTTTCTATAACAAAATAATATAGCATGTGTGCTTTTTTCCCCCCAAATATTAGAAAGCATTCTGTTGTGTATAAATTATGTTTTAGTATAATATTAGAGAGCTTTTCTGTTTTCTTCTGTGAGGCTGTTTCAGAAATATGAATATGTAGCATAATTATTTCTATATTATCTTATTTTCTCTATACTGTCAAGGAAAAAATGATACATTTTCTTTGATCATTAAATCTTGAAACTATAAGTTTTATAATTCCCAAGATTTACCTTGTTGAGTATTTTTTCATAGTCTCTAAGGACTGATTTATTTTTCCTAAAATGTGTATCATATCCTATACCCATTTACTTCCCTGGAAATCCTGCATTCTGCAGCCCTTTCATTTGGGTTCATTAGCTATTAGCTATAAATGAAAAAGAAATGCCATCTGAAGTAAACAAAATACTGTTTATCTATTTCCTCTGCTAGTGAGTGGTGATAAACTCAATTAAAAACAAATGGTAAAAATGCGTTACACAGATGGGAGGAAAGTTAATTATTTTCCATTTTGTCTGTTGATCATGTTCAAGATTTAGTTCACTGGTCTGCATAGTGTCTTAAAGGGAGATAGTGTGACTTTTGTGAGAGAAATGCGGTTTCACTGTGCATTCTGCCCTTGATACCCACTTGTAGTTTATTTTAATGATAATGGAGTTTAGCTGTGCACATCAAGGGAAAACTAGATTCTTCAGGGTAACATGCCGTGTAGCTCATCACAGTAGCCTTAATGCTTGTTGGCAGACCTATCTATTTGTAGAGATGTGGTTATTGTATAGTGGAGATAGCTGGAGTGTATTTATGCAGCCTCCCCAGTCTCATGTCCAGCTATGAAGAGGAGCCTTGTTAAGCTTCCAGAGCCCATTTGTTGAAAAAGAGGGGAATTTGAATGAAATCTCTGCAGCTAGCAATATAAAGAAAATGCTTAAGCTTCATTTTCAGAAATGAGATTATATTCACAGAGAAGGATTAAAATAAAACTACAACTCTTTCTGCTGGTAGAGAGAATTCTAAGATCAGTAAAGGAATTGGATTAGGAGAAAGCAGGCAAGTTTCAGCGTTGAAATAATGTTCATGGAGAGGAGCTGATTTTTATACTTAAAAAGTTCACCATGCCATTACTATTATTAGGCACTTGAAGGAGACATGAATAATGTGTAATATCAGTGTCCCTTTCATAGGATAGTGGTAAAAGCAATAACTTGTCAGCATAAGAAATGTCTGCATATCAAACCCACATGCATATAGGAGGGAAGAACAGCTGGGAATTGTGCTGAAGATGGCAATACTAGGTACAGTTACAGCATTCAACAAAGTGAAATCTACGAAGTATTAAGTGTCAAAAATGTTAGATTTCATAAGCATTTTAGAATAAAATAGGAATTATTGTTGTGATGGGATAAATATTTAAAAGAGGATGACTTAGGAAATAAATTTAAGAACCAAAGTGCATATATTGGGAAACTATACTAAAACAATAGTGGTTTTCAACTAGAGTAAAGGAGACAAGGCATTTAGAACCATGTAGAGACTTTTCTGTCTTCCTTGCTCACACCCTCTGCAAATTCTACTCCTTTAGGGATTTTATGCCTAGATTGAAAATGCTCCACAGGTAATTCTGATAGGTATCCTAGTTCAGAATCACTGGTATGGGAGCTTGGAATAGAAAATGGAAAGGTGGGTAAGAAATCAAAGGCTGACCTGGCCTGTCAATACTTTTGTGTTGGTCTGTTCCATGAAATCTGCTTATCTCATGGACTTCACATCCTACAAGGATAAGGTCTAGCATGGCAGTGTTTTAAAGATTAACATTAAACTCTTTGACCTTCCTGGAGAAAAACACAAGATCTTAAGAGAAAGGAATCAGCAAAGCCAAAAATGCTATTATCATTTCCAAGTTGCTCAATAAGAAAGTGAGTCAGTACAGTGTAAATTAGTACAAGCGCTCAGCCCAAGCAGATGAGATTCAACAAAAGCTGGGCCTACACAGAGGACCATTTTAAGTAATATCCCATTAGGTATCTTGTGCTTTCAATGACTAACCGCATTGCAATTTGTCAGCCCCCCAACTTCATGTCGTTAATGTCTCCTGTGCCTGTGTTCAAGAACATATGGTTAGTTTTGACCTTGAAAAGTTTAAACAAGATACATTTAGTGTTTCCTCCCCCAGTTCTCTATGTGTAATAATGTCACATTTCAGCAAGTCTTATGTAACACTAATGGAATCAGATATAAAGAAGGCTTTGAATATATTAGAGAAAAAAAATACATAAGTGAATTTTTTCATCTAGGTAAGAGTTTCTTGTTAGGTTATAATAAGCCATATTTTCCTGGCTACAAAATCACAATTAGCAACTGGAGAAAAGTTAACTGGAAATTAAAAATAATCTTGTTTCACCCAAATTCACATGATCAGAAACCATCTCTTCCATAGGGATGTCTTGTATAAAATATTTTTTTAATACACAGAATCATATGTGTGTATGTATGTTCATATGTGTGATGTGGTTTGTGCTCTGTCACACAATTTTTTTCATAATTTCTCTGTCTTACGGTGGGGGAGAATGTGAGGGAGAGACATATTGAAAGTCAAACTTACGTATTTTTTAATGTATCCTGTCCTTTTAAAACACAGTAGACAAGATAGGATGAGTACAGCTTTGGGAAAAATACTTTGTGTCTGTATTTTTATATCGTGAAGCTATATCCTACCATGCATCACTGGGCTTTAGTGATCTACCTTCCAGAAGTCAATAATTCACACAGACACTAGTAATAAGGCCAGTGCTACAAGTGCATTTACCTTTCTTTAAGGAGTGCAAGGGAAGAAGAGTTGCTTGCCTCACTGGGAGCAGAAAGAAATCTATTAATTTAACCTTAGTATTGGGACTTCTTCTAGACACTCTTTTAGAGTCACCTCACCAAAGCAAAAAGGGTCTTTGTTTCAAATCTTAACTCATGCACTTATCAGTAGATGATCTTAGGCAAGTCTTCGTAGCCTTCTCAGTACTAAATTCTTAACAGCAAAATGGAAATACATGTGTATACGAGTATGTTTGATGGAGATTAGTTGGCAGAAGTGGAGTAAAAGGAGGGTTGGACTCCACTTAGAGGGATTAAATGGAAACCATCTTTAATTTCTTTATAGCTCTAAGAGTCTAGGATTCTTACCTAGAATGAAATGAATTTTCTTTTCTTTTCCAATATTTCTATTGTGATTTCCATAAACTCCATCTTATACCAGCATCTGTTTTATTCATATATTTAAATTGCTCTTTGTCCTGGTATTACAATGCAGACACTAACAGTTGCTATTGTATTTTCCCCTCAGTAATTTAGTGGTGCTACATTGGTATACCAAAAAACGTGAATCATTTTTTATTCTACGTATGAACCAGTCTAACCTGTATTTAGGAACATTATTCCCCTGCAAATGGACCAAATCTGCCCTCAGTCTCTCATGCAAAAAAAAACAAAAAAACAAACAAACAAAAAAAACCGTTCCTAATGGTAATTTGTGAGTTAATACAGTGAAGAACAAAATTGTGTCTAAAGTCATTGCAGTTCATTTGCTTTTTGGTGCTTTTGCCATCATCTCCACATCTTTTTCAACAGTCTTTTTGTATTTGAATAATTATATGCAGTTGCACTACTGAATAGAAAATTGTCACCCAAAAAAATACTTTATAAGGAAAATGGTAGCAGCAAGGCTAATCTATAGCTGTGGCCTTTCTTAATGAGTATTGCTGGGAAACTTTTCAGAACCCTGCAGGGAAATGCATGTTTTTGTAAGAAAAAGCTCTCAAGCTGTTAGAACTGATAGAATTTCAGAAATGCCCTAAGTTTAGCTTGCAATAGGTTTGTAGGTTTTTATGAGCAGAATGAAAACCATTTTTAAGATAATCCTTTTGAATCAAAGTTCATCTAGAATGAAGAACTATCAGTTGTAAGTAATTGAAAGTAGGTTTGACCCCAACATACAGATTCAGTGGTTGCTGAAAGTAATCAAAATTGCTTTATAAATAGACTAATTTATGTTTATTTCATGTATTTGAAAATTTGGAGCCTCAATAAAATCATTCAAATGTTTTATTCAAGAGTCCTTTCTTTTACATTTATTTAAGTACCATGTAAAAGGAGAAAGCACTAAATGGAAGGGAAAGCACTAAATGGAAGGGCATATATAAATCCACGTTTGATGAGATGAAATTATCTTCCAAGTCACTATGTACAACTACAATAATATCTGATACTTAGTCACTCATAGTAAATCTTTGGTTTAGGTTATGTAGCATTTATTTCAACCAACCAAACTAAAAATTACCGATGAAGGCCAAAGCATTTGACACTTTTGAGTAAAGGAAAATTCTATGGTACAGATTCAAATATGACCATATGACCAGTATTGGGAGAACCTAAGGTTAATTAGGAATTCCATATGTACATTGGTATTTATATATTAATACTGGAATAAGTATAGTGTTATAGAATGCTTTATGAAACAAATGAGGTCAAATTATAGGATCTATTTTTATTAACAAATTATAAGGATTGACAACTAGTGTTAGCATGACTTGGCTTTAATGTGTTCTGTATCTCCTATTAATACATAGGGAAAAAGGTAATATAACAGTATGCCACAAAGGACCAAAAATAGACAATTCTTTCTTGTCTTTGTCAACACAATTTGGATGGATTCCAAGATTCACCATCACATAGAATTCTGGTTTATACTTGAGAGTATTACTATGGTTCACCGACATCCTACCTTAAAGAAGCAAGGATAATTTTATTTGGCTGCTTATTCTTGACTCTTCATTTTATTTCATTTTTTTCTAGATATAAATTCTGTCACCTTAGACACTGGAAGTTCTTTAGTAGATAAGATAAGCAGACTTGGGAGTTCCCTGGTGGTGTGGTGGCTAAGGCTTCAGTGCTGTCAACGCTGTGGCCTGGGTTCGTTTCCCAGCCAGGGAACTACTCACATAAAAAAATAAAAATAAAAAAAGATAAGCAGACTAGAAAACATGTGAAAGACAAGTACTTACGAGTTTATTTTATTCTTGCATTCCTTGGTCTTATTAATGTCAAATCTTTACTTATACAAATGGTTTTTTCAGTGGGTAGTTAGAACCATGGGCATGATCTGTTATTTTCAACTGCTTCTGTTTTTCAAAAAAAGTTAATTATTTCTCAATTTTCTCAGCAACCTCACATGGAAATTCCAACAATTGAGTTTTAAATATAAAAGTGCATCGGAAACTTTACACATAGCATTTTCTAAATGCAAATGTCATATTTCCCCCAAAAAAGAGTTATTTTGAATTTAGTTAACTGGAGAGTTTTCAGGAAGTATAATGAATCAATTTATTGAGAAATAAAGGCAAAAATAGGATTAATTGTAGATATCATTTATCTTTAGAAAAAATAGTTCTTAGGTTTTAAGGAAAGCTAGAGACATCACTTTGCTCTGACTTTTCTTCAGTTTGTTGTCTGTAAGGCAAGGGAATAAAACAAATTTGACAAATTTAGTATACTAAAGCATGCAGAACCATCACTGACACCACTGAATGTCCTCGATACTAGTAATGATGCCCATACATGGTACACATTCTTATCTCATTCATATGCTATATTTAAGGGATCTAATCAGTTATACTTGAGGAAATTTTCTCTCAAATTTTTCTTTCAAAGATCATGCTAGTGAGAAGTGGGATTTCTGCATAAGCATCTAAATGACTTTTACATTTTGACACAAGGAAGTTGGTTGACTCATGACTGTTCCTCTTAAGCAGTATTTACTGTTTTCTAACAACACAGTGTTGGACAGTACCCTCTGGAAACCACAAAAATCTAGCAGAGATGCATGTGCCATATTTGCCTCATGTGTAAGTTTTGTGTTTATTAACTGTTTAGAAATCGAAGCTAAATTTAAAAACTGCAGCCCTCCAATTCCCGAGTCTGTCTGAAAATGTGAACAAGTCAGTGTCTTGTTTTTGATGAATTTGGGAAGGCTTCATGGAGAAATTAAATTTCAGGCAGATTAAAGGCTAAGGGAAATGAATATGAGGTCTCATAGGAATTCGTATATGTCTTAAATGATTAAATTCCTTCAAACCTCTCATTTAACAAATGAGGAAATTAAGACATAAATAGTTGATCAAAGCAAATAATTAACAGCTGAACCAGAAAAAAAAAGTCCATTTTCCTTCCATCATTTGATGCTTAGATGAGCCTCATTTAGATACGTTGTGGGTAAATAAAAATTCTCCCCACCCCACCCCCCTACCCCCCATATATTCTTACCTTTTGTGACAGGCAGTTGAACTCCAGAGTCAAAACTATGAAAGGCTGCAGGAGCAATTTGGACATAGTAATACACACTCATCTGTGAATGAGACATATATTGCTGTCCACATTCCACTGCTCTTCCTCATTTTTTTTCTTTACCAAATCAAAGACAAACACTGTGCACAAACTATACTCATATCCAATTAAAATTTCTTAGAAAAGCCAATTTACAAACCGAATCACTCTGGGGAAATTTATTTTACTTAAAGTACCAAAGTTAAGTGGGGTATCAGTAAGCCATAGACTGAGATTTATACCTAGAAACCACCATGGCCATTTCCAGCTCAGCAGGGCTTTGCTTTCATGTGCTGGAAACTCTCAATGTGATTCATCTTAAACTGAACTGTCATTTCAAGTCTATTCTTTCCCACCCCTCTTCTGGTTTTATTACTGTATCTTCCTAACTATATATGTTATCCTTTTTGTTTTCTGTTTTTCTTTGTTCTAAGACCGTTCTTCTCCCCAGACAAGCATGTTTTCCTCCTTTCACCTTTCTTTTGGATTTGTGCAGTAACTTAATTTTTTACTACAAAAGCTATGTTTGTGCTGCACCTACTATCTTTATGCTGCTTGCACTCATACTTGGATTTTTACTCTAGGTGCTCTCACAAATGCACCTGTTAATGTCACTTGTCCACATACTCACCAAGCTATCTTACAGGATACAAAATAACAGCAATGAATTGTAATTGGAGGGTTTTTCAACATTAAAAAGAAATATCTTTACGTAGTTGCTTGGAAAACATCTACTGATTCTAAACCAGGTGTCCTACAGTATTCTTGGGCTCTTGCTTATTTTTTGTATTTTATTGATGCATTAACTTTCTGGAAAGTCTGAGCTGTTCCAGAAACATGGTCCAATTGGTTTCTCTCACTAAGATCACTATCCAAAATATAATTAGCTTTCTTATTCTCTCTCTCTTTTTGTACTTCTGTCTGCTCCTTTTTCTCTTACAGAAGTCCAGATAATAGCCTTTCAGCAGAAATAAGTAGTAAACTGTAACATCATTACATAGTGGTTCTCAACCCTGGTTGCTCATCAGAATCACCCAAAGAGTTTTTGAAAGACGTGAGTCCTGCGACTTAACTATAGAATTGACTGAATTAGACGACTGAGGGTTAAATTCATAGAGCTAGAGTTAGTTAAGTGTCACAAGTGGCACTGACATGCAGCCAGGATTGAGTCACAGGGTTTATAATAGACTGTATAAGGTGGCAAGAGTGATGTCCACAGGTAAAAGAGTGAACACAGAGCAAAATGTAAATATGCTTACACAGTGTCCCCCACGACTCACCTGCACCTCTGCGAGAATCTCGTCATTAGCATAACTAAAATTTCTCCCACATCTGATTCTTATAACAACCTCTTGGGCCCTATTATACCCCATTTTCAGGATGAAGAAACTGCCTAAAGTTACATGTTTTTCATAAAAATTTTTTTTCTAACTTAGATTAAAATTTAACTTAATTATAAAAGCATCTGTAAATTTAATCTGATTGAGATGAATGTTACCAAATTACATGTTCTGAAATAATCATGGCCCAACTTTAAAAAACTATCTCAAAAATGTGAGGTTGCTGGTTAATTTTAAACATAGAAGTTGATCCCAGTCTCTTTCTTTCTTCCTATTTTCCCTGAATGCTGTCTCCATGTGTGTCCTACAGCACATTTTCAATTAGCTTAACCCAAACCTATGAAGGACTGACTTAACCAAATTGCCCTGCCTTTTGGAAATAAGCTGCTCATCTACTGAAGACGAATGTCTCCTTCAGGGCAAATACTTGTTTGTTTATCTCACTTCCTGCTTCATTTCATGGTCCATCATTTACATGCTTAATAACTGCATCAAATTATAAAAATAGATCATATTATTTGAATCCTTTTAGAAAATATATTAAAATAAAGGAGAGTTTACAGAAGCTTTCTTACTGTTGTTTTGTTTTGTTTGTTTGTTTTTGAAAGAGCAAGGGCTTTTGTCAACGAGTTTTTTATATATTTTTTTGCTTGATAATTTCAAAAAAAGGAAAATATGATTCAGAGCTACTGACATGAAATGGTTACTGAATATAACCATTAGATAATAATTAGATATTTGTATATAGTATTGAATATTACAATTTTAACAGTTTTTTTCTTTCTTAAAATGTGTATACATTTTTGGCACCCTCTGTATATTGTCCAAAGACTATCTGGGCCTTTAATTGTTTCTTGTTGACAATAATGGGTAAAAAAACAATTTGAATCTGTTTTTATGTTTGCTCATTGGTTTTTTAATTAAAGGGTATATATTTGTCTTTCAATTTAAGTGTACTTTGCAACACAAGGGAAACAGCCCAAAGTCTCTGGAAGCATTAGTTGAATGTAGGTAGAAAAATCCACCGTGTGTGTGTGTGTGTGAGTGTGTGAGTATACACACAGCATCATCTTTATCCATTCACCTATCAATTAACACCTAGGTTGTTTCTATATCTTGGCTATTGTGAATAATGCTGCAATGAACATAGAGGTATGTATATCTTTGCAAATTATTGGTTTTCTTTAAACAGATACCCAGAAGTAGAATTGCTGGATCAGATAGTACACTTAGTGTTATATCTTTGAGGAAGCTCCATTCTGTTATCCATAGTGGCGGTACCAGTTTGCAATTCTACCAACAGTGCATAAGGGTTCCCTTTTCTTCACCGCCCCTCCAACACTTGTTATTTGCTGCCTTTTTGATAATAACCAGTCTGACTGGTGTGAGGTGACATCTCATTGTGGTTTCAATTGCATTTTCCTTATGATTAGTGATGTTGAACATCTTTTCATATGTCTGTTGGCCGTTTGTATGTCTTCTTTGGAAAAATGTCTACTCAGGTCCTCTGCCCATTTTTTAATCAGGTTGTTTTGTTTTGTTTTGTTTTTGATGTTGAGCATCTATCTTATTTTTAAACATTTTGGATATTAATCCCTTATCAGATACATTACTTGTGAATATCTTCTCCCATTGAGTAGATTTCCTTTACATGTTAACAGTTTCCTTCATTGTGTGAAAGCTTTGCAGTTTGATGTAATTCTATTTGTTTATTTTTGCTTTTGTTGTCTTTCCCTGGGAGAGACATATCCAAAAAAAGTATTTCTAAAGCTAAAGTCTTAAATTTTACTGCCTATGTTTTCTTTTAGGATTTGAATGATTTCAGACCTTACATTTAAGTCTTAAGCTGTTTTGAGTTTTTTTGTATATGGTATAAGAAAGTGTCCAGTTTCTTTTTCTCTTTGCTTTTCTTTTTTCTTTCTTTATTTTATTTTATTTAATTTTTTTTTTGCATATATCTGTCCAGTTTTGCCAACACTGTTTAACATGAAGGGATTGTCTTTTCCCTGTTGTATATTCTTGTCTTCTTTGTTGTACATTAATTGACCATATAAGCATGGATTTATTTCTGGGCTCTCTATTCTGTTTCATTGATGTATGTGTCTTTTGGTCCAATACCATACTCTTTTGATTACTGTAGCTTTGCAATATAGTTTGAAATCAGGAACATGATTACTTCAACTTTATTTTTCTTTTTTTAAGATTGCTTTGGCTATTATAGATATTTTATGGTTCCATACAATTTTTAGGATTGTTTGTTTCATTTCTGTGAAAAATGGTATTGTAATTTTTATAGGATTGCATAATCTGAAGATTGCTTTAGGTTCTGTGAACATTTTAACAATATCAATTCCTCCAATCCAAGAACATGGCTATCTGATTTTTGTTGTTTTTCAAAATTTTTTTTCAATAATGACTTCTAGGTTTTAAATAGAGATATTTTTCTTCCTTAGTTAAATTTATTCCTAGGCATTTAATTTTTTTGATGCAATTGTAAATGGAATTGTTTTCTTAATTTCTTTATGATAGTGTGTTTTTAGTGTACACAAACACAACTGATTTTTGTATTTCAATATTGTATCCTGAAACTTCACTAAATTTATTAGTTCTAACAGCTTTTTAGATGGAGTTTTTAAATTTTTCTATATATAATGTCATTCTGTCTACAAAAAGTTTTACTTTTTTTATTTGAATGCTTTTTGTTTCTTTTTATTGTCTAATTGCTCTGGCTAGGACTTCTAGTACTGTGTTGAATAAAACTGGCAAGAATGGGCATACTTGTCTTGTCCCTGGTATTAGAAAAAAAGCTGTTTAGCTTTTCACAGTTGAGTATGATGTCAGTTGTGGGTTTGTCATTATATATATATATATTGTACTGAGGCATGTTGCTTCTATACACACTTTGTTGAGTGTTTTTATCATAAAAGAATGTTTAATTTTATCAAAATTTTATTCTACATCTATTCACATAATCATATGATTTTTATCTTTCACTGTGTTGATGTGTATCTTATTGAATGATTTGTGGTATTTACAATTTTTGCATCTCTGTTCATCAGGAATATTGAAATATTGGCCTGTAAAAAAAAATTTTTTTTTTTTTGTAGTGTCACTGTCTGGTTTTGGTATCAGGGAATGCTGACCTTGTAGAGTGAATTGGAAAGCATTCCTTTCTCTTAAAATTTTTTTTTGAATAATTTGGAAATTATAGGTACTAATTTTTTATTAAGTGTTCAGTAGAATTTATTTGTGAAACTATCTAATCTAGACTTTCGTTTGTTGGAGGTGTTTTTTAGTATATGTGCTTGTTGCAAGTTTTTTTACTGCTGATCCAATTTCATTATTGGTAACCTGTTCACATTTTTTTTTATTCTTCCTGATTCAGTCTCAGAAAATTGTGTATTTCTAGAATTTTATTTATTTCTTCTGGACTTCCCAAGTTGTTGGCATATAATTGTTTGTAGTGTTCTCTTACATTTCTTTGTATTTCTGTGGTATCAATTGTAACTTCTCTTTCATTTCTAATTTTATTTGGGTCCTCTTTTTCCCTCAAGTTTTGCTGAAGATTTATTAATTTTTATTTATCTTTTCAAAAAACCATCTCTTAGTTTCATTTATGTCTTCAGTGTTTAAAATTTGTTTCCACTCTGATTTTATTTCCTTCTACTCACTTTGGGCCTTGCATGTTTATTTCTAGTTCCTTTAGGTGCAAAGCAGAGTATTGGCATTTTTGGTTTGTTTATTTCTTGAGTTAGGCCTGTATCACTATAAATTTCCCTATTAGAACTGCTTTTGCTGCATCCCATAGATTCTGGAATGTTGTGTTTCCATTTTTATTGGTCTCAAGGAATTTTTTTATTTCCTCTTTAAATTTTTTGTTGACCTATTATTATTTTGTGGCATTTTGTTTAACTTCTATGTGTTTGTGTTTTCCCTACTTTTCTT
Source organism: Lyroderma lyra (assembly GCA_004026885.1). Classification (NCBI taxonomy): domain Eukaryota; kingdom Metazoa; phylum Chordata; class Mammalia; order Chiroptera; family Megadermatidae; genus Lyroderma; species Lyroderma lyra. The sequence goes on along the minus strand of PVJL010000218.1, from coordinate 155,705 downwards.
CTTGTAGTTGATTTCCATTTTCATACCATTATGGTTGGAAAAGATGCTTGGTAAGATTTCAGTATTCTTAAATTTATTGAGATTTGTTTTGTGTCCTAGCATGTGATCTATCCTGGAAAATGTTCCAGGTGCACTGAAAAATATTGTGTATTTTTCTGGGGTTTTTTTGATGGAATAGTTTATATATATTAAGTTCATCTTGTCTAATATATCTTTTAAGACCAATGTTTTCTTGTTGATTTTCTTTCCAAATGATCTATTTGTTGATGAAAGTGGGGTTTTAAAGTTTCTTGCTACTATTGTTTTACTGTCAATCTATCCCTTTATGTCAGTTGATATTTGCTTTATGTATTTAGGTGCTCCTACTTTGGGTGAATACATGTTTACAAGGGTTAAATGTTCTTTTGGATTAATCCATTTATCATTGTGTAATGCCCTTTTTGTTTCTCCTCTCAGTCTTTGTTCTAAAATCTATTTTGTCTGATACAAGTATTGATAACCAGCTTTCTTTTATTTCTTTTATTTATTTTTGCATGATACATATTTTTCTGTCCCTTTACTTTATTCTATTTGTCTTTAGACATGAATTGTCTCTTGTAGGCAAAATATGTATGGGTCTTGTTTTTGTATCTATTCACCCACTCTAAGTCTTTTGATTGGAGCATTTAGTCCATTTATATTTAAAGTAATTATATACAAGTATATACTTATTGCCATTTTGTTATTTTCTGTTCATGTTTATAGTTCTCTGTTTCTTTCTTTTTCTCTTGCTCTCTTCCCTTGTGATCTCATGAGGGGTTTTTTTAGTGTTTGGATTCATTTCTCTTTATTTTTTGTTGCATAGTTTACATTTTTGGTTTGAGATTTATATATAACAACCTAGGTATATAACAGTTTAAGTTGATAGTCACTTAAGTTTGGACACATTCTAAAAGCACTGCATATTTCTTCTCTGCCTCCACATTTTATGTTTTTGATATTATATTCTATATCTTTGTTTATGTGTGTGTGTGTCTTTCTCTGAACTAATTATTGTTTATATACATTATTCTACAACTTTTGTCTTTTAACCTTCATACTAGCTTTATAAGTCATTGATTCACTTCTACTTTTCTATCTTTTGTCTTACCATTGAGATTGTCTTTTCTTATATTTTCTTATGTCTAGTTTTTGCCTTGGCTGCTTAAAAAAGTTCCTTTAACATTTTTTATAATGCTGGTTTAGTGATGAACTGTTTTAGCTCTTGCTTGTCTGGGAAACGTGTTATTCCTTCATCAATCCTGAATATTAACCTTGCTGAGTAGAATATTCTTGTTTGTGGTTTTTTCCCTTCATGTAGTGTGCCACTTTTAATATATTGTTCCACACTCACTCTGGCCTGCAAACTTTCTGCTGAAAAATAGCTAATAATCTTATGTGTGTTCCCTTGTGTGTAATTAGTTGTTTTTCTATTGCTGTTTTTAAGATTTTGCTCTTGTCTTTAACTTTCGCCATTTTAATACTCATGTGTCTTGGTATGGATCTCTTTGGGTTCATGTTGTTTTTGACTCTCTGTCTTTTCTGGGCTTGGATGTCTGTTTCCTTTATCAAGTTAAGAATTTTTTTCAGTAATTATTGATTTGAATAGGTTTTCTGTCCCTTCTCTCTCTCATTCTTCTTTGGATTTCCTATGATGTGAATGTTGGTAAGTTTGGAGTTGACCCAAAGGTCACTTATGCTCTCCTCATTTTTTTATTATAAATATTATTATTTTATTGATTGATTGATTGATTGATTGGCATCCTGATTGGTAGACTTCCCCACCCAGTCTTTTATATTGCTTATATTCTTCTTCTTCATCTAATCTACTGTTCATTCTCTCATGTATTTTTCATTTCAGCTATTGTATTTATTCTTCAGTTCTAATTGGTTTTTTTTTCCTATTCCCCATCTCTTTGTTGAAGTGTTCTCTGAGTTCATCCATATTGCTCTTGAGTTCAGTAAACATTCTTATGATCATTACTTTGAACTATTTATATGGCAGATTTCTGTCTCCATTTTGTTTAGTTCTCTTTCTGGGGTTTTGTCTTATTCTTTTATTGAAGTGTATTCCTTTGTCTCCTCTTTTTGCCTAAGTCTATGTGTTTGTTTATATATGTTAGATAGATCACCTGCATCTTGCAGTATTAGAAGTATGACCTTATGTGGAAAGTGTCCTGTGGTGCCCAGTGATGCATTCCACCCCACTCCCCCACCCACCCCGTTACTATAGCCAGGTGCTTCATTGGTATCCCCTGTGTACCCACCTGTTGTTGTGGGCACACTGATGGATAGGGCATGCTTCTGTGCTAGCTGACTAGGAGGGGCGGCTGCTTACACTGCTGGTGCTTTGAAATATGTGGCTTGCTCCTGACCCAGCTTTCTGTGAGACTCAGGCACAACTTTTGTGGCCTTGCTGATGGAATGGACTGACCATCTGGCGTGGTTGGTAGCAAGGCCCAACTGTGACTGCTGTTGGCATGCGGCTGTGCTAAATGGGCTTCTAGTGTAGGTAGCTATAAGGCCAGCTTCTATTCTCCTGGATTTGCTGATATGTGGGGGCTCACCCACCCTGGACTGGGATACCACTTTGGAGGAGTTTCAGGGCCACACAGGACCTCCTGCCTGGTGCTGGTGGGGCATGTCATTGCCTTCATATGGCCCTCAGGCCATCCATTGGGTGCTAGGAAGCAGGGAACTACCTTGGAGAGGTTTTGGTATGTGCTACCCAGGATGAGCAGGTTGGGCTAGGCAGATCCTCAGAAGAACACCAGTGTAGGGCAAACTGTTCATATATTAATAGAGAATGCCAAAACTGGCAGCCACAAGCATGGAGTTGGGTAAGTTGAAGGAGAGCAAGTCAAACCAAAGCAAGAGAAAGTGTTGCCTGCCAGCCTGTCCAGCACCAAGGTGTGGGTCCTGCCCAGACCATGATTTTACCCCTTCTCTTCATCTTGATGTAGCTTTTCTTTATGTCCTCAGTTACAGAGAATCTATTCCACTACTCCTCAGGTTGTTTTCAGAGATAGTTATTCTGTATGTACAGTTGACACCCGAACAATGTGGGTTAGAGCTGTATGTGTCCATGTATCCTCAGATTGTTGTCAGTTGACCCATGAAGTTCCAACTTGAATTGTTCAAGGGTCAACTGGCAAGTTGCAATCTGCATATGCAGAAGGTCAGTTTAAGTTATGCATGGATTTTTTACTGTGCAGGGTGATCAGTGCCCCTAGCCCCCATGTTTTTGAAGAGTCAACCATATTTGTAGTTTGGTGTGTTGTGAGAGTAGGTGAGCCTGGGATCTTTCTACTTCACCATCTTGATCAGAAGTCCATAATGTTACTTTTGTATAATGGTTGATTCAGCAATCAATTCTCATTTACTATAGATGTGTGTTATATTAAGATACTCATGGACATGGACTATGTTTATTTGCAAACTAGAAAGCATACTCAACTCAAAAATAATTCTTCACACCTTGTAAAATTCGAACATTTGAAGATTCCTTTTTTTGATTCACCTTGGAAATTATTTAGAATGTTTTTTAGAGTTATGTGTGATTATATTATTTTTTCAACTTAATGAATTTTATTAAAAGTAACAATCAGACAATAAGGATTTGAATGGTATATGGATATGTTAACTCTGGAGATTTGTCATTTAATTTTTCTAATGTTTTCAATAATATACGGTTATAATTTTTACTATATGAATAGGTGAAAATTGTTTTCCATGATGTCACATTGTACAGAAAATGCTAAAGACCAGCCAGTATTTTTTCACTGTGTCTTTGTGGTGTATTGACATTGATTTTACTCATGAACATGCCATTATAACTTTACAATTCAAGTTCATAATAGAATTATTGGAAAGCTAAGGAATGACCATATCTTATTTTCTCAAGCATTATTTTTAAACCAACTACTGTGAAAGAGCCTGCTGCTTTTTGAATATGTAGCGTCAAAGCCAGATCTAATGTGTTACATTAAACAATCATGACATTATATCCAGTTGTATTTATTGCTCTTTCTATTAGACTTCTCTCTAAGCAATCACTGTTTTGATACGATGACCCCACTAACATTTTAAGGGGGCTGAATTGCTTTCAACTTTCCAGGACATTGTGGGCATTCACACATAAGTATTGACACATCTGTCCTGGGGGCCCATGCCCTTTATGCCTCAGGATTTAAGACCCCTTGTTCTCAGCTTGAAAGTGCTTCTTTGGATAGAAACTTCATATTGATTTTTTAAGCAATCAATACAGTGATTTAACTTTGCTCTTCTGCCATATGTGATTTCTTTCTGTTCATTAGAGAAAAGGCTCTTTTCACCTTAATGTTAGCACTCCTTTTCATGTGTTACCCACTCCTAAAATGGCCTGAGGGAAACTAGGGACTGGCGAGTTAATAGAGTACTTTACAAAGAGTTAAAGGGCTGACATGATGTGGGGTGGGGAGGTAGGCCACAGAAGTTCTCTCTGGGACTGATGTTTTCTTCTCTAAAATGAAATGAACAGATAATCATGAAGATGATTTTTTGGTTCAAATATTTCGCATATACAATTTGGTTTGCTACTCCTGCTACTCCAACTACTTATAATTATCATCATCAGTACTGTAACTACCCAACATTTACTGAGCATTTATTTTCTGCAACACATTATACTAAGCATTTTATATAAATCATCACATTTACTCCTCAAACAACCCATTAAAATATATTGTTTCATTTCCCCCACTTAATAAATGAGGAGGCTGAAACCTACAAATGTTAAATATCTTACCTAAGGTCACACAGCTAGTACAAGGCAGAACCAAGTATTGAACTTTGGTTTACCTCATTCCAGATGCAATATTCTTAGTTACAAAAGAATGTAGTGGTGTTTGTTAGAAATTAAAGAAAAATTAACAATTGTCTTCTTTAAATATAGGTGTTCCTTGAGGTTTCACTTGAAGAGGATAAAATAAGATTTAAATCATTTGAAAATAAATGTAAAAAATTAAAGTGATAGTTTCTCCTATAATTTGAACTAAGCTGATCTGTACATTTGACCAAGTGGTTTATGTTTATACTTGTGCATTTAAAATTAGTTATATTTCAAGTGGTTCTCCTTAATTAAAATTTGAGTTTCATAAACTTGTATCTCTTTCATTAGTATTAGCCTTGCTATTTCTAAAAGAGTTAATACTAGCACTGAATTATTTATATTTCAAACCAAAACCAGTAATATCATGAATGATGTGGCCACAGAAATATTTTGGTAGTATAACTACACTAAGAAGTGGTCCATGAAGTAAAATTTACTTTACTGTAATGTTTTATTTAGTTAGTATATCGTATTTTTGGTACTTCAGGTTTATTATATAGGATTGCCCATATAATAATTTCCTTTTGAAATTTACAAACAAATGAAGTGTTGTAGAAGCTACATTATACTTCACTATTCTACAGAATCCTTCTTTCACCAACTATGAGAAATGATATGTGTAGTATTAACATACTAATAAGGACCGTAAAAGTAAAGATTTGAGAAAAAAATTTTTAACAAAGAAACACTTTTCTATAACACAAAGATATTAAGTGTGCGGTGTTTCCCATCTATATGACTTGGCTCGTCAGAGGGGCATGCGTGGTATGGCAATTTTGGGAGTGTGTGATGTGTTTCTTACATGTAGTGAGCCTGGTTCCTCCACCATGGCTGATATTTTGATACTAGACTTCCATGTCAGAGATGGATTTTAGATCACCAGGCTTTCCATGATTAGAGCTTTGGTACATAATATCAAGAATATTCATCAATTAAATGAATGAATTATAAATAAACCTGGCATTGGTAACACAGAAATGAGGAAGGCTGTCAGAGAGATACCTTTGGATTTGAAACACTTCCTCTGCTTTTTGTAAACATCAGCTCTTATTTGGCCAGTATATTTCATGTGAACTTTGGAGAGCTTAGTTTCAAGAATAGGCATATGGGCATGATTACAGTAAAATTATAAATAGTTTTAGCATAAAATGTACCAGTCTTTAAGATTTCATATTGGTGAAATTAAGTAAGGTGGCATGCAATTTTGGAAAAAAAATTTATATGTAATTAAATTATTCTTGTAAGAGAAAAAGAGTTGATCATATACATTTTACTGAGGAGGAAATAAAGCATGTAGAGATGGAGGAAAACCCCAAATCCATGAGTGGATTTAATTGAGTCAATCAAATTTTAGTAGCAGTTTGAAGTATAAGCCAGAATTACATTGTAAGTCAGGGAGCAAAGAGGCTGAGATCTCAAATTCTACCCCCTGTATGGTTAAGAAGGGCACTTTTCCCGCGTTTATTTGGTACAGTACATAGATTATAAGTGTATAAATTTAAGTTGATTTTCTAAATATTTTTTATTTTTGTTTTTGTAGTGTTTTTAAGGTATATGCGATAAACAGTATTTTATAGAGGAAAATGTAGATAAAGTAGGCATTTTTAAGACAATCCAGTGAAATTGTGACAATGACAATTTTCATTAGTTTTAGATTAGTTGACAATATTCTTAGTCAAAAGATCTGTTATCATAAAGGTATACCGAATTTGCATTAAATCAGGAAAGCTATAAATTATGTCAGTCATAGAAGAATTCTCCAGTATTGTTCTAGTGAAAACTAGAAGAGCATCCTTTACTTGTAGGAGGGATTAACTTTGAGAATATATAAATATGAAGTAAAATTGAATAAGGAAAATGGTATCACAGTTACCATGGTGCTTAAGATGGTGGTTACTACAGGCTGAAGGAGTCAAGGGGACTGGTTGGCAGAGGACCAGATGGCTACAAAGTATTTTCAAGGTTCTATCTTGGGTAGCTGGGTCATAGGTACCTGTCACATTATTAATACATTAGTGAATAATTGAATCAGTAAATGAAAAATGAGAGCCATGCATAGATCAATGATGAGACTGTTTTATAGATCGGAGGTTAAGATTAATCCAGTATTGTACACCTGAGGCCCAGAAATACAAAATTAAATTTTAAAAATACATTCATCCATATTTTTTTGTTTACAGATAGTATTTTGGGTAATGGGCAAATCAACAAGCACCGAACTTTACTTAATTATTATGCAACATTTTATTTTGATTTTAGTTTCCTATTCAAAGCTCAAACATCATGAAGAATATATTATCTAACTTCTTTCAAGTCAAAAATGTAAACATGTCCCCCGCCCTTCCCTTTTCTTCCTCCCCACTGTCCCACTCACAAACATACATCCTGGCCAGTAGACACATATATGAAATTTTGGTCTAAATGGCTGTAGGAATTCTCAGATGAATTTTAAGTATGCTCTCCTATTTATTGTTACAGCTCTCCTTTCTTTCAGGTACTAGGGGTAGAGAGACAAATGGCTTTCAGTCCCTGCCCTGGAGGACAAGCAGGCCAGCAGACAATCAGGACACAGTGTGGTTATTACCTGTCTTAAGAGAAAGATGGGAAATAATTCTGCACGGCAAAAGTGAGAATGGAAAGAAGTTTGGGGAGGCTCCAGTGGAGATGAAATTGGAAAGGGAGTTAATGTATAAATAGGAATTTGCTCAATGAGAAAGACAGAATGGGGTAGACAATAACTAGCATTTCAGTGCAATTACAACTCAGAGCATACATTGAAAGGAAGGAGGGAAGCTATGGCTAGGTTGAGATGGGCCTCAAGAGGCATGGGAAATATGTTGGAGGAGAACTGTACTTTAGAAAAACACACATTACCTACAACGTGCAGGATGAATTAGAATAAGGAAAGACTAGAAAAGAAGAAGCGAAGTGGAAGTCTGTTACAATAGAAAGGTGAGATTTTTTTCTGTCTGGCTTATTTCACTTAGCACGATGATCTCTAGGTCCATCCATTTTGTTGTAAATGGCAGTATTTCATCTTTTCTTTATAGCTGAGTGATATTCCATTATGTATGTCATATGCAGAATATAAAACTGAGCAACAAAGAAAAAACAAAAAACCCATGAACACAATCAATAGTTTAATGTTTATTTGGGGGTAAGTGGGGAGGGGGTGGGAGAGAAGGGAGAAAGAGCTAAATCTATGGTGATGGAAAGCGAACTCACACTGGGTGGTGAACTTATTTGTGCAACAAGTTGACAATGCACTGTAGAATTGTACACCTAGAACCTATGTTCTTGCTAACTGTTGTCACCCCAATAAGTCTAACAATAAAAAAATGAAAGGTAAGAGATGAGCCCACAAGCAGAGCATCCATAAAGGGAGTGGTGACTTCGGGGAGCAGAGGAAAAGAAAAGATTTGCTGTCAGGCCAGTATTGTTACTTGTTTTCCCAGATCTAGCATGATCTGGGCTTGCAATAAATAATTTTTTAGTCTTTATATGTGTCTGAGGATTTCCCTCTATTTTATATTTCTAACAACTATTTGCCTTATTACCAATTTCAAAATAATAATTTTTCCATAGTAATCCACTCATGAGTCTTGGGTCTAGTTGGGTTCTGCTAAACAAATTTTATGTTTGCATGAGGGAATGTATGTAAATTCAGTTAATCACATCCAGTGCTTCTCTCAAAAAGAAAAAGAGGCCATTTGGAATCACAATTTTATTGACTAATACAACATGGTAAAAAGAAAAATAAAAGTAAATGCACATAATCTGTAAACATGGAAAATTTATTTCCAATTGGATTGTTTATAAACCTGGAAGTCCTGTTGCCTGTTTGGAGGACTCCAAACTCACGTCAGCAGTTGAAGCTGGTACATACAAGATAAACTTGAGCTGTAAATTGGGGTTAGGAACTGGAGGAATTAAAAGCACTTCCTTCCCTTGGTTTTAGTCATTTTCTTCATAAGTTTCTGTTGGGAATGTTTACATGCTAAATGCTTAAAAACAATGTAGCAACATTCAAGTTTCTTTGGCTGACTCTATAGTACCACTAATGCTGAGGAAAAACAAGACAACCCGAGTAGTTGCGGAAGGTTTACAAAGACTTCAAATGCAGTGTGTTTTTGCTGCTGGTGGAGGCGAGGGTCTGTTGAACCTTATCTACAGACTAGAAAGATTGAATCATATGGACTATGATTGCAGAAAACAGTGTGACAATGGGGGTAAATTGGCATTAGTCACTAGCCATCTAAAATGTAGGTGATGCATTGAATTGGAATAGAAAGAATGGCTCTGAAGGTTAAACCATATATATAGGAATTGGCATGAAGGCATAGTGGTAGTGAGTATCTTCAGAAGGTGGGATAAAAGTGTGAATGGAGACATTCCAGGTCAGCAAGTCTCTCTGTAAACTTAAAAGGAACTGAAATGGGCACTTTGAGTAAAATAAGGTCAAGGAAATGAAAAGATTATCCATACATTGAACTGCTCACTGTTCCAAGTTGCACTTTAAAATATCTAAGAAAAAAAAAAATCAATGTTTGCTATGCTGGTATACAAACCTTTCACCTCTGGGAAATCTCTTTGGATTTCAAGCAAAACCAATTTTGTGAGTTTTCCCCTTCACTCCCTGGGTCACACACAGCTAACCATTTTTACTTCAGTTGTAGTGTTCATGTCAAGAAGTAAAGGACTCGAGAGTGCACTTACAGGAGCAGGGTGTGGCAGTGCAGGAGGTAACAAGTGCTGAAAAGGGAGGCGTCTTTCATGTTTGCAGTTGAATTTCTTTTTCTTTTCTTTCTCTTCCTTTTTTTTTTTTTTTAAGCCAAAATAGAAAGTTAAGTCCTACTGGATAGATGAAACTGCACTCTGAAAGATGTCAGTCAGGCAATAGAAAGGTGCCTAAAACACTTCTTCCACCCTGTCTTTGCATCTGCTTCTTAGTTGAAGGAGGATCTGAACAGAACAGTAGTAAACATCAATGGGACCTTTGGCCAACGATTGAAATCGAGTCTTAGAAAATGTACCACTGTACTGCTTAAGTTCCTCCATTCCACCTCATTCCGACCTGGCACTCTTAATTTGGTAAAATCTATCATGAACTCTTATCCAGTCCTCATGCGTTTGGAGGAAAATCATTTTTCTTAACACGGGAAGACAGAGGAAAAATATGTAAAGCAAACACTGTAGGATAGCATGCATTTACTGAGCATGAACATACTATGCTTCCAGTAAGCTTCCCAGTTCTATGATGTCGGCTTGGGGTGTCAAGTACATCAAAACCTAACATGCCTGTTTCCAGAATCTCTACATTGAACAGGTTGAATTTCTTGTGCAACATGTCAAAAGTGTTTCAAAGTTTGAATTGTTATTACTGTATGGTTTCCTCTTCCATCTTTAACTGAAATTCTTTGGGGAAAAATTTTTACAAGTCTAGGATTTGTGTTTTAAAAAATGAAAAAATAGGAAGAGAGAAAGAAATATTACTGTATTTGTAACTGTAATTTCTTATTGGTCTACAAATCCCAATTATAGCCTCTATGTAAGGCATTTTTTTTAACTTTTTTTTTTGGCGGGGGAGGGGGAGGACTGTAGCTGAGATATTACGTATGATACAGATACTACTGTGAAACTTAGAAAATCTTTTGCAATAAAGTACATGAAAATATCCATTCCTCTATTAGTTTTTAAAATATATTTTGGTTAAAGAAGATGCTTAGGATGAAAATTATTAGTCAAATAATGCCCTGGGCCACATGTGATATTTCTCAGTACATACAATTATATGGAAATACTTACAGTGACCTCTGAGTATATTGAGGGTAATAGAATGATTTCTCCTGAGTTTCAAGAGCCAGTACTTTTTGGAGAAGAAAAAATCCATTACTGAATAAGAAAGACATCATATTCAAACATGTAAGGGGAGCTGTCCGGAAATTATTCAGCCATGTATTAATAATATGAAAAATAGAGGCATTTACGGCTGGATTTTTTCCAGACAGCCCTCCTGTGCTACTAATATATATAACTGAAGTTTGTCTTAGTGTTATTTCACCAAATCCAAGTAAGTCCTAGCCATTCTTGCCTTTCCTTTTAATTGCAGCATCCCTCATGATAAGAAAGTATTAATTATGGTTCTTTTCATGGTATTAAATGGTATTAAATAATAAAAAAATTCACTTCAAATTTGGCATAAACACTGGGCTTTCCCATAAAGTTAAAATGAATGCAGTCTAGACTGTAGGAGAAAATGATGAATCACAGAGAAGATTCTCTTGGATTCTCTGTAGCATCTGGTATTTACCCTATTTCTGTGAGGTACCTTCACTTATGCTAAGGAACAGGAAGTGGACACTGTTAGGAAGAGGAAAATTGGAGTTATTTCAGTGACATTCACAAATGGCACTAAATACCTAGATATTAACAAAGAGCCAAATGGAATAGAAAAAACTGAGATAAGCAATTTATGAATTCAAGCTGTGATCAGGGGACATTCAAATGAGGTTTGAAAAACAAAAAAGCAACATCTCTAGTATAAGTCATTTTAAGTCCAAATCAATCCAAAATATTAAAAAAAAAAAAAAAAAAAAAAAAAAAAAAAAAAAAAAAAAAAAAAAAAAAAAAACAAAAAAAAACCCAGAACACATGGGGAGAGGAAGGAAGTCCCTGTAAGAGAAAGACACACAGATTAAGTCCTGTCAAAGTTTTGCTTTTTTAATACACATAGTATTATGGGAAGGGCTTCTAGTTTTAACTTTTTCTGGGGCCCAGGAGAGGGCTTCCAAAGTCTTTTCATCAATTACTAGTGGAGCATCTAAAGCAGTTCTCAACCTGTGGGTCGTGACCCCTAGGAACTGTTAAAGGGTTGTGGCATTAGGAAGGTTGAGAACCACTGGTGGCTTATCTGACAGTGAATAAACCAACAAGATACAGATGGTGTGATTTAGCTTGACTCACTGCTTTCCTCTTGTCAGTCAAAGGACCTTCTGGCTTTATGGAGCTTCCTTATTAAAGGGTGCTTTATGGAACACAAAATTATTACTAAGGTCTTAAACCCCTGTCCCGTCTATTTACCAAAAAAAATGGATTTTTGCAACACCATTCTAGACCAGTCACCACCATTCCTCTCCTGGCCAGAATGGCCTGATGTCCTGCATGAACACATTTTGATACATTGGTAAATACAGGTCACCAGACTATAACATAGTCATGGAGTTGGCACAGCTCAAGGAAAAGCTGTAGATTCATAGAGTAAGCATTTCCAAAGGACTTCACAGGGTTCTGCAGCTATCCTCTCATAAATTGCCACAATGTCAGCTTTCGGGTACCATCATTAGCCACATTTTAGACTTACAATCTGCTACTGATTATTTCTATACAGTTAATGCTCCTCTCATCCTCCCCCATTATCGTCACCATCATTAGGAAATAGACATGGCAGTGAAGAACACAAGCCCGGGAATATGGCTGCTGGCTGTACTGCGTGCTCTCAGAGCTTAGGAAAGTTATTTAGTCACTCTCGTTTTAGTTTCAGAATCTGTAAAATGGAAGCAATTATAGCACCCATCTTACAACGTTGTAAGTATTACATTACATGAGATAATATAAGTGAAGGGCTTAGAACAGTGTCTGGCATCTGGCAACAACTTAATGCATGGTAACCATCACTGTTATTTATTGCATTGTTCTACCCTTGGAGACATTGGTGCTGCTTTATGCAAGTATATGCCTTTGCACACAGGTGTCTTTTTTCTTATGGATGTTTCATAAACAGGTTTTTGAGGGGAAAATAAGATGTTACTTCAAATACTAGGGTTTTGAGATAGAAAATTCATAACCATTTGTACAGAATTCCAATGTCAACACACCATAAAGACACAATGAAAAAAAAAATGGCTGGTCTTTAGCATTTTCTATATAATGTGGCATCCTGGAAAAAAAACAGTTTTCATATATTCTTATATTCATAAAGTAAAAATATTCATACATTAAGATCATTTACTTTTATGAGAAAGCAATAAACACTTTGCTATAACTTCCTCATTTTGTCAAGGCATTAAAAAAGGTTAGTCATCATAGGTTTTCATTTAGCGAACTTAGATAAATTCCTTTTAATACATGCAGTAGTATATTAGTGCTGAATTAATTTGGTATAACAACTGAGATATTAGAATTCACCTATTATCTCATTAATTACTTTTTGCACATTGTTTATGATACCTTGTTATCTCTCTTCACCTTGCCCAAAATGTTTTTTGAGGAACACTGATAGTAAATCATAAGCACAAATTCTACAATTCTGTTTTAACCCTCCTGTATCTATAACTCTTTTGGACTTAAGACATGACAACCAGGTTTACTAAAACATGAATAAGGATTTATTTATTGTCTCCTGTAAGAACCAAATCAGTATCCTGGTCAAGAGCATGGGTTTCAGGTTCAGCCTCTTATGTTTATTCCTTCCTGCTCTGTCTGATTTGGCCTCAGTTTACTCCTCTATAAAATAGAAGTAATAATACCGTCTATTTTCAAAGTTTATTTGAGAATTAAAGAGAATAAAAAAGATGTATAAAACATGTAGCTGTCCCTGGCAGAGAGAAAAGTACTCACAATATTTAAACTACTGTTGAAATCACATTTACATATGATCCAGAAATAAGGAACTTCATGGAATTCTTAGAAAAGAAAATGAAAGCAATGTTCTGATCTCCACATTTCTGTAATAATTCTATCCCAAAAATTTATTTCACACTTTTTTTCCCCCTCAGCATGTTACATGGCACTTTATTGTCTATATCTATATCTATCTCTCTCTCTACTATCTAGCATCTATCTAGCTGTTTTTTAAATAATGCTCTCTTCCCCACATTTAAAAATCAACTCTAGCTGATTCTGATACCTCAAAGGGACTTATATTGAAATTTTTGAGAAATATGCTTCATCCTTACGTTACCAGTTTCAAGCCTGCTGGCTTACCTGTTCAGTTAAAATGTGGACCTCCTTTGACCTAATAATGAAATTTTCATGTCTGTAGAATCCAGCCCTCATAAGGAGAGATACTGAGTTTTCCCTCACCTAGAAATGAAGGAGGCAGCCAGTGGGAAGATGGGAAGAACCTTTTCACTTGCATTAGACTAAAGCTATTACACCTTCACATCTCATTTTTTCACAGTAGGCAGCCAGGACTCACTCTTTGGGTCTTGTCTCTCCAAGGAGGAAGAAAAAATATTAGAGGAAAGCCTCCTACAGCTTTCAGCTGCTGTCGTCATTGGCTTCCCACGGTCGTGGGGTGTCTTTGCTCCTGGTTCCTGGCTTCCCCACAGATATACAAGACTACTCATTCCTTGGAGGAGAACTGACAGCCTGAGCAAGGAGAAAGGACAAGAGAGTGAGACTTAGAAAAATGCAGTAGACTCTCAGTTAACTGGCACCCATGGTGATTGGTAGTTGCCAAATAAATGTAAGTGGACTCTGTTAACTGGAACTTTTGAGATTTTTGCTAGTGGCTTGAGTTCTGGTTAACCGACAGTCTACTACTGTATATGTTCCTGGTTTTGCTCTCTGTTCTGCTTAATGCACAAAAACATTCTTCATTATAGCAGAAGGCTATGGGCAGATTGCCTGTGGATCTCAATGAACAAACCCACAAAGCATTTCACATTTGTGGCTAACAAATCTTAAAGTTTTCACTGATCTCACCAGGTAGAATGAACTCACCTTCCACGTGTAACCCCAGCCCTATTGTGGAACCAGTGACAGTGATGTACCTGTATTTATTTCTAGTTGGTGTCTTCCGGAGGGGCTGTATTGTGGCTAAAATCAAGGTAGGAATAATTATACCTACCTCATTTTAATGTCATGAAGATCAAATGAGTTAATATGTAGAAAAAGCACTTAGAAGAATGACTGGTTCGCAGTTAAGTGCCAACCAAGGTTTGCTTTACTTTCTTGGTGGTAGAGAATAGGTTTTAATCAATCTCGCTAATTCCAAGAATGCAGCATAATGACTGGCACGTAATATGAGTATCTAACTTAGTTCTCAATGACAAAGCTGTTCCTTGGCTCCATGTGACAGATAACCCCAGGCAATGGCAAAAGAAAATTGTATGTTTCTGTAACTACAGAAAAACAAAATGTATAAGAAACATAATGAGGACAAAAAATGTTCTAACAGGAAACAGGATCTCTGTGGGATCTCCTTCCTATCAAACTATAATGTCCTAGCTAGTAACTGGTCTTTCAGAATCCCCTCCTGAAATACAGCAGCAGGGCGATTAATTAGTGTGAAGCTTTAGTCAAAAAGGACAATGCTACCTGGAGAACTGAGTAATTCAGTCAGCCTCACAGCATTTAATTAAGTGACAGACCAAGGAGTGACTTTGGTAATTTAGAGCATACATTTCCACTGGAGCGTGTTTTCTGGTTCAGGTGTTCTATGTGGCAGCTTTTCTGCTTGTCAAATGTGCTCTGACATCGAGGAGACACAGCATGCTCTGCTCACACAATGGGTCCGACAGGGGTGTGCTCCCAGGCTTCCGCACACATTCATTAGGGAATGTGAACCAATTTGCAGATGCTGACCGGTGGAACATTAGCACTATTACTGCCTTCCCAGGAAACATTCCGTAGAGGAAATGAGAAACCCGAGGGAGGAAACTTTTGGTGGGGTGAGAGAGAGCCTTACACAATGGGGCACCCAGTGGGAAGGTTTTGCAGCGTATCGAAACCTAGCAGAGAAGAGCTGCACCCAGTATAGAGCAGGAGCCCCTCTCTTTCAGATTATGCAGGCGTAGCTCAGGCAGGTAGGTGGATGGGAACCCCTGCACTACTCTAGCTCCTCTTGAACGTAAGTTCCAGATGGTGGTGTCTGCACTGCTCTGGATGAGTGTGCAGCCCACCCTGCGAGGTCCAGGAAGGGTTAGATAAGTGAGGCCACTAAGAAACGCTTATTAGAGCAGAATCCACTCTTTTAGACAAATACAAAGGCCTTCTTCTGTGTTGGGTGCCAACTGAAACTACATAATGGATAGCTATGACAAAGAATGAAGTTTATTAAATTTAGCATGGTATTTCGTATCCCTGGAGGAAAGAGTAAATTCCCTGGTGACCTGGTTAATCTCGCTTCCTTAGGAATTTGTTGGCATCCTGGTTCAGTTGTGTTCATGGGAAGGGAAAAGAGCAGGAGGGATGTCTCATAGCCCACTAACTAGTGTGCAAATCTCACACAGAGAAGAATGCGGCTCATTCACGTTGTGCTTGCAGCAAAAGACCTCCCTGTCAGTCTAGGGCTTACCATGGAAATCTGTTCTCTCCCAGTTTCCCAAAGGGACTTGCTTCTGCCTCCCACCCAGTTTCCTCAAGAGCTAGGCTGCCAAGAAGGGCATGAATGTCAGGATGGGCACATCTGATTTAAAAAGCAGCTCATGTGGAAACCCACCCACTGTTTGGAGAGGCCATAAGATGCTTGATATTTATTCCCAGAACCAAATGATGAGATAGGCTTTGTGAAGCTAACAGGATCATAGACAACAGAATAAAAGAGCAATTAAAAAAAAAAAAAAAGCCTCAACCAACATACAGCCACCACTTCACAAAACTAAATTTAAAAAAATAAATTTAATGAGGACAGTGAAGAGAATGAATTACTTTTGTGAAAAGTGAATTGAGAGACACTTAGGTCACTCCATATAAATAATGTGATTCTTCAGAACTTGATTTACTTTTTTAAAGATCTCAATTTTAAAAAGTACTTAAACGGACTCAGGTCACTTACAATAAACAGTTTTTTATTTGTTTTTTGTTTAGTTTCTCATAAAGGCAGGTGGGAAAATACATAAAAGGATTAATAATGGGATTATTGAGGTTTAAAGTGACCGGTATATGTTGAGTGATCAACTAACTTTGACTCCATGGAGTGAGAGCTTAGCAAGTAAGAGCATTATATTAATATTTCTCTATCACTGGGTTTGATTCTGTGTAAGAAAAATTAACCATAGCACTATTCCTGCCCTTAAGTAGCTTCAAATACAGAAGCAAAGTCATCTTACAATTCAAAGCGTGAAATAGTATCCGAAAGCTGTGAGGTAAAATTCTGTTAAGAGTGCAGAAAGGGAGGTAGGCATAGATCAAGGGTGTGTGAGCTAGCAAAGAAAGGATGGATAAAAAGCAATAGACAGAGGTGGTTTAATGAGGAGGCGTAGGAGTGATTGTACATGCCAGGGAGAGAAATCAAGGCTAAAAGAGAGTGATTGTTAGAAGTCCAATGGCTGCTCCAAACACATGGTGTCAGAAGTAGAATAAAGGGTGACAAGCCTGGGAAAATAATTGAAATGTTATTCTCTAGGAAATTGCCAATGGGACTGGGAGAGGTCTTCAAAGATACTTGTTTTTCCCTTTGTTTTGTAACAGAGTAGTGACACAATTAGAAAGGGCGTTGAGCAGGAGATTAGACTGTAATGAAAACCAAGTAAGCCTGATATGCTGATTCTACCCCAGAGAGCAGCCAACCTCAGGGGCCTGCAGGCAATTTCATGCTTCACCCTTTTTCTCAGGGGTTGGAGTAGGGAGCACCCATTACCCAGCTGATGGTTTAACAGTTGCCATGTGTTTTGGAGAGGTTCTCCCATTCTGGGCCAAGCGGGAGGCTGGACTGCTTCATCGCACTAGGGCAGACCTCCCAGAGAAGCCGGATTTTGTTTTGGTTTCATGTGGCAGAAGCTATATTCAGACTGTGTCTGTGTGAACTTGGGCAAGTTACCCAATCTCTTCATATCGCAGTTTTCTGGTGAAAAATGTTTAACACATTGGTTGGCATATGGTAAAAAGACAATAGCTGGTTGCTATGATTATAAATAAGAATTATAAAGAGTAGATTTACTTTGGGTCCATGAAGATTCTTTTCATGGAGCTCCCTGATGGTGTAGTGGCTTAAGGCTTCGGCGCTGGCGCTGTCAGTGCTGCGGCCTGGGTTCGATTCCCAGTCAGGGAGCTACCCACGTACCAAAAAGCAAAAAAAAAAAGATTCTTTTCAGTAAACCCATGTGTACTTCACATCATTTGATATACCTTCATAGAAATCTGCAGATATTCTAAAGAAGTCTCAGCACTAGTGGCCAATGCATTCCCATTTTGAACTGTGACATTACTATTAATAGATCAACTAAGCATATTTGGGTAGGGCGGTTTAGACTTTAAAAAAAAAAAAACTGCACTTTGCACATATTTCCTTATTCAAATGCAGCAGCATGAGCTCCTATAGTTGGTAAGCCCTTCCCTTAAAAAAAATAAAAAAACACTACGGTGACTTCTGGGCTGCTAGCTAATTACACAGAAAGGACTCTGGAATTGTGTCCCTTTCTTTACTGAGAATTACTTCTGCTACTGTTAAAGAAGCTCTAATCCCCATTGTTCTTAAGATTTACATTTGGAAGCTTGTCAAAGGCAGAGTGGAACGGAGCTTTTATCACTGTTCATCTCACCTGGCAGTGTGGGCCTGAAGCAGAAGCTGAGGTTGTCTTTGCTGCCCCTCACCCTCCTGCCCGCCTTTCATCTCTTCTCTAGGGCACATGAACATGAGTACATTGCACATAATCATCACATTGTTTCCACTCCATTTGTAGTCCAGCTTTCCACTGGACTCTAGCGGGCAATGGAAATAAGTGATCCCTGTTGTATTATCAGTAGAGGTCAAAGAACAGAATCCTATCAGCTGACTTGACCGGCTTGATGGACTCCTAGCATCCTGATTCTCTCACTGGCCGCTTGAGAGGGCTGCAAACTGTCACAATGGAGGCTGCGAGCTGGGTGAGGCACTCCACAAAGGCCTGAGAGGCATCACATAAAATTGAGCAAGGAGCCCTGGTTATTACTTTTCAATATGTGGCCCTTTCTCTGAATCTTTCTAAAAGGAATAGAAATGCAAATTGAAGCAGGACTCTTTTTTTTCTCTTGACGTTGTGTATCTTGCTCTCAAAAATAAGCTGGGTTTCTTTACATTCATATGAATATTACCACTTAACCTGACAGCTGACTAATGTAGTCACTGGTATGTAACTAATTTCTTGTGTGTTCTAATTTAACCTTCATTAAAAACATGGAGAGAAGAAAAGAAAATCAATGTAATGGCTTTATGATAGGTGCAGAAACCCAGCAGGGAGGATTGAGAACTGTAAGAAAATCACTAAGGAAATAAAATAAAGGTTGCATTTAAGAAATGGAATTGGCAAGAAATTGCAGAGAAAAAAACACCAAGAATACATTTTATTCATCAAAAATGAAAATAAAAATGATTAAATGTTGACCCCCCCCCAAAAAAAAAAAAAAAAAA
Organism: Lyroderma lyra; assembly: GCA_004026885.1. Lineage (NCBI taxonomy): Eukaryota > Metazoa > Chordata > Mammalia > Chiroptera > Megadermatidae > Lyroderma > Lyroderma lyra. The sequence goes on along the minus strand of PVJL010000218.1, from coordinate 136,485 downwards.
AAACTTTGGGGAGTAATAAAATGCTCTAAAGAAAGCAGTACAATTTAATGGGTTCCTTGTTTGGATTAGTTTGCCCAAGAAGCCTTCATGTTTAAATAATCCATAGGTGCTGAGAAAGTTAGTGGTACTAGTTCGCAGTATTAAGACCTCTGAAAAGAGAAATTCAGCCAAAAGAAGCAAAAGTGAGTTCCTGTACCTTGAGTGGTTGGGAAAGAACACAAACTAGCCCTTGAGCCTCCTGTTGATAATTTCATCTGTAGCTTAGTTCCCTTACCTTGGTGTCCCCAACTCCGTCTTTTCTGCGAGCCTCATAGTTGCCTCTACTTCCAAACCACCCTCGGCCCTATTCACATACTAATCTTAAAATAGTGCTTTCCCTGGGAGAGCCGCCGCCTCCAGAACTGCTCGCCGCAGCACCTCCAAGCCTCTCTCCGTACAGGCACACCCTGCTTTGTTGCACTTCATTTTATTGCTCTTCACAGATGTTGCATGTTTTGTTTTGTTTTTTGTTTTGTTTACAAATCAAAGGCAAGACCTCCTGCCAGCAAAAACATCACAGCTTGCAGCATTGTGATACTGGATTTCATGCAGCGGTCTGGAACCAACCTGCAGTATCTCTGAGAGTTAGCACCCTCTCCACACCCTACCGCGTCCAGCCTGACCTCAGACTCCCCCTCACTGACCTTCCATTGAATCTTGAGTCTATGGAGTTTGACCCTCTTCTTATCCACTACCTCTAAGCAGATACCATCCTAGTTTTACCTCCACCATAGGTCTCCCCAGATTAGGAAAAACAACAGTTTTACAATTGAATTAAATGCTTTCTTGATTAAAAGAGGCAAAGGAATAGTACCTCTGCTTCCCTGTGTGGCTTCTGTCCAAACTGGGTTTCTCAGTTCCACTTCCAGGGCCTCCCCGTTACCTTGGCCATGCGTGTGTCACCCCACTTCTACAGAACAGGCTGCTGGGGGAGAACGAACAAGGATAGATACACAAGCTATGGTTTGCCTAGAGGAAGGCTAGCATTGGTTAACCGTTCCTCACAGTTTTCATACTCAGTATTTTTTTTTCTGCACCTTTCAGAAATCTAGCCTTCATTTCTAAACTTTGTGTTTTCCCATCTCTTTTTAACATGTCTTCATCTGTCATCCAATGCCCCTTTCTTCCCTTCTCTTAATCCTTTGCTCTATTATTCTCCATTCTTACTTATCCACCCTGCTCCCCCCGCCCCTTTAATTCTGGAGTGTGTGTCTACTTTCTAGTGTTCATTCCTGACAGCAGTGGGGGAACCCCAAGTGGCAAGCTATTTACCTACCTGTCCCTTTTTAATTGTCGTATTGTCAAGGGCTGTGTGTGCCAGACTTCCCAGGTGCAGAGAGACCAGTCTGTCAGGTGAGGCTACAATGAGCAGTTCCTCTGAAGAGCCCGTGGAAGGCCTGCCAACAAACGACTCTCATCCAAGTAGAAAACACAGCTGTTGCCATCACAAACATTAGACCTAGGAGAAACTGTGTTGGAGTCTTTTCAAAATGGGAAGCTTGCATTAATAATATGTTTTAAAAGCCCTCAGTTTTAAATCTACCGTGGAACCTTTCTTAATCTTGATTTGGGAGTAGCCTATTATAAGGAAAGAGTCAAAATTATAACAAAGAAAAAAAGAAAAGAATGAATCAAGTTCTTGGAAAATCTTCACACTCTTTTCTGGGAATTAACTTACTACACGATACCTGTGTTGTTAGATATGTGGCCTATTAGTGACCAACTAAGTTAACCTCCCTGAGATTAATGTTGGCGTGGCTAATACACTGCTGACTCTCCATAACCTAGTATTTATCAAGCCCCCTGTAATGCACAAAGTTCTATAGAGTCTATTCAACCATTTCACATGAACAGTCATTTCAAAGTATGCTCTGGACAGCCTATACTCATGTCATGTATTTTGTTCCCAATATATAAGTTCTAAGTGAAAAATGAAAATAGTTCAAAGGCTGTAGGTGTGTGCGTGCGTGCGTGCGTGTGCGCGCCTCTTTCACCTCTCCCCTTCTAGGTTACGCTGCTCATGTTTCCATTTCTGAGGGCACTCTGGGCCAGATTCCTGACACTTACCTGCGGAGTGGAGCATGGCGGCAGTGAGAAGGGGTGGCACAACCCCTCCCGTCCCCAGATGAATTAAGGTTTCCTCTGGGTTGAGGGAATAATGGGAAATCTTTTAACATGTGCAATTGCATTTAAAAAATGGAATAAATCACGTCATTGTTCAACACCATTTCTCGTGGAAGAAACTATTGCAGACAGGGAGGAAACGGGGCCTGGTACCTAGCAGGCACCGAACCAGGTGCCTTCACAAATGCCGATTTATTAAAACTTCACAGCAACCCCGTGGCAGTGTAATTGTCCCATCTTTTCACTGAGGCTCATAAAGGTCAAGGTTGCAGAGATAATATATGATAGTGTCAAGATTTAAACCCAGGAGCTCTGGACTCCAAACCACACACACTTTTTCATCATATACACCTCTGAATACTAACTTGTCTCAGCTTCCCCTCTGGAAAATCAAATTGGTCTTGCAGATCGAAGTCATTTGTATGATAACCTGAATTTCTGTTTGAATCTTTTTTTCTTTTAATTGTCAGGTTTATTGGAGTGACATTGATTAGTAAAAATGACATAGGTTCCAGGTGCACAGTTCTACATCATCTATATGTTATGTTATGTTTTCACCACCCAGAGTCAGCTCTCTTTCTATCACCATCTATGTGTCCCTGTCCTCTCCCACCCCCCTCCCCCCATCCCCTCAGATAACCACTAAACTATTGACTGTGTCCAAGAGTTTTTGTTTCTTTGTTGCTTTCAGCTTTGTGTTCCACAAATGAATAAAATCATATGGTTCTTGGTGTTTTTCTGTCTGGCTTATTTCGCTTTGCATCATAGTCTCAAGATCCATCCATGTTGTCATAAATTGCCCTATTTCATCTTACTTACAGCTGAGTAATATTCCATTGTGTATATGTACCACAGTTTCTTTAGCCAGTCACCTAGCAAAAGAGACTTGGGTTGTTTCCACTATTTGGCCACCGTGAATAGTGCTGCAATGAACATTGGGGTGCATATATCTTCGCAGACCAAGGTTTTCAAATGTTGGGGGTAGATCCCCAGAAGGGGGATTGCTGGGTCATGTGGTAACTCCATTCTAAATTCTCTGAGGAACCTCCACACTGCCTTCCACAGTGGTTGTACCAGTTTGTGTTCATCCTCTCCAAAACTCCATCCTTGTTGAGTACAGCCCTTCGGACAGGTGTGAGGTGGTATCTCTTTGTGCTTTGGATTTCCATTTCTCTAACAGCTAGTGCGTCTTCTCTATAATTGAGAGATTCTAGTTAATTTACAATACCTCCAGGAGTCTCAGTGCAACTTTCTCATTTTCTGTTGTTCAGGGAGGGTACTTTAAAATGTATAGAAACTTTTCAGAAACTTGTCTTTAAAAAAAGATAGAAATTCGAATTCTCAGTGTGTTTCGATATTTGGGTGGCTAAAACTTGCCATAGCCATAAAATTTGGTTTCTCACATATCTCTTATATTGCAACTGAAACATTTTTTTCCCCTTCATGTCTGTCGCTTGTTCTCTAGTAACAGAAATAAAATTTCACTCGGATCTTTTTGCATTGTTACATCTTGATAGATTGGTTTAAGGATCAACAATCCAATGGCAGTTCTTGCATATATGTCTCCCCAAGAGAGTCATTAGCTTAAACACTGGTGTACTTTCTAGGCAAGTGCTTGGTTTTAGTTTCCCCAATATACTTGTTTGTTTATTGGTTTTTTAATTAAAGACTTTCAGGTATGCTGCACAATTTCTGTTTCTTAATAATGGTGCCTCTATATGTGGAATGATAGAAAACTAATTTCTATCAAGTGAGTTTTCTTTGTAGGTTAAGTGGGATTGGTACAGGCAGAGCCAACTCTCATTCAAAGGAGCACAGTCCCTCCCTCTTTGTACTCTGTATTTCCTTCTCCATGACATTCCATGTGTACACACACCCCCTACCCTCCAAAGAGAAACGTCTTCATCTTGTGCTTATTCCCTTTGTGATCTATTTGTATCCCCTGCCACAAGAAAAATAGCTAATGAAAAGGAAGGGAGGGAGGGAGGGAGGAAATTAGCTAATGAAATACTGAACTAATTGGAGAGGAAGGCCCCAGAATAACACAAGGACATTTCAGAGGACCTCCTGAGAAGGAGTCCAGTTTTCTACCCAAGAGAGTACTACTAATGGTGTTAATTTTAAACCAATAGCAAAGGTGGTAAGGCAGTATAGCACAGAATAGAGAGATAATTTTGGAGTGTTAGAGCCTTGAGCTGCAGCACACATCACACATCTGAGAAAGCCACTTGAATAATACCTCTGCGTACCAGAGGCCCTAACACAACTTGCACTCGCGGAAAACATGTGGGCCTCCAGAAAGGCCCAGTTTGTCAAAACAATCAAAATCCTATTTTAGCACTTTAATAGAACTCTGACAAAAACAAAAGAAAAAAAAAAAGGGGGAGGCATTTTTCATTGCTTCTCCCCTTCAAAATTCAGTATGAATGGATTTTATTTCAAGGGTTATAGTTCTGCCCCAGACTTTTTTGCACCCACATCTCTTTCATTTCTAGCTCAGTTACACATCCCTCGCCCTGTTTTATGCCTCACTGGCACCTGCATGTGCATGGCACCCGAGAGACATGACAAACCAGGCCCAAAGCATTTGATCTGTGGCAAATGAAGCTGTGCTTTCCTGTCCCCATAACATCTTTGGCATGCAATTTCACCTCGACTACAAAGCGAGGCCTCCCCAGACTGAGCCCCGAGAGCAGTTTCTCTGGCTTTCAGGTGTGTTTTTGCCACTGTGTGCTTCACTGACTAATGGCACTGCATCCTGCCGGCTTCTCATTTGCCACATGTCACGTGGTTGTCAGCTACTGGTGATGGGCGATGGTGTGTGGCACAGCCACTCAAGAATCACCTTATTTTCTTGAGAGTTCATAGAGCCTCTAAGTCAGTGGTTCTCAACCTTCCTAATGTCACGACCCTTTAATACAGTTCCTCATGTTGTGGTGACCCCCATAAAGTTATTTTCGTTGCTACTTCATAACTGTAATGTTGCTACTGTTATGAATTGTAAATATCTGATATGTGTTTTCCAATGGTCTTGGGGGACCCCTGTGAAAGAGTCGTTCGACCCCCAAAGGGGTCGCAACCCACAGGTTGAGAACCGCTGCTCCAAGTTATGAAGGAAGAAGCCTATTAAACCCTCATGGAAACATTGGCATTTCTTTGTGGATGTTTTAATTCTCACCAGTTACTGAAACGCACCTCAGGACCAGAATTGTGGTGGGTATGGCAGAGAGTAAGCTCTTGCAGTTCCGGTTGCTGAACTCGAAGATTAATTGTACTGAATATTATCAGAATGAAAGGGGAGTGCTGGGGGAGGGGTTGAGCCATCCTCATCATTCATACACCTGAGTGGTAATAGACCCTTTCCCAGGAGAAAATCAGATGGTTACTGGCCATTGAAATACAAAATAGAAGCCTGGCACAAGATGTGTGCTTTGTAGCTAAGAATAGCAAGGTTAATTACAGAAGGGAGGGGGACAGAAGTGGCCCTCCCAGCAGAAGTCGCTGCAGCAGTAGCTCCAAAATAATTAGTAACAGGGCTGATCAAGGAGTTGTCAAAATATTAACCCTTGAGGGTTGGAGATGGGAGTGGATGAGACAGGGGAGAGGGAGCCATACACAGACAAATGCCCCAGGCGTAGGTCACTTGATTTCCATCCAAGTTCTTGTGCTGCTGTGATAAAGGATAAATTGCTTATTAACCCGAGTCTTTAATTATATTTGTCAATATATGACAAAAACTCCTTACATTCAAAATGTGTGATGTTCACATACATTCATGCATTTCTACCTCATTATTCTTTGACAAGCGTTAATAGTAAAAGCAAACTCTTATCTGAAAATAAGTAAATAAATTTCATAGAAAAAATCTGAACAAGCACTAGTTAGTGAATTTTGTAGCCATATGAGTCTACCATATATAACACTGTTTCAGGAACAATCTTGTGGAAACTCCTTAAGGAAATAACAAAGTAATTATTTTTAAAAAGGTATTTTATAGTTTAACAGGAAAATATCTGAACCAAGCACATAATAAGGTTGACTTTTACTCAAAACAGGTTTTCTAAACATTGTGTTTTTCTCCTTATAATTCTAAGGTGAAGTTGATTATCTTTACCAGACTGACAGCTGATATTTATTTATGTTCTGCTTTCCCTTTTAGTCACATCTGATTGTACAGACAAAAATTTTGGCTCAGGCATTAAGATTAGCAGTGAGGAATAAAATATTAAACATTGGAAATGGGTTTCTAAAGGAAGCTTTGTCATCCTTTTCTGAATGTTTCTTGCATTAATTTTTGTGAGAATGTCTTCATTTTGCCTTTCTGGAAAATGACTTTTTAGCCCTGTGGTCATGTGCATTACTTCAGATAAGCCTCCGAATCCTTTCACTGTTAATGTTGGTATTACCGTGATTATTATCATTGTAGTTATTTTTAAGCATAACTTGAGCATCTGATAGGTGAAAGACACGTGCTAGGGTATTTATGTTCCTGAATTATAACTTGTAACTACATAGGTTGCTATTATCCTTATTTGAAAGAGGAGAAAACTAAGTCTAAAGGGGCTTCAGTATTTCACTGGAAGATGCATGTTAACGGTTAAAAAGTAGCAGAACTAGGAAAATGGAGAAGAAATCCATAGTTTTTTCAAAATACCCTGTTGCTTATTTAAAACTTTATGAATTATTATATTGAATCCCAACTTAATACCATTATGATTAAGTAATTGCAGTTATTTTTAATATTCAGAATGGAGTCATTCAATACAGTATTTTCTGTATCTCTTAAACCAAAGCCAGGTTGATAGAAGCTGCCCGACTTTGCATAGTTTGTGGTTTCTTCAATGAGGTAAGCCTTACCTTGTAGTTTGTAACATTTTCTAGAGAGAGTGGGGATGAGTAGTTATTATTAAGAAGTATAATGAAGGGTTGTAAATTGTCCCTCAGATCATGCCCATTCTCCTTTCCATATTCAGAAAACAACCAGTAAATAAGACAAAGGCACGGTATGAAGTCTTTGCTCTCAGAGAGTTTCTGACCCAGAGCAAGTAGTCCGCTGCAGAGTGCGTGCGTTCGCTCGTTTTGTGTGCCATCCTTTGTCTGTCTGCCCTTCCCTCCACTTAACACCCCTCTCTCTGTTCTGCTCCAGATCCTGGGGAACTAAACTATACTTGTCAGACTCCACTGTCTTCTATGTTCTGAGCAGCCTCCAGCCGTGGGATGCTCTGGGGGAGGATGGAAGAGTGGGATGTTCTGAGAAGTAGGGCTATTTCTTTGCTAACAGTGGCTGTACCGCTCTGTCATTCTGGTTTCGATCAGACTGTCCCATGTCCCACCCAGCCACCACTCACCATGCATCCAGCCCCCACTGGACAGCTCTAGCAGTTGGGTTCTGGCCTAACATTTGTAGTGGTCTGGGTGAAGGTAGAAAAGGAGGTCCACACACCTAGAAGTTATAAATCAAATACAAACTGTTGAAGTAATCTCAGTTTTTCTACTTTGAAAAATACTTCACAATGACAATTTTTTAAAAATCACTTGCTTGGGAATCCACAGCCTAAATACCCACTTTTTCTCCCTTATTAGGGTGGGGGCTTTTGCTTCCACAACCAAGACTTGACTGCTTATTTAGCTGTCAGTCCTTTCTCTTCCCCACTGTCTAGAAAATGTGAGAATCTTATGAGCATGGATTCCAAGACATGTCGCCTTATTGCAGGCAGACCAAGCCAAGAATTCTCTGCCCACAGGTGCCCCCAACCACCCAACCCAGATGGTATTCTTAAAAGGAAACTAAAGTGGAAAGCCAGGTTCAAATTTAGAAGTCTCGGGCCTCAGGCTTGCAAGCCACCCCTCTCCCCTCTGTCCCTTGGCTCCTTCCCACACGTTGAGGAACTTCGGGTGCACTCCCTTGGACACTCTAGACCACACCCACATCTACCCACCATGACCACCCACCTCCCTCTTACAAATAGCAGCCTCCTGTCGGCCACATCTTGGCTCTAGGGATCTGTGCTGCTCAGAGGAGGACAGACCCAGGAAAACGGCCCACTCAGGCCCTGGAGACAGGCTTTTGCACTCGAGTAGGGAAGACCTAAAAGCTACATAAGTAGATCATGGTCTGGAAGGGAGCAGGGTGTAGGGTCTGGGTATGTATGTCCTCTTGACTCAAAGGTTTCTTCTCTCTGGAAGGCAAATGCTTCCTAGCCAGGAAGAAACAAGGCTGGTGGGGAACAGAATAGAGACTTGTAAAGTGGCGCACCCACAGTGAGATTTCACCTTGTGCAGATGTAAGGGTACCTCCAAGGATGGTGCTGGTGGTATCTTCCTACTGTTGCTTATTTGTGAGTTACATTGCTGTGCCCTGTTCGTCTCTTCGGCTCTTCTCTCCCATGTTTAACCAATGTCCCATGTTAAATTTCCTCTGCTTGACCATCGAGAAAGGTTTCTGTTTTCCTGACACCCTTGATTGATACAGCTCATTTAAAAACTTTTTCAAAAGCATTCGATTGCAGTGATAACATCTGTGCGCAGTGGTCATTATATGTGTTCATCTGAACTAAAGAGAACAGGCCCTATTATAAAGATAGATTCAGAGGTATAAAATGTTTTCTGACCACCTAACTCTTCCTGACACACGAACATTTCATAAGTCATATTTCAGAAGGCATTGTATATTTAGCTGTGCCTAAATTTGCATGTGGAGTTACAAGGTAAATAGGACAGAAGGAGAAAAATAGAAGTGGAATATTTCAACATGCCAGGCAGCAAGGCAGGAGAACGCTAGTGATTCAAGTAAATGCTGTCTCTTACCTAATATAGAATGTTCGATGGCAGGCTGTAGGCTTCGGGTTCTCTACAATCCACTCCGACACTTCCCACATTGGATCTTTTTCACGTGTCATTCTACTAGGCCAGTGTAGTGCTAGATCTTAAAATAAGACTTACACATATGGTACTTACATAATGAAGATGAAACTCGTGCAGTGGGGCTGGCAGTGTTCACATTTGGTCTCCAGATAATGCTTCAGGAGAGGTGCTGGCTGGGTTACATAATGATTCAATTCCTAGATTAGTTGGTGTGGTGTGGTGTGTTGTGTTGTGTTTTGCCATGGAAGGCATAGAAATTTGACATACATCTGACTTCTGATATATGCCCCTTTTTACTAACAAAATTTTTTATTTTTGAAAAATCTGGATTTTAATGCTAGAACTCATATTCCACATTCTATCTCACCTTGTCCAATTCACCATTGAACACATAGTTACTGAGAAGAATCACACTGCTTCTTTGCTCGAAACCCTCTCACCACAGCCAGCCTGCTCTGGCTGGCTCTGGCAGACACCGCCAAGATTTGGCTACAGGGGAAAAGGAAAGTAATCAACTTCACTGCCAAATGTTACTAAAAGCTGCAGCCAGTTTTCAGTGACCAATGATTGTAGATGCAAGGGTTTTTGAAGTCAAGATCTAATCTACAAGTAACAAAGCAACAACAGAAACAAACAACAGACCTTCGTTTCATCAGTAGTTGAAGTCTTGATTTTTAGTATTTTTCATCAGGATTTCTGAGATGGTCATCCTGTTGCCTCCCAGTTGACAAACAGATTAAGCCTTAGGTCAGGATTGGGCTGGTAAAGCTAGATTGGGAAACTTGGCCTTCATTGTTAGATAAATGGGCATCCTGCTGCCCTGACGGTCTCCAAACTGAACTTGCTCTCCTGGACAGTGCGGGAAGGGCACCTGGAGAAGCTGAGGCTTCTTACCAAAGTGCCAGGCAATCTAATATATTGAGGGGAGAGTGGGCAGGCTTCTCCATAGGCTGAGGAAAAGGTCATGTTACCTGGGAAAAAGAGTATTTAACACCTTAAACTTACCCAGCGAAGAGAGGAGACAGTGAGAGGTGACTGCAGATGTCACTGGTGTCCTCCTCCACCCTGGGAGAAGATTCTCCCTCATGCACATGCCAGAGCAGGCAACAGAGATCCCCCCTAACACTTGTGCCTGAGCTATTCAATATGTGAAATACCCTATTGATACCTTTACTTTTGACAGTAGCCAGGCCACTCTTAATGGAGTCAAAGAAGAAAAGTCAGTAACCTGCAAACTGTATAATGAACCACAGTGCCATGACTGATTAATTGTTTATACTTACTTTCTCCAGATGTTTGTTTTGTTGCAAATGTTTGCACATTCACATGTTGAGGCCAGACTAGAATATATCTATGAACCAGGAAATCTTGTTGACATCTTAGGGGGAAATTTGAAAATGTATTTCTTACTTGATGGACTAGTAGCATCATGTTTGCACATGTAGACTGATACATAACGTCTTCTAGTTAGTCTGAGTAATTGTGTTACCCTCATTGCTTCTGTTGGCACTTAAGCCAGTCAGCTGTGCTTTGTTGGTGACTCCCACCAAACATAGGACCTTTTGTCATAATATCCATATTAACTAAACTGATGAGTGTCCAAAAGGAGATAGGGTTATTATTGTTTTAATAGCTGTAATAAGTACCATTAACAGAATCACACTACAGATTTCAAGGAATTAAATAGACCCATAAAGTTTAATCATTGTAAGCAACCAGTGTGGATGATTATGATCTGTAATAACAAATTAAAAAAGAGACACAGCAGGGTTTCCAATCTGATCATTATTTACTAACTTGTTTTGTCTTTGTTTGCTTATTCTGTTTCTCCCATGTCCCAGATGCACATTCTGCGACATGATGATATTTTTAGAGCGTTAATATAAATTGATATTTTCCTTAGAAATAATTGGAGCCATGTACATGTCAGAGAATTATGAGACAGTATTGGTTTGCAACCATTTTGGGAGCTCCCAGGTGTAATCTAAAACAGCCCCCATACTCATGAGGAGGACAGGGAGAAAGAGGTAGACCAACCCAGATCGGTAGGTGCCACGTTCAATAAGCAAGGGAACTTCCTTATGAGGCTTGTCTTGGGTGGCTGTAAGACAAGTAGATCTCACCCGCTGGCCAGAATCTTAAAAGTTTATATTTAGAAGCCTTAACTGGGTTCAGTTATGTATAATGTCCAGATGGTCTCAACACCACATTCCTGTCTTGAGGCGGCATCCTTGGGGCAGCTTCTGCAAGTGGGGAGAGCGTGCGCAACACACATCCAAGGGCAGGAGAGCGGGTGCGGAGCGTTCAGTTGCCCTAGTACAGCTCACAGTTCAACCAGGGGTCACATCTTCTTGATGACCTTCCCTAACCCAGAGTATCTTTCAGTTCAAGTACTGTTCCAGCACAGGAAGCAATGAAAACTTATTATCTGGAAATTACTCTATATAAAGCAAGTAATCATGTTCTCACTCAAGTTCTTCAAAAAACAGATGGCCACTCTCTTAGTAATAATAATAATTCTCCTTACTTACTATGGTTTACATTCACTTGAATTTTTCATGTTATTCTTATACCATCTCTGTGAAGGAGATGGACACCAAGATATGAGCAGAAAAATCTGAACCCAGCCTCTAATTTGTCATCACCTTCAAGGGATCTCATGGCTCATTAGACTCTCTGCTAGGATTACAATTGATCCATTTATAGACATTGTTCTTATTTGTGAAAATTTGATACTGCCTTTTAAAAAGATGGTCTGAGGATATCGAGTGCATGTCAAAAGGGTAAAATCAGAGTTTGGTTTTATCATAGGCTCATATTTTAGTGTTCCCACATTAAAGCAACATTTGGCCCACTTCCCATGTGGGGGCTAAAAAAGCTAATGCTTTTCCTCCTACCTTCTTCTAGCTGAGCTAATAATCAAATTAAAGAGACAGATTAACGGGAGAAAAATGAAATGTTAATATGTACACATGGAGAATTCACATAGGCATGAATATTCGCGGAGACAGTAAGGCAAAATTGGGTATATATGACATTTTGCACAGAAAAGAAAAGGGGAGAATGGAGTCTTAGATTTTCAGAGTGCAAGTGGGCAGTTTGCAGGTTATTGAGGAAGAGCAGAACACATAGGATAGGTAAATTTTTGCTAGGCAACCCAGAAAACAGTGGAACACAGGGTTGAGGACAGTAAAAGTATTCAACAGGCACAGGCTTCTGCTTGGAGCCTTCCTGTTAGGCCAAGATTACCTTCCTAAAAAAGGTTTTACTATCAGTATCTCTTGGGCAGAAAAGGGGGAAGAGTCCAAAGTTCCTTCTGAGTCTTTTGTTTCTTAATAATCAGCTTAAAATCAATTTCCCACAGTGCAGCTTTAGAATAGCAAAACTTTGGTCCCATTTTCCCATCTTTCTCAGATTGTCACTCAGGGATTAATCTCAACCTAATTGATGCACACAACTTCATCAGTGGCATCGACAGTGAAAATTCCAAAAGCTTGGTCAGCAACTCTTGGCACTTTGAGTTTTAGTGTTACAGTGACAGTGAAGGTCATGGTTGTCAACCATGGAAATTGTTTGTCAGTGTGTGAAGTCAACAGAGCCAGTATATACGAGCCTAATAACAACTAAGGAAATTGCACTCTGAAAATTACTTCCTGCTTTCCATTAATTCCCTACTACAGACCACTTAGAAATGTGTAAGGAAACTTCTACATTAAGAAAATGTGCTTTTTGAGGTTAAGCCACCTGGAGTACTCTCATTTCCATATCATTAGATATGAGGGAGACAAAGGAGACAACTCTGAACTTTACTCCTTAGGCATTCATGTTCCTGAAGCTGATATGGAGGGAGCAGAAATGTTGGTTTTCAGAGGCCTTAAGTGAAAGAACAAAATGTTTCCAAAAGATGGTGTCGACATAAGACATGTCCAAACCCGTAGAGAACTTCAATGAGTTTATTTGGGCTGAACTGATGACAAATTGCTGGGAAGGAAAATCTCAGCGGATTAAGAAAATGATCAAGAGAATGGCTCTTTCACAGTTTATTTTATACATTAGAATCAAAGAAGGAGGTGTAAGGAGGGTCACATGAAATCCATTGGTGGCAGATTAAGGAGGGGCAAAAGAAAGCAAAGTGGGAAAATCTCTGGGATTAGAAAAAAGTAAAATGGAGAGACACTTACTTCTTTTACTTGGGTGGGTACAGGATAGTTAACATTTACAGCACAGAAATGGCATGTGGGCCACAATGAGGAGATCTGTGGTCTCATACTGTGGTGCCAGTGGTTGTATCCCTTGGGGGAGTGGGGAATTCCTCTGACTTTTCAAAGGTATGCTATCTTAGATTCACAAAGACAATAGACAGGGTATCTTAAAATAAAGACAGACCTTTGTCAAGGAAGCTACAGGCCTAGAAATTGACTACCAGTCATGACCCCTTTTTAGTTAGGAATTTTTTGTTCAGACCATCCTGTGTGGTTAATTCCACCCTCTTAGTCTGTAAGGCCCACCAAGTTGGCCTCTCCTGAGCTTGTCAGGTTTAGTATGTGGCTCTTGTTTCATTCACAGTCATTTACAAAAATCATACAAAATGAACTCAGAAAGGATATCAGTTAGTAATTGGGAGTGCATTAAAATGGGAGAAGTAGCCAAGCAAATGAACATTAAAAGGTGCTTATTTGAGTTGCCCCCCCCATAAAAAAATTTAGTTTTGTTTATGATGCATGGTTTTAATAAAAAAAATAAATTTGAAATAAATTTCTGTCAAATTACTTTTTTTACATATATAACTTCTATTAGTTTTTTTTTTCCTTTAAAGAAAAATTGGAAAGAATTTGGCCTCACAGAGAGAGAGCTCATGGTTTGAATCCGTTTCTCTACTTACTAATTATGTTTTCTTTTGTCACTCAGCCTCTTGGAGTTTCTGTGTCCTCACACCACTTAGTAGTTATTGTGTCTAATGAGTAGGCGCTCAATAACATTAGTTCCTTCTTCTTTGAAAGAAAAATTACTCTAGACACTTGTTAAAAAGAAAGACTTTTTTTGGTTGGTTTGTTTCTTTTTGCAATAGGGGTAAGAGACAATTGCAAGTAGACCAAAGAGATTGAACTCAACTCTGCTGAAACAAAAGGTGGGAGAATTATTAAACACTGGAGTCAGCTGATGGAAAAGTAGTGGAGGCTGATGGGGCAATGTCTATGGGATTAGACCGTCCAAGTTTGCTAATTATTGATTCTCCAAATTAGGCTCCTACGCTCCTGCAGAGACTGGGAGACAGGGATACTACCTTCTAGATGATTACATTTCAAAGGGGTGGTCCTGAAGAAAGACATTCCTGGATTGTAAAAGATTTATATCACAAACTGGCAAAGGACAGTGTGTACAGTGCCAAGTTTTCTAATGCAAAAGCTGTAGGGAAAAAACGTGGGGGGCCTGTAGTCGGGAAGAAGTCTGTCTGAAGTCTGGTCAAGCTGGGAATGGTAAGGATTTCTCAAATCACCCTTCTTACTAGCCGTCTTGCATTTCCTCTCATTCAACATTTTTTCTTATCATAAAGTTTTGGACTTTATTCATCTTATCCTTTCGGAGTTTCCTTACATCAAGCTTTTCTTCCTTTGGGTTTTATGCGTTTGGGATTTTTGTTGTTGTTTCTCTGAGTTTTGTTTGTTTTGCTCAAAATTGTAGACCGACTCTCCTGTATAGAAATAGACATTATTTTATTTACATATAAAACTGATCTGTCTCGAAACAACCTTGTTTAATGCAAGGCCTGGGAAAAGTATATTTCAAGAGTTTGGAGTTTGGTTCAGTCATAAACTAAGATCCTATTATTTTCTTAATAATAATCATCTCTTTGAGTTTCCCTGGTGGTGTATTGGCTAGGCTTTAGCACTCTTCAGTGCTGTGGCCGGAGTTCGAGTCCCAGCCAGGGAACTACCCCCCGAAAAAAATAAAAACAAAAACAATAATCTCCTAGGAATTATTTTCTGTTGTTTTTTTAAATTTCAATAATATTATTCTAAGTGAAAATTTTCACCAAATCATAATTTTAAAGAAAGGGAGGTTATGCACTTATTTTCTTAATTCCAAGCTGCACCATTTTTTCACTCTTGGCTTGTAGCTGAATAGCAAAGCAAATTGAACTTTTTAATCCTTGGGTTATTGATATTGTAGGTTTTCTCCTCAAAAATTATGTAACCTGAATAATTAAATCATCATGGAAAACCCCATTTATTTTCTCGAGAGAATTATTGAGTAGGGAATGCATTCTGAAATCAAGGAAAATGTCTTTCAGAGAAGAATCATAATTCCTAGGAGGTGATTATTGTTAGTATAATGATGGGGTCCTAGTTTATGACTAAATCAAACACCAGTCAAAACGAAAATATAACATCAGCATGATCTGAATATCTTCAATAAGTCAAGTTATAAGTCAAGGACTCCGAAAACTTGTATTAAAAAAAACCGTTAAAATGTTCTCTTCTCTCCTAGATAATGTTTCTTAGACTCTTTTCCTACTAGCAATGGGAGTGTAGTAAAAATAGAGCTACTGGATCTTAATAAAAATGAAAATGAAGACATTACAAAGTTCTGTCTTTATGTTTTAATTATGTATATTGCTTTGTAATCTTACCTAAACTCAAGTAAAAATTATATTTTTCCTTCTTGCATAGTTATTTCATCAGTCCTTGTATGCCAAGGCTGTATGTCCCAATTCTTTCTTCTCCTGTTTTATTTATGCCATACCGAATGCAGCAATTAACGGTACAGAAGTTTGTAGTGAATTACATTCTTGACTCCCACTTAGACTTGTCATGTCTTCAAAGGCATACTATTTCTTTATTTTTCTCAGTTTTTCTACCTCTAGTGTAAGGGCAATTGTTTCTATTGATATTTTCAGTTTTAAGGAAATGTGCTACTCTGTTTTCTAAAATACTTCACAACTTAAGGATTCTAGCATGTTCTGGTCTCCAAATCTCTTGTGGGCCGTGCATGAATCTGTAGTTTTCAGATATTTAAGAGGAAGTATAGAGCCATATAGGAGCATGGGCTGAGGAGTTCAGTGAGTCTGGATTTGAATCCCAGGGTGGTTCATTACATTTTATGAGACCTGGGGCATGTTGCTTAATCTGTCTGAGCCTCACTTTTCTCATCTGTACGTGGTAATAACGATAACAAGCAATAATACTTTCTAGAAGAACTATTGTAAAGTCTAAAAATAATGCAGCTAAATCATTTAGCATAATGCCTGGAGTATAGCAGCCACTCAAAACAAAACAAAACAAAATAGGAATTTTAATGGTCATTGAAAATATAATTTTCCTAAATTATACTTATACTAAATATATTTGACCCTAAGACAAAGCGACATCATGTAATCCTTTCTTGTGATTTTTAATCATGAGATGTTCACATTGTGACGAGGCCACAAGCCACTCTTACAGTACTAGTTATTTTCACAGAATTTACTTTTCTAGTTAATAGAGATTGCTGATTAATAGAACATTAGTTATTTCTTGATAAGAATTGTGAGATCATCTTTCATTTATATTAAGTTTCTGCTCTTCTGCTATGAAGGAAGTGATCCTGACTCACTTTAATCCTTTTTCTAGAACTAAGGTAAAATTTTTACCTTTCTACATTGTAGGGGAGGAAAATTTTTCCTTCTACCCATCTAGGTTCTTTGGCTAGTCTAATAATCAATTGAACATAATACAGATTAACAGGAGAAAAATAAATTTAATTACAAAGGTATGGGGCCCCCCCGAAGAGTAGGAAACCCAAGGACAAGACAGCAGTTGAGGCTTACATACCATCCTGAACTAAGGATGGAATGGGGCCTGGGGCTGCCAAGGGGAGGAGGGTAATTCACAGGATGATAAGAACAGATGTGTGGTAATTAGAAGCTTGCCCTGCCATACAGATGGGTCATTCAGATAAAAAGTTATCTCTGGTTGATAGCTCTCTTTGTGGACCAGGGCCCTCTGTCTAAATTAGTTTTGGTAGGTAAGGGAGTGGTAAAATTTATTTTGAATTTCAGGGTCTTAATTGCCTTTAGCTCAAAATAGTTCACATGCCAGAGTGGCACATTTTGGGGAGGCTCATTCTGAACCCCCTCATCATGGAATTTTCTTCTTCACAGTTACTCTGGGCCAGAGTTTAGCCCACATATAGCCATGTCACATGTGGTCCTCTAGCTGAATAGGCTACTTGGTCTCAGAGTTATGTAAATAATTAATATCCAGCTACATTCTTGACAAAGATTTCACTTATTCTTCAAGCCCTCATTTAGTTTCTTATCATTGATTCTAAATACATGTTAGTGTTGGGATTAGAAAATGACTGTAAATTTTCTTTTATACCGTGGAAGTTTAGGAGTATATCAGTGAATCATCCAGCACCATCATGTCTTGGTGTATTGTCATCCAACAAATAATTTCCTTTTTTAAAACAAAAACACTAACATTTATCTTTTATTTGGCATTATCCAAAATCTTCAGTCTCTATCATATATGGTGGATATACAGTAGGCAACATCTTATAACATCTTGCCTCTTATTTATAGAAAAAAATAAGAACATTTTATTCACGGATTCATTAAGTTTTGAATCTGTCTTCTAGGCACAGTAATATAGAGAGAAAAAAAATGGAAATAGAGCTTTTTCAGGAAGCTTACATTAGAGAGAGAGGTAAACCAGGCACATCAATAACTAGAAATACAGCAATGCAAAGTACACAAAGTGCTCATTCATTCATTCACTCATTCACTCATTCACTCATTCATTCATTCCGCACCAGAGTGCTTTTATTTCTTAACACTGGTCAGAATCAGTGCTCAACTCAGGTTATACTGATGAACAGCAACAAAATAATAGCAAATGAAACCTTCCTCCTTTTTACTTTCACCCTAATGTGTCTGTTATCTTGAGGTCGTGGCTTCTTCTTATGGCCCCTATCCCATTGCACTGCCATTCATAGTTTCTCACCTTTTCCTTACTGTTTGGTTCTCAAAGTGTAGTAGCTTTATTTGTAAAGGAACTTTGTTTGACACCTTTAAGTTGTTTCATTTCCCAGTTATGTTCATACTCTGATTTCCAGCTTGAGTATTAAGTGCAATTGCAATGCATTCTCAGTAATTATCTTTTCATTGACTTGTATTTAATCCTAAAAATCTGTCTTCATTATCTTTTATAACATTATGATATTAAAGAACCAATCATATTGCAACTGATTAAAAAAATGTAGTTAAATTTCTTAGGGACTTCAGAATCACACTTGTGCTAAATGTTACATTTTAAACAAAGCTAAGAGATGTCTCTATGATTTGAGTGGTCCACATTAAAAAAATCAGGTTAAAAAAATTAAAGTATCATTATTTCTGGTTTTTGAATAATTTGAATACATTTTGAGTTCTTACAACATTTGAAATAACAGTCCACGGGAGAACCCTATCTTCCATATTGCTGTCCTTCACCTTTCTCTAATACTTTTGGGAGTTCTGTACTTGACATAGTTTTGCCTTTAATTACTCATTTCTCTATTCCTCTCAACTGTCTCCTCTTTGTTGTGTCCATCCTGTCTGTCTATGTTATTACAAAGGGTTAGAATTTTTTTCCTCATAAGCCCTCCCAAAGTCTAGGCCCAAGATTTGAAATACAGATAGCAGAGGGTCACACACATATCTGTTCTGCTTCATTACAATAGAGCAGACCAACTGGGCATTCCAGTGGAAGAGCTAGGGGAAGTGGTCCTGCTGATGGAGACACAAATGTGACTGTTTGTTTGCCACAGAGCTTGCGGTCTCAAATAAGTGGGTCTGATGGTTCAATCTAAATTACGAATTAAACTTAAAACTCGTATAAATTCTGGTGGCAGTATTACGTATAGGATAATACAAAGCCCAGGAATCTTGACATGAATATGTAGAAAGCCAGGGAAGAACAAGGTAAGAATTTTGTTTGGCAAAAAGTTTTAGATGTCTAGGATCTGCTCCAGTCCAATAATGTTAGATGACGTAGGTCAATTCTAATTCATACAGATCCATTAACACCATTTGGCGTGAAGGGAAGCAAATGAAACCTAAATCAAAAGGCAAGGCTTTGGGTCCCTGCTCTGCTCCTCCTGTGGGACTTAGGTAAAATCACTCCATTTCAGTGGTCACGTGTTACTCATCTGTAAAATGAAAATTATAGTAATTATACCTACCTTTCCTGTTGAGCATATGGATCAAATGAGATAGTGGGTATTAAAATACTATGTAAAACCTACCATACTTTACAAATATCATTTATTGCTAAGTGAATGGGGATTTAGTGGAATTGAAGAAGATACAGTTCAGAGACTATTAAATGAAAAATTAGTATAATTTATTACTGTTAGTTCATAGATTACATTTACTGAAGCACATTAGTTTATCAACTTTAATTTTTAATTTAACATTTTATCAATTAAGAGTATGGTAATTCGTGTCTGTCTTTATATATTGTTATCAAATGTAACATTTAACTCAGTAACAGGAAAACCCAAACAGTAGTGATGTAAAAAAAGATAAAAGCTTATTTCATTCTCATGTAAATGTAGGCAACTCCAAAGTCATTAGGGACCAATTTTCTTATGCCAGATGTTTTTCTGCCATACTAAACTTTCAGTTTCCACCTCAGTGTTCAATATGGCTGCTCAAGTTCCAGCTGTCATGTAAACATTTCCTCTGACAATAAAGAGAAAAAGGGAAAGAGAAATTTCCAAAAATAACTTTTTGGAATAAAACTTTCCAAATTTTCCCATAATTAGATTCCATTGGCAAGAATCTAATTATATGACCTTAAAAGAAAGATGGGAAATGATAAATTATTCTGATAAACCTGTGCTCAGGTATTAATTTTAAAGATTCTGTTAGGAGGGCAAGGAGTGAACAGGTATTTGGGGAAGCTAGTAATGGCCACAGCAACAGCGATGAGAACTAGTGCTCAGTCACCAGTAAGCAATAGCATGTATATTTAGACTAAAATCTCCTTTAAAATTGCAGATAACAAAGTGATTTTCTTAGCATTTTCAAAGAACAAATATTTACTGAATAAAATCTATGTATGAATATTTCATTGGCAATAAAAGAGGAAAACAAATTTCTGACCCTTAGAAGCTATCCTCTTATGAAATAATCATAAAAATAAGAGTTTCGAACACATAATGTGATATTACAAAAGAAAGTGACTTTGAGTTCATGGAAGGAAAAAAAGCGTTTTATTATTCTGAGATGCAATCATTTGTTGCTATAGTCATGCATTAAATGACATCCTAGAAACCTGAAAATGCGAATTCCTCTCAGAGTGCTTCATTTGCTACAAGAGAGTATTTCATGCATCGAGAGACTGTAATTGAGAACAGATTATGAATCGTAATTTGATTTCTTTTAGAAATAAATACTTGGCATATTCATGTTGAATGAGATGAACAAGTAGATACTTAGAAAAGACAGACACATATTTAAACCTGGTTTAAAATGATTCAGTGATTCTTATAGTATTGGATTTCTTTGCAGCAAGTCGATTCTCCAGCTGCTCTCTTCCTTACGGAATCCTGGCATGAAGACATGGTTGTGGTCAACGTGGGAGGGCAGGTTGCTAAGTGTAATTGGATTCTCTTTCTTCTCCCTCTCTTACTCCAGTACTAACTTTGACTACTGCCACGCCTCTCCTCAGAAGGCAAAAAAGTATGGAGAATAGTAGGCAGCAAGGTTGGAGGTGGGGTGAGAAGAACAGTTTTTACCCTCTTAAAATGAGGAGAAGGAAATTACAGCTCTCTGGAGGAGACCAGGAGCACATTTCAACTCCTCTACCCCGTTTCACCCTCTCTCCCTCAACCTTGGCCCAGATCTCTCTTTCTCTCTCTGTACTACTGTTCTGCTTGTGAGTAAAAATGGAGGGAGTTCCTTTGCTCATCACATTAAACCATATAATTTAAAGCCATGATATTAAATATAAGAATAAAAGACTATACTTAAAATATTTTAGAAGATCCATTTTTGACTTAATGGTCTTTTGGATTTTGTTCCTCTTTCACTGTTGACATTTTTGTTTTGGTTTGGTTTAAATAAAAAATTTTAAGTATGATAAGAGCAAATGGTATAAAGAATAACACTGAAACCAAAGGAGCCTAATAATAAAGCTTTGGCTCAACCCAGAAGCATTGTGATCCAGCTGTCACCATTTCTAGACGAAGTAACTGTTTTTTTTTATGCTCTGAAAATAAAGTAAAATAATGTTTTTTATAATAGTTGACCCTTGAATAATACAGGTTTGAATTGCACAGGTCCATTTATAGCCAGATTTTCTTCAATATTATTCTATAAATGTATTTTTCTTCCTATGACTTTCTTAACATTTTCTTTTCTCTAGCTTTATTGTGGAATACAGTATATAATACATGTAACATACCAAACATGTATTGACTGTGTATGGTATCAGTTAGGCCACTGGTCAACTGTAGGCTGTTAATAATGAAGTCTTGGGGTAGTCAAAAGTTATATGTGGATTTTCAACTGCGAGGGGGTGTCAGTGCCTCTAACCTTTGCATTATCCAAGAGTCATCTGTACTTCTTTCCTATTTTAATCAATTTTTTGCTGGTCTCATTTAGGCTCCAGATTTAAAAGTGAGCTATACTAATAACATTTAGCTATGTTCTGTATTAATGATAAAAATTAGGTAATTTTAGGAATCTTATTGTTTTGTACAAAAGAAGAAAAACAATGCAAATTCAGAATTTGAAGTGTCCTTATCTTCTTGACTCTATTTGTTCCAATAATCCATTCTAAACATTTGTACATGTTATAGTTACTGACAGATGTGTTTTTATACTTACATAATTTTTATGTTTTTATGTTCTTATTTAAAATGTTTATAACTTCCCTAGTACAGGATTCTCTGTACACTGGCTAGTCAGTAAATATTTTGACCCCAGATTTCTCAATGACAAAACCAGTTAAGACATGGTAAAGAAAAGGATCACCTAGTGTTTGTCTAGGCTGAGCTATTCTTTCTCAATAAGGGAAGTACCTTCCAAAAAGGTACTTACAGGCATTACTTATAAAAGTAATGAGACTAGAAATAGTTTATTTTGCTCCATGTTATTTTTGTCCAATCTGGACTACAATACTCTGACCATAGTTATCTGTTCCTCATGCTGAGACACTGAGAATCTAGCCCAGTAGGCTTCCAAACTTTCAAAGGTAATTAGATAAGCGGTTTGAGACATCTTCAACCTTGCTTTCAAATAAGAGATTTGTGATTTCAGCATTTCTCAAACAATGGATTGAAATCTTGATTTATTCTTGGCAATAGTTTAAATTGTTTCCACAGAGCTAGTTTATGTCCTTTTACGGCACAGTAGCAAGGAGTGTGTCCTAAAAAGACAAAGGTTAAAGAAAATAGAACTGTGTACTAGAAGTCCATTAGAAAAGGGACCCAAAGAAAACCCCAAATAGAAAACCAGAAAACCAGTAGTTCTCTACTTTGGCAGAGCATTGGCACCCATGGTTTCAGAGTTGGATGTGGGTCTTTGGTTTTCCAGTGGTAATGAGCTGATAAATGCATGATCACACAGCTCAACAGAGGCTTCTGTGCTGCCTGGCAATTCCATATTATCTGGTTTTCCAATTGTCAACAAAGACAACTTGCAGTCTGTTCACATGTACTCAAATCTCTGATCTCCCTCCTACATCAAGCAACAAACTCAACTCCTTCTCCCCCCAGAAAATTGGTAGCCAGCACAGATAAGAATTATCTTACCTTCTCACCACAAGGTATGCTGGCTTTTTTACATTTACACTCTGTTTTTCTATCAGAAGAGGACTTACTTCTTATTCAAGGCCAATTCTTCTCATCTGCTTTAGATTCCATTTCTATCAGACTTCTCCAGAACGTGATGGAATTGTCTCTCACTCTTGATTCACAGTTTCTATTTGATTCTTTAATGTTTAAACATACTTTAGTATTTTTTATTATAAAAATGAATCTCATACCCACATTCCCTTCTAATAATTACAAAGTACTGATAACTACAACTCCTATATATTTATCACTTAGTATATTCTAAATACATTCTTAAGGCCTTTCTATTATTAATTTGTTCAGGGGAAGGGGTAGGGGAATTATGCCATACCTAGCTCTGGATCTTATTTCACTCTTGCCGAGGGAAGATTGGCCCACAGAAGAGTGGTCTCTCCACAGAAATGTCACTGTGTCACGAATAGTGCAGGGGATAATGGGTAATGGCACTATCTAAGGTCGTGCAAATACAGACATCAGTGGATAATTATTAACTGTAATCAAATAAAAATTGGTAATTGATTGTATGTGGGGGAATCACAAGGATGCCTGCCATTCAATTCCTGCTTGAGAATGATGGTATTCTTTCAGAAAAGGAGGAACCAGCTTAAGAGGGCATGTAAAGTGTTACTTTTTAGACATGTTGGAATTAAAATATCTGCGGTTGGCTGGCTCAGAGATAAGCAGATAGAGGTTTGACAGGTAGATACAAATAGGACTGTCCTATCTCATGGTTAAAATTGGCACTTTGGATCTTCACAAGTTGTTGTATCCAGAGTTGCATATCTGGCCCAGTGATCGCACTTAGTGTAATTCACCTTGATGACTGTTCAACAGCAGGCATTTTCCCTGAGCTTTCTGGAGAAGTCCAGAGAAGAGGATCAAAGGATAGTCTGCCTTCTTTCTGAATACCACCAAGGACAGCATTAACTCTGTTTTTGCTCTTCCGCCCCGCCCCCCCCCGCCACACACACACACACCTTTCATTGTTACCTATTTGATTTTGTTTTCATAGCAGATTTTATAAAGATGTATGTCAGTTCTGATAGCATCCTGAATTAAAATACGAACGTATAGCAGAGAGCTCCATTTGTGTTACTTTTTCTAGAACTTTAGGAACTTGTCTAAATCTGAATAAGTTACTATAATGGGTTGCAAATTTGCATGAATAGTCATATTGTTAATACTTTTTAGAACCCACTGAGAACTAACCACTTTAGATTTATTATATGGAATTTTAAGGTGACCCTTAGTAATATTTTCACTGCCATCTGACAGATGGAAGATTGAGGCTATGACATGCTGGATAATTCATGCAAGTTCACACATTTGGTAGCTTCAATTGCCAAGAGTCAGTCCATGACTCTAAGATGCTGATTATGAACCCTGTTTGCACGTTACAATCACCTGAGGAGCATTACCAATTCTAATGCTCAGGCTTTATCTCAAACCAATTACATCAGAATCTTTGAGGGTAGCATTAATAGATCATATTTTTAGAGCTCCTCAGGTGACACCACTGTGCAGCCAAGGATGAGAAATACTAGATGCTTCTAAGTTCTAGGACCTTTCCATACTATGCCACTTCTGAATCCAACATTGTTTTCATTCCACATTGAAATAGTCTTATGACAACAAATAGACTGTTGATTAAACATAATAAAAAGAATAAGTGTCTTCTTGATAGAAAAGCATTATCTTCCTCTGCCTTCCAAGTCATCAAAGAAACTCTTTCAAAATCTGGAGACCCCAGCAACAGGGCTACAGAGTTTTGTTTGCTCTGCTTGTTACAAGTCGAAGACAACTTTATATTTGCATTACTATTATCCCTGTTTTTAAGTGATCCTTTACGGTGCTTGCTGATACTAGAGGATGTAAACCAACTGACCAATGATTCCCTATGCAGATACAGAACAATTTGCAGAGGTATCTTAGAGCTTATAATGCATTTTTGATTTAATTGAACTCTTGGCCTTATTTAGCAAGTGACTTGACTGATATTTCATTTTGAATAAAATTATTATTTCCTAAGCTTAGAGATAACAGTATATAATGAAGCAGCTGCTGTGCATGATGTACAAATGTTTGGATTTCCAAAGGACACATTTCAAAGAATATTTTTTGTTAAGCACGACAAACTTTCCAAGGTCTTCAAATTATGAACACGTTTGCAAGACACATATTTTTGACATCTGTGGAACAGACTTTTATCTCCATTGACATCTATTTAGCATTTATCTTCTCTTTAATAGTGCCAACTTTATTTTAATATGAAATTATAAAAATCTAGCAAACAAGAGTTATTTTTTGAGCAACTCATATTACAAATTGCTTAATATCGTTCCTTCACTCATTAACTATTTCTTATCATACATGACTGTATTTTATCAATTCCTTCTATTTATTAGGGTTAGAGATTGAGATTATGCAGAAAATAATCTTCAAATTTTCCAAACAAGTTAATCAGAGAGATAAGATGTTTCTCATCAGAGTTTGTGCCATAGCTTTTGAGCAAGTATTGCAACTTTTGCTTAACGGTAAACCAAGAGTTTTTAACAAAGAACTAAAGCCCATCATATATCTCTTCCATTGCTATTTTCCATTACATTCAAGAGGGAAAATGTGGAAGCCAAGTATTTGGTCTATGAGAGATATTTGTCAGTTGTTTAACAATGACATAGTTGTTGATGTAGCATATCACAGCAGCTATGTTTAAGTGAGTTTGAAAACAGTGGCATGAAGGAGAATTGCCTGAAGTCTAGCTGAACTGAAGGCCTACAGCTACAGACATACAGAAGAAGCCACCTGAAGACTGGTTCACAAAACCCAAAGAAGCAGCATCTGCCTTTGGCATGTCCCGTGCCTTTGGCTGAGCAGCCCCAGGCCCAGCAATAAAGACAACTGGCCTTGGTTTATAGATTGGTCTCTTGAGGCACCTCTAAGCCCAGTGTTGTTTGTGGCCATCTGCAGATTGCTTTGTGGCTCATACCAGGTGGCCCTGGGCAGGGCCCAAACTGCAGCTAACTTGACCTGCAGTGGGTTGCCTCCTAGGAATCCCCACAGCTGGCACTCCTGGTAGCCACCTTCAGACCGAGCTGTAGCATTACCCCGATGCTTCCAAGAGCAACACCTCCAAAAGGCAGACTTGGCAGGCACCAGAGCCCTGCTAAAGTGAGTCCTGCTCTATCGGGTGAGCCCTTGCTCCTCCACTGTAGTGATGGCCAGTCCTCACAACCATTCGACCTGAGGGTAAGTTCCTCTCATTGATGTGCAAACAGCAACCAAGGCTCAACTACAACAGGAGGGCACACATCACCCATACAAGGGACATATCTGGAGTATGCAGCTCAAGTGGTCAGGGAGACTGTGCCACTGATACCCACGAGACACCTATTACATAAGGCTACTCTACTAAGACTGAGAGATATAGTAGCCCAATTTAATACATAGAAACAAACACAGGAAGACAGCTAAAATGGGGAGACCAGAAAAATGTTCCAAATAAAAGAACAGAACAAAGCTCCAGAAAAAGAACTAAACAAAATGGAGATGAGCAATCTACCAGACGCAGAGTTCAAAACACCAGTTATAAAAATGCTCAATAATCTCAGGGAGAACTTCAACAAAGAGATACAAACATAAAGTTAAACAGCCATTGAATGTATGTGGGGGAATCACAAAGATGACATTTAGGTTCCTACTTAAGAATGATGGTGTTCTTTCACAAAAGGAGGACATAGCTTAAGCAAAAATGTGAAGAGTTCATTTGTGGACATGTTGGGCTAAAATATCTTGAATTTGGCTGGATCTGAGATAAGCAGGGGTTTGAAGGGTAGGCACAGATGGGAATGTCCTATCTCAGGGTTAAAATTACTACTTTGGAGTAGAAGTTCTTTGAGATCTTCACAAATCATCATGTCCAGAGTTCCATTACTGACCCAGTGATTGCATTCAGCATAATTCACCTTGGTGATTGTTCAACAGTAGGCATTTTCCTTCAGGTTTCTGGAGAAGTCCAGAGGAGATGATCAAAGAATAGTCTGCCTTCTTCCTGAATACCACCAAGGACAGCATTAACTCTGTTTTTGCTCCTTTTTTCACTCCACACCTTTCATTGTTACCTATTTGATTCTGTTTTCATAGCAGATTTTATGAAGATGTATGTCAGTTCTAATAGAATCCTAAATTAAAATACGAATGTATAACAGAGAACTCCATTTTTGTCACTCTTTCTAGTACTTCTAAATCCAGATAAGTTACAATAATGGGTTTAAAATTTGCATGAATACTCATTATTGTTAATACTTTTTGGAACCCACTGAGAACTAAGCACTTTAGATTTATTATATGTAATTTTAAGGTGATGCAACATAGTAATATATTTATCCCCATCTGAGAGATGAAAAGATTGAGGCTATGAAAAGTTGGATAATTTGTACGAGGTCACACATTTGGTAACTTCAATTGTCAAGAGTCAGTCCATGACTGTGTATAACTTCACACAGGTTATTTGAACTCTTTGAGCTTTATTTTCATGTTCATAAAATATTTACCTTTCAGTATTGCTGTAAGATCGATGTTTAAGGCAAAGTAAGTGCTTGATAAGTTAGTTTTCTTATGTTTTAAAATGTAATTAAACATCTTCAAATATGTATGTTTTGCCAAATAAAAACCACATATTTGACTAAACTTTTAATTAAATCATTAACAGTTGTCACTTATCAAGCACCTATTATATATGGGTATGTATTATCTTTGTACAAAGCCCTTCTTACCTATTATCTTATTTCACCCTCACAGTGGTTCATGTTTAGTCTGTAAGAACTACCATTTTCTGAATAATGTAAATGTGTTCTTACTGTAGCCTTTAAAGGACTGTCTTTGAAATCACTACGGTGATAAACCAAAACTTTTTCCTGCAGCATCATTCATATTTAAGGTGGTATAAGTGCATTTTGGAATTATATTCTCTTTTACATGTTTTACTTTATGTGGATAACAAGATATACATATTTGTAATTTATTTATTGTAGACAGAGTAAGTGTGTGAATGGAGGAAATTATCTAATTTAAGAATTGCTTCAGATGGAGGAATTATTTCAATTTGTCTAAAATTGTTGAAATGTTGAGATAACTGCAAATAATTCCTGATTTCTCCATAAATGCAGTAGTTAAAATATACAAGTATTGATACTGTTTGAGGATTTCTAAATGTTCTGCTAAAATGCTTTATTTAAATATTCTGTTTTGTATATTTCTAGCAAAAGCAAGCTTCTCTATGTTCTGTATTCCATGAACGTTTATTCTATGGTGGCTTTTTTTCGTACCATGTGTCTCATCAAAAGGATTTTCTCTTTGCTTTTTGAAATAGTTACAAAACAGGTGTCTGAAATTGCTTATTTTAACATGTTAAAACCATTTCTCTGATTTATTTGAAATTTGGGGATAAAATAAAAATAGTAATTTGTTCTTAGAATTCTTGAAAACCTGCCAAATAAGAGTAAATAATTATATTTCGCACTGAGAAGTTCATCACTGGAATAATGTAATGATATTTTTCAATTGGAATAATTTTCAAGTTGGAATAAAGTAACTTTAAAGATTAAAATAAATTAGTAAAACAGACACTTCTGATAAATCTAATAAGAAATAGGAAATATAGACAAATACCCATAGAAATTCAAAAAATAGTATTTCTTAAACCTTATGAGACTACTATATGTAATTGTATACTGACATAGAAATGTCAGTGAAATGGATAATATCCTGGGAAAACATAAATTGCTAAAATTAATTGAAGAAGTGAATAAGCCAGTGAAACCTTGAATTATGGGCTAGTAGAATTTTAGAGCCAGAAAAACTTACAAAGACCATACAGTAAAACATCTCAGAATTTGTAAGTGAGAATATTGAGGTTCATAGTTTTTATGGCAAACTAAAACAAAAATCCATTCATTAGCTTTGGAATTAGGTAACGCCTGTGGAAGGGCAATTCAAGGGAGATGCTAGATGGCAAGAAGAAAATACGTGAGCTATTAGTGAAGGAGTTGATGTATAGCTGAACCTTTCAAGAAATTCAACCACAATTGGAAAAAGAGGGCAACCCAGTGAGAATAAACCAATAAAGAGGAAGTTGGTGGGTTGGTGGGCATGTGGTTGGTTGGTCAAGGATAGAGATTTTAATGGATTTGTAGGCTAAGAGGTTAGATAAGAACACATGTGCTCACCAAAGGAAGAAAGTATAGAGTTGTCCAAATGTGAGATGATGAGTCATCACTCAGTATTGAGCTCTTTACATATATTATGCCATTTAATCTTTACAACAATCCTATGAGGTAGTGCTATTATTATCCTCATTTTTAGAATGAGGTAAGAGAAGGCACAGAGATTTTAAGTCAAAGCCAGTAAATGAAGCAGTCAGTGTGTCAGTCCATCGGTGACTCCAGGGACCTGTCTCTGAGCTCTGTTACACCACGTCCTGGAAGGGGAAGAGCTCGCTTTGGAAAGGAGGAGGAATAGATGAAGTTAGGGGGAAGGTAAGGGACACTGGACAATGAAGATATTAATTAAAAATTGTGAAGATGAGACTATTAATGAGCAGAAACATATCGTCAAAAGGCAGTGTAAGATAGTTAAAGAAGTACAGAAGAGCTGGGGTCAGAGACAATGTTTTAATCCCTGCTCCTCATCCATTAACCATGAGATGTTGGCCAAGTGACTTACTCTCTTCCCAATCCTTACGTGCAAGGGCAGGATGGTAACCATCTGACAGCACACATTGTTCTGTTTTACACTGTCAGGAAAAACCTTTATCCTGCTCTCTTCGTGTTAGACTTTGTGGACTAGTCTCTGTGAGTTAGATTTGGCTTGTCAAACTAAAAGAAAAAAAACTGATTAAGATTCTATGGCAATTTTCTTGAATATATTCATTTATTTGGGGAAGGTTGACATTTATTACATAGAGTCTCACAATTCGTGTATATAATATATTTTCCATTTAGTCACATCTTCTTTCTTTTCCTTCAATTAAATGTTAGAATTTTGTACATGAAAATCTGCACATTTTAAAGAAGATATTTAAGGTGTTATATAGTTTTTGTTATTATAAACAGGACCTTTTCTTTCATCTAATTATCTTCTCCTAGTGATTTTACCAGTGCAGTTTCTCTTCTCACTTTTTAAAAAACGTAAGTCTTTTGAAGTTTTTATTTTTGTTACCTATATGGTATCCCCAGACTTCTTACTTTTTCCTTTTCGTTTGCTTGGCTTTTTTTTTCCTCTTCGAAGTTTTTCTCAATTTGTGATTATCCCTGGCTACATATTCATATAGAAAAGCAGAGCCCTAAAAAGTGACCTGAAGCTGTGTGTGGGTAGATGGACTTATTGAAAGATAAATTTGGCAGTATGTTAACCAGGGATGAACCTGAGGATGAAGTTTTTTTCCCTTCTAGGGAAGAATTTAAATCTCTGATCTGCTGACATCCTGGGAGTAGAAGTGAAGGGGAAGTAAGGGAAGGGTCCTGTGGTTTAATACATATGAGGGCTGTCCAGAAAATATCCAACCACAAATGCCTGAATTTTCCACATTACATGGCTGGATACTTTCCAGACAGCCCTCATACATTTGTATTTATTTGCCTTGTACATCTGCTTACTAATGAGACTGATGCCTGAGTTCAGAACCCAACCCATTCAATTTTCCGAAGATTAAACCTCCTTGTTGCAGTGCTGGGCTGCATTGAGTTGAGGAAGAAACACCCATTTTCAACTGGGTCTATTACAACCAGTATTTTCATCATCACCCCCCCACACACACACACACACACACACACACACACACCCTACAAGTACTTAGGCTATACTTTCTCTGCTACTATAAGTCATTATACCCACTTCCTTCACCATCTTCTGAATTTGTCAACACCTGATTTTCACTGTGGTCCTCTGTCTATTTTCTTTTCTCCTGTGGCTTAGTAACTTGGTCATTTTAACATGGTTTAGGAGGGAGAGGGGAGACAAATCAGTCATAATTAATTAGAAATTTTGTGTTACATTTTTCCAATGGATATTTTTGGCATATAGGAAAAGTTGTTTTGTATATTGACCTGGTATAGTAAATACAATTTTTGTATGTTGATATTACTTGCTTAATTCGCTCTTTTCATCTCTTTATTCTACATTTTCCACTGTCATTAGGTTTGCGGTATGTCTCATAAATACACTACTGGATTTTGATATTTTTAATCCAATATAAAAGTTGTTAACTTTTAACTAGTGAATTTAAAACATTCCCATTGTGATTTCTAATATTCTGATTTCTGATATTCTAATTTTCTGTTTGTCTTATTTGTTTTTTTTTCTATTATATGTTCTAATTAAATTTTCCTTAGTACTATTTTTCCTCTACTATTTTACAAATATATTATTTGTTTCTACCTTTTGTGGTTACTATTACATTGGTAACATAAATGCTCAAGCATTTATTTTCTGACATCTGGAGTGAATCAATATCTTTAGTATTCCTGAAAACGAAAAATGAAGCTTGGCATATTTGTATTTCCCTGACTCCCTTGCAACTTTCATCTCTCTCTGCCATTAATATTATTTGATACTGATATCCATTGGCTATACTTAAAAAGTGCAAATATGTATAAATTTTTAAATAAACACTTATTTAGACTTAATAATATATTTTATTACTTTTCTTCTTGTCCATTACTTTTAACTCATCTCTTCCTGAATTTCTTATTATTATTATTAGTTTGTATTGTCTAGCAGTTCTTTTACAGATAATCTTAAGGTAGTAAACTTCAAAGTTCCTTTTCATTCTCAAAATATCTTTAAGTCTGCCTCTCACTTGAATAATAGTTTGGTTGGGTGTAGAATTCTATCCTCAAAGTTACTTTCCCTTAGAATGCTGAAGATCTTATTCTACTGTCTTCTTGTATCCTGGGTTGCTCACACGGAGTCTGTTGTCAATTTGATTCTTATTTCTTTGTAAGTCGTCTTTCTTTTGACTGTGATAGCTTTTAAGATTTTCTCTTTACGTTTGATGTTCATAAATTTTATCACAATGTGCATGTTTCATCTTTAATTTATCCTGTAGCCAGGAGGATCGTTAAAGTTCTGAACATTTTTTCCCATATTATTTCTTTAAATGCTGTCTTTCACCCCAATTTTCTGTACTTTGTCCTTCTGGAAGAACTTTGAAACTGATGTTAGAACTTTTATGTCATCTATGTATCTTAAATCTCCTACTTTCCATGTCTTAATTTCTGCTCTCCATGTCTGGCTTTGGGCTGTGGTTTCCTTCTTCACTGTGCACTATTCAACCTTCTGTTTTTTTCTGACATTTTTCACACTGTCTAGTCTATCATGGATTATACTTTTTTTTTCCTTTCCAGTTATTTTATGAAATGTTTTCTATTGTCTCTAAGGATCTGGGGAGAAGTGCATACATGAGGGTGATAGGTATAAAATGGTGCTCAGTTTTTCAAAGTTCTGTGATAGTCTTTAGCCACACTCGTTAGTTGTCTAGCAGGACCAGAGTGGGGTATGGCAGGGTAGACCGTGAGCTGTGAAGACTCGGCTGCAGTGGGAGTCAAGAGCAGACACACAGAGGCTGAGGACAAGCTATAGGACTAGAGGTCATGACAGTGGAGCCAGTGGTAGCAAGAACTGAATAGGTGACAAGATAGAACTTGTTTATAGAAAAGGAGCATCAGAGTTTGAAATTTTTAAGTAGAAAAATCCTCAGTCCTGAGGGACCCAAGGGAATATTGGTCTTTTAGGGTTGCTGATGTTGGGAAAGATATCAAAGAATCCTACACATTCTTTTAGGTTGAGCACATGCTGTATGCCTAGCACCATTGTTACTCAGCTTCTATACATTTTCCTTCGTTAAAGGTGAGATAAACCTGGTAAATTTATTTCTATAGGATTGAAAGAATTGGAAATCTAAATTAACATCTGGTGACTTTCCAACAGAATAAACAAATAATATGAATGCGTTGGCCCTAAATTTAAAAAAGATATTTTGCTTTAGCAGTGGCTTGGAGTGGAGGTAGGAGGATGGAGGATGTATTTTTATTTATTTTGAGGTTTTGTGATTTCTTTTCTAGTTCTGTGTTTGCTCTTTCCAATTTTTGGAAACAGCAAGACTGAGATTGACAAAGGGAGAAATTAGTTTGTTTAACTGGTTCTGGAAGACTTACATTTTAACAAGATTTACACAAAGACATTACACCAACAGTAAAATAAGTAGCAGCCTTTACCAAGATCAAACTTCTCATCTTCGCAAACAAGTCACAAGCTACTGATGGTTGGCATATTCAGAGTGATTAAATTGGATAAAGAAAAATATCTATGAAATCATGGCTATGTACTACCAGTGACTCAATTAGCTATTTAAATTTGATTAGGACACACATTGTAATGTAATAAGAGAGTAATGTGTTAAGCACTTTAAGATACATAAGATATTTCTGTGCTGGGCTATTAGCCAAACCACTTTATGCTTTGCTTTACACCTTAATCATCACACTTGTATTAAAGCAAGGTAATTTTTCCTTTTCAAAGCCTGTTGCTATGTAATCTTTACATGACACAGATAAAACAGCAAGAAATTAGCAGTTAAAAAGGCAGACTAAGGAATGTAGCCAAAAGAAGTATGCTAGATGTCTGTAACATAAACCAAAAAAAGGACCTTTGCCATAATTATATTTCAAGAAAAAAATGCAAATAAAGCAGTAATTTTAATCTCCTTTGAGTTTAAATTTACATCCAGGCTTCTCCTCATAAAAAAATTGAGCATACAAATGGAATTAAGGCATTTATTTCTATCACAGGTACTGTATACAGCCAAAAGAGTACAGGGTTTCTAATTCTCCAAATAATTACTCTTTCCTAGAAGGGAGGTGGATATTTTACATAAAAGCAATGCATTGGAAGTTAGCAATCCTCTGAAGGACATGACCCCCCCCATACTCAGTGTGAGTCTCTCTCGTTTCCACAGAGCATCTGTACGACCACCACTGCGTTTCTGCACTTCTTCTTCCTGGCTTCCTTCTGTTGGGTTTTAACTGAGGCGTGGCAGTCTTACATGGCTGTGACTGGAAAGATTAGAACACGGCTTATCAGGAAACGCTTTTTGTGCCTTGGATGGGGTAAGCATGTTAATCTACTGTTTTGTACTCTTACTAAAATGACTTAACACATACACTAAAGCAGTAGAGTGTGATGATCTCAGAATACTTTTATCTGTGCCTAGTTTGCTATATAGAAGTAGAACAATGGCAGGCTGGTCATTTTTAAATATTCTTCAGGCATTTGAAACTTAAAAAAGGAGTAAATTTTGGAGGACTATATAGCCACTCAGTTAACAATCAACAGTGAGTG
This sequence comes from Lyroderma lyra, assembly GCA_004026885.1. Taxonomy (NCBI): domain Eukaryota; kingdom Metazoa; phylum Chordata; class Mammalia; order Chiroptera; family Megadermatidae; genus Lyroderma; species Lyroderma lyra. The sequence goes on along the minus strand of PVJL010000218.1, from coordinate 102,240 downwards.
GAGTGAGATGAGGCCTGAGGTATCTACAGGCAGAAAAGCAAAGCGTTCTCTGCTAATAGGTTCTGCAAATGCATAACGTTTTAAAATGCTCAGGGCTCAAAGTCCTGTACACTAGTCATGTACCTCCCACAAGAAAACTCTGAGGATTCCATTCAAAGGGTGCTCAAGATAATTAAAGACTACAACTACTCATGTCACAGGGGAAAAGCCACTTAGAGATTGAATGAAACCTCATGGATAATCTGTTGGGTCCTCAAAGGAAAAACAGAATTGTTGACAGGCTGGAAATTAATTAATTTTTTGCCTATCTTTATTAGGAAAAAAATCTTTCTTGAATTGCCTTATAAAATAAACATCTTGAAAGTCTATGCATTTCATAGGGCCAATTTTAATTTTTAATTGGAATTGATTAATTTAGTTTAATTAGAACTAATTAGTTTAAGAAAATAGTTTTAGAAAAACCCCAGGATTTTGACGTTTGCTTTATAGTTTCCAAAGAATTGCACTAAAAATACTGAGGAATTTTGGAACAAATATACAGCAGATACCTACTGTTCTACAAGACCGGAGAGTGGGGTGCCTCAGGGAGCCTGGAAAATTACAAATAAGTGGACTTATTAAAATACCAGAGTAATTCATGCTGGAAAAGATCTGGAATCAAGAACACTTAAAGCTTATCCATCAGGATTCAGCGGGGGCCTGTCATGTCCGATCAGTGTATTCAGGCTCTTTGCCCTAATACAATAACTGGGAAAGCCATTAAGAAATTAGAGACATATTCCATTTATACCTTAATTTGTCTGGATTTTATGTCCCCAATTCTAATATTAGACTGATACTGAATCAGAAGATACTTTGTCATTGGTTAGTAGATCCAATAAATATAGAAGGCAGGTAAAGAAGACTCTCCTGGGAGTGTAAAGAATGGCATTGTCTGATGGTACCAGACTATCAAGAAGTCCATGAGTCGGCAGAACAGTGACGGATGAGGTTGATTATGGTAAAATGCAACACAGTCAATTTAGAAAAAAAAATGTTTTTTAAATCTAAATGATGTGGAATGAAGACTATCACCCCTTCAGCTATGACCTAGGGGAGAGATTTTTTTCCTGTGAACTTGGTCTAGCTAATCAAAAAAGTCAACTAATGACATGCATGAAATACATGAAGAAAGAGGAGGAAGCAGAGGAAGAGACATTGTATATATCATATATCAAATTATACATGATTTTTTTTTAATTTGGAGAAAGAGACACAGACAAAGAGACAAAAACACAGACCCAGACAGACAGCAGTTAAAAAATATGGTGTGTCCCTCTGAGGTGCTCTCCATAGTGTCATTAAACTTCATGTCACTTGAAAAGACTCCCAGAAAAAAATAGTAGGAAGGAGGGGAAATGATGAAGAGAAATAAGATGGGTGGAGAGGATACATGAAGCTGATTCGATGATAGATTTTACAACCGAAAAGGCAAACAGGATCTTTCAGGAAAGAAGGCATGACCCAAAATTTTAAAAAGAATTTAACAGCATAGATTAGACTGAGCTCCCTTCACCCAAATACAGGGAGGTTCCATTAACTTGATTCATATAAACATAAACTAAAAGATGTCAGGTCAGCATCAATGCGGGTAAGAGGCACTGAGCGATGCGTAGAGTAATACCTACCTGTACGTCCACGAAGAGAAATTGGCCTATGTTTTCTGACCTTCAGCCAGGATTATTAAAGGAGGGTAATCAGGAAGCCCAAAAATGAATTTATTAGGGTCCTTAACCCTGTTTGTACATTCTTGTTATGACAAGTAAATCACAAAGAATTTAGTAAGTTTTTTTTTCTATTTTACTGTAAGTACAGCTTGAGGTGGATCAACATACGGCCAAAGGAACGTTCCACTTCTGTGATATTCTGTCACACCAGAACATCCTTTTTTTTTTTTTCTTTCTGATTTTATAACTGTAACAGTTTAAACCCCTAGGGGGAAAAAATAACTTTAAAGATATACTAAATCTCTGTTATTAGTTTCCTTTAAACCCATGTCCAATGTAGTGGTAACCTAGCAACATCAGAGAAGTGCACTGAGTTGAAAACCCAGCCGTCGCCCTCATATTTTTGTACTTGAAAGAAACTTTGTAATGGAAACATGCTTTATGAAGTGATTCGTGAAAGGTAGTTCCTCCAATTTAAGCATTTCACATTTGTCCTAGCTTCTCTTGAGCCTACAGTGTGCACAGTGGTTACAGCTGAATGTGAAGTGTGACCATGCTTTTCTTCCAGGTTTACCAGCATTAGTCGTGGCCACATCAGTAGGCTTCACAAGGACGAAAGGCTATGGCACTGATCACTAGTAAGTCCGTCCACAGTGACAAATCATGTTTATAGTTACGTAAATTAGCAGTGGGCTTCATTAGCCTGGGTTGGTACTATTGATGTCTTGCATTTTGTCATTGAGCCATTAGCTATAGTAATGGCATTAGTGAGGATGATGTTAGGTAATTTAAATGCACAAAGATTAGGAATGAATGCCCCAGCACTGTTCAAAATCCTTGTTTCGATTCCCTGTTTCTTGATTTTTAAAATATTTTAATATGTACTTTGCATGTTGAATCTCAAATGCACTTTTTTAGAACTGGATAAATCTTGATATGTTAACTTTTAGCATGTGATTCTGATCTGAGCTTCTGATTTCATTGATGATAATATATATTGGTATCAACCAAGTTTTGTCATGTTAGTTCAAGTCTTCTTGCTGTGTTAGGGTAATGCATACTAAAACTCATAGATCAGAAGAATCAGTAGATTCCAGATTAGGAATTGCCTGAGGTTTGGGAAGAAATTAGAAGGAGAAAAATAGGGGGTATGGTATCAGTTCACCCTAATCATAACTGTAATATTGATACATTCTATGAGAGCATTTATAAGTAAAGTTTATAGTTCAAATGTACAAAATGCACTTTCATATTTTACTTCATTTGTTTTTTTTTTTTTCAAGTTGAGGGGTCAGTTGAGAAAGGAGGACAGAGATGTGCATCTTATTATATGAATTTTAAAATAAGATACTGTGTTTAATTGTCCTCAAGTTTGAGATAAGAATCACTGCTATTTAGGCCTTCTGGTGGGTTCATCCAAATTGAGAGTATGCCAAGAGACATCACTGCACCTGCCCATCCAAAATGAGTGTCTAAAGAATTTGAAGAACTAGTATCATCAGAGTACTTGTTTTTCTTATGCAATCTATAATATAAAAAAACAAAAACAAACCTCCCTAGTAGCATCTGTTATATGTACTTACGCCCACACTATTTCCTTTAAGCTATTACTTTTTACAATAGTATGATTCCTTCATTATAAATCCAGTATTTGAAAGATACTGAATTGGGGATATTGAAAGAAGTAAAACTATGAATAATGTGGTTTCAACTTTCAAGGAGCTTGTGATTAAAACCAAATACAATACAATACAATATATAGATTAACTTACACAAAAATATAGTTGAAACTTAGTGGCAATCTTAGAGATACCAAACTGAAATGTTGTTTCAGACTAAGAGTTTTTTTCTCCAGGTATGTTATTTAAAAAATAGATAAATTATCAACCCCAAGGTGGGTAAGTAGAATTTTATCTGTCTGCTGTTACAGCAATGAGCAATAACTAAATGCAGACCTTGAACATGCACATGCATATTTGTGTTGTGTATATATTGATATATGTGTGTATAAAATTACTAGATTAAGAATGTAGGTATAATTAAGGTATAATTTACATAGAGTAACCTTTACCCTCTAATTTTAGAGTTCTGTGAGTTTTACCAGATGCATACACCATGTAATCACCACCACAACCAATATAGAAGTTTATTGTTAGAACAGATGTAGAACAGTTATTAATTGCTAATTTTGAAAGCAGCAGGCTGATTCTGTGGACTGAGAAGTAATATTAAAAAGAGTCATACGTCAAAAGCAGGTGCATGAAATGATGGACATGACCCTTTTCATCAGCAGTGGTGAAGCAGTCCCTCATAGTTTCCTCATTTGACTCTCCTGGATTCTGCGCATGCAGGGGAGCCACCTTGCAAAACTTCCCGTGCCACGCACAACGCCCTCTTCCTGTCCCTGTGCTGTGAGAGAATGACTACAGAAATGGGTTACCATGTCTCTGGCAATGCAAACCTGCAGCTCTTGGTGACGTTCATAATGGAAATAAACACAGCTGCATTAATTTTTAATCAAAAATGTATCTTTAGTGAATTTTCTTAGTACTTTGAAGACAAAGTAAAATTAGAAGGAAAAATGCATGCAAACTATGAATTATCCACTTGCTGCAGTGATGGCTTTTAGATCAGTTTCTCCCAATAGCTCAATGGCCTCAAATGAGTAAATGGCACATCTAGGACTAAAAACAGACACTGGTCTTGCTTGAAAGTACATTTGAAAATTCTGTAATAGATATAAAGCAGCATTTTACAAAACTGAAGTAATTGTCATCTTTGTACTGAAAGTCAATATAAAAATCTTACTACTGAGAGTCATTTGTCTAAAATGTTTTAACTACCTGAAAGTAAGATTTTTATAATAAGTTTATTTTCTGTGCGATGTATATAGTATTTCTCATTCATACAGTGCTCCAATTTTAGCTCTTTCCATGTCGTCTGTGCATTTTTTTAAAATTACAAAACTTTGAAATGTGTCAGAATTCCAAGGCTAAGTACATAGTCCAAACCATCTGTATCACACCTGCTTGAGTTAACACTTATCACTAATTTTTGTTAGTTTTTATCTGATGTTATTTTCAGTTGCTGGCTCTCTCTTGAAGGAGGACTACTATATGCTTTTGTTGGACCTGCAGCCGCCGTTGTCCTGGTAAACACTGAAATCAACTTATTTTGTTTTCTTAGCAAAACAAAAGACAAGTTTATTTTAATTAGAGTGACAGTTTTGTTATGTAGAAATTCTAAAGTTCAGTGAATTATTACTTAAATTTGAATGACAACTGCTTTTCAGTCCTTCATTGCTCTGAAATATTCCTGTTTTGAATACTGAAGAATGTTAAATGTGGGGGTATGGGATTTCTCTTGCAGTAATTTCATATTGGTGAAGAAGTTTGATGAAGGTTCAAAAATTCTTCCTTCATGTGTAGAATTTCATCATTTATGATCATTTCACCTTTATACTATTCGGTATGATCCACATATTATAGCTATTAATATCTCTTAATAACTGCTGTTGCTACAATGCAATATCAGTGGGAAGGTATGTGTCCTTATGCCAAAGTTTCCCAATCTCAGCACTGCAGACGTTTTGAACTGGCTATTTCTTTGTTGTGGGGGCATCGTGTGTATTTTAGCATGGTCAGCAGCATCCCTGGGCTCTACACACTAGATACCGGTAGTATCTTCCAGTTGTAACAATCAAAATTGTCTCCAGGCATTTCCCAGTGTTTCCTAGGGTTAAAGGTCACCTCCAATTGAGAACCCCTGCCATGCCAGACTTTTTTTTTTTTTGGAATCACAAAATAATTTCTTTACATGTTTAGTTATAGGAACATGGAAATTTCCTATCAACTTATCTTTCTCTCTCTCTGAATTTATTGATTACAAATCTTTCCTGTCCAATAAATCCTTGAAAAAAATGTAAGGGAGTAAAAATTGGTCAGAATTAAATACAAAGATCCATATTGCTATGCAATTAGATTTCCATTTGGAAAATTACCCTTTGGTTTCTTGAACGCTCGTTCAATAAATTGGTAGCTAGCGACATCTTTCTTAATAACTCTGTGTGACTTTTTCTTCCTTTAAAGTTTTCTCCCCTCTCAACTATAACAGAGACCAGAAACTGCTAATGTTTCACAAGAGAAATAAAATCCAGGCATAAGTGTTAGAGAACATCATAGGGAAACTTAACTTATTAGATCCATTATTGTCTGCTGTATTGAATTTTTATTGAATCAATTATTTCCCTAAGCTACTAGGTTAATATACATGTAATCCTAAAGTAAAGAAATACAAAGTATGTGTTTAATTGAAAGAACAAAGTATGGCTTTTGAAGTGGTAATGAATCTCCTCATGATTAAATTGGAGATTAATAGAATCCAACATTTTTGGTTCAAATAATGAGAAGTATGAAGATGAGTCTCTTCATTAAATGGTATCTTGTCAGGAAGCTATGAAGAGTGATACCTCCTAAGTCCCTACATAACATATCTTCCTCACACCAGCAATTAAACAGATTTCAGCTGAGCAAAGCGTATTGGGGGAAGTGAATTTTTTCCTTATCTAGTCATCCTACTTAACTTAAAAGAGATTTTTGTGAGAAACTATTTTCAATATAGTCTTTACTGTTTGCATTGGAGAGGCACCAAGATTCTGTTGATTGTGGAGGGTAAAGATCAGGAAGGCAAAAAGAAAAAATTTTTTCCTTGATTTCCTTGGTTTCAGCATGGGAGTGAATTCCTTTATCAGGAAGTGCAGGTGGGTTAGAGAACCGTGGGTGCTCATCATAATAAGCTGCTGCAAATAGGCCACAGCTATCTGAGCAGCTTTTAACAATTTTAGTTGAGAAAGAAGAATATGTGTCATTTCATTTTAGCTGTATTTAAATCCTTTTAAGTGAGAGTAGAAGAATCTTAGAAGATGCTAAAAAGTGTTCATTAGAGTGTATTACAAAAAGTGGTGTGAGTGTCCATCTTTTAAAGGATTCTGGTGACTTGAATAGGCTTTCTCCCTTGTCTAAAACAGCATGATGCATCAAAATGCTGCCCACCCCACAGGAGAAATAGCCACACAGCATGAGGAATTTAGGTATTCTGTTCTCCCTGCTGGCAGCAATGACAAATCCTTAGCACCTTTGACAGCCAGGGTTCACTCTAGCCTCAGGCCAGGAGACTGGAGTTCCTTTGACTCTTAGGCATAGGGTAAAACTCATTTAGGCAACTGATTTTATTTAGGGGTCACTCAGAAAGAAGGATGCCCGATTGGCATAGTATGGCACCATTTAAAAGTTAGGCAATTGAATGTTAATTTACTCAGTGTTAACTGCAAAAAGTTGAAATCAAATGTACTTAGGTACTGTAAAACTTTAAAGTAACACACCACTGCTAAATTGTTCCGTATTCCTTTATACACTTATAAAATGTTTGAGAAGTACTTCCCGTCACTACTATTGTAAGTATTTAAGTCTGTGGTGGTTGTATATAGATAAAAGAGGGTTTTCAGGAGAAACGTACCTGACTCCCTTCCATATCATTGAAAGGTCAACCTTTGTTTTTGTTTGACAGGTCAACATGGTGATTGGCATTTTGGTATTTAATAAACTTGTTTCCAGAGATGGGATCCTAGATAAAAAGCTCAAACACAGAGCCGGGTAAGCTGCAATTGGTGGATTTTGAAGGTTCTTTGCCAGTGAACCCCATACTCCAATTCCAGATCATCTTTGACTAATTTGCCTGTGCCTGGAATTTTGTTCATGATGCACCATGTGTCTGATAGATTCTGCGATTCAGGTTTTAATGTGCTATTCTTAGGTAATATCACCAAAATCTAAAAATAATTTAAAAGACCATTAAGAAAATCTGGGTTTGTATGCATAGCCTGTTTGTAAGGTAAGAAGAAATGTTAAGGCTAGACTTAAAATACTTGGCATTAGGTGAGGGTTTTCAAAGGCCCCTAGTTTTGGTCACAAAGGAAAGGTGGGTAGATTCAACTTAATATCAGTATGAGATACCACTAAATTGAGACAAGCAAACTTTAGTAGGGTGAAAACATGGCATTTTTATTGATTAATTGTATATATTCAAGAAGTCTTTACTTGAAGTAATTATTTATGAAGCACTATTTTTGTCATATATTCTCATCCTTTCTGACATTTTAACTATACTTTGTTAGGAGTTATGTATAATTTTCACTTGTACATTTTAACCATTTATAAAACTTTAAAAAGAATTTTATTGACAATGCACTGTAGAATTATATGCCTGAAACCTATGTAATCCTTGCTAACAGATGTCACCCCAATAAGTCTAACAATAAAAATGAATTAAAAAAAAAAAAAAAGAATTTTACTATTGTTATTGTATCACCATATCTAATGACTTAGTAACTTTCAAAAACAGATTGATAGCCGCTTTTTAAGGTTTTATTGTCACTTCATCATAAAAATTTGTAGAAGCTTGAATGAAATATTAATGCCTTTGAATTTTCCTTTGTATCTTTTCTTATAAAAAGTTTATAGCTGTATCCTTTCTGTTTAACTATACCTTAATTCACAACTTAACCTATAATTGTTCTAATTTCTATAATAATTTATGGTATTATTTAATAGTCATAGTATTTGATGACCAGCTGGTGAGAATTTTAGGTCCTCTATGTAATGATTTATAAGTTAGTCCTACTAAAAGAGTAGGTTTAATATAAAAATTTAGTATCATTCATATCAAACATCAGAACCCCAATGGTGTAATAAATTCATCATCAGAGATTTCTTTCTGAGGGGGGGGCAAATCACTTCCCATTTAGAAACTTTTTTCCCCATTTCAGATGAGTCTCCTGGGTTCCCGGTGGTATAGTGTCTAAGGCTTCGGCGCTCTCAATGCTGCAGCCTGGGTTCAATTCCCAGCCAGGGAACCACCAAAAAAAAAAAAAACAAAAAACAAACAACAACAACAAAAAAAACAAACAAAATCAAACAAACAAACAAAAAAACCAGATGAGTGTCCATATCATCTTTAGGCAAACTTGAACCTGTACAGACACTGAGCTTTCTATACCATTTGAACTTGAAGCTTTCACATGATGGTTGGAATTGGAGCAGTAGATTTTTCAGTAGTTTCCATCCAGAATAATGATGTAAGAATAAATAAATCATTACTGAATACCAAGTATACAAACTCAGTTCTGCCTCTAGTGGTGTAAACTTGTGTAGTTTTTCTTTTTTAATTGGGGGTTGAAGAGGTAGTTAATGGTTAGGATAAATCTTGAGTAAAAGAAAAAAGTGGGGAGGGGCATGCTCAATATCTAGCTATGCAATTTCCTAGCCATCTTTGGACATGTTACTTAATCTTTCTGCAGCTAAGTCTTCTCTCCTATAAAATGGGGATAATATTAATAACTCTTGCCTCATTATAGAGCACATGAATATAGTGAGTATAAAGCATTCATTAGAGTGTCTAGCAAATAGCATATGGTGGCTATTATTATAATGAGTGAAAGAGGAAGCTATGCTGGGCAGGTTGTTTTCAAAGGACCCTGACTTCCATAAATCAAGCTTCCATGATTCCACAGTTTGTAACACTGGGGTCACAAAAAGAGATGAAATCATCAGAATGAGTATAATGCTGAGGATTTATTAAATTTGCAATCAGTATTTTTTCTCATTTGATTATTTTATATGTAGTATCTGGTTTGATTCACATAGCTCTTTGTAGCAGATAATACAGGTTTAGGAGAAATGACAACATTGTCACGTTATAAATTGAGAAATTATCCCATTTCAATCTATATATTAATTTTAAAACCTTATATTTCTAAAAGTATGATAAATATTGCATCTGTTTCCCTTCCAAAAGTGAGTCAAGCAGTGTTTTTGTAGTGCAAAAGCCACTGCTGGAGAAATAAAAATATTAGAATACTGGTCACTGTCCAAAGTAGAAAAGAACTGTTAATAAATTTATGACTCTAGGTTTAAAAACATTTTATAATATAAAATGCTATTTTAGCTTAAGTGTTATATATCCAAGGGCTGTCCAGAAAAAAAATCCAGCCATAAATGCCTCCATTGTTCACATTACATAGCTGGATACTTTCTGGACATCCCTCATATATAGATTGAAATTTGCTCTCTATTTCAAAATGTGATTGAAGGAATTTTTTTTTTTGAGAAGATATGGGTGTCTGAAGCTCATTTTACTTCACAGAGAAAGCAGTGAATACAGCAATAAATATTTCAGCAAAGAATAACTAACCAGAACTAACTAAAGAAATATTGAACAGAAAGCTAATTAACTTAACAGTTGATCTCCCTAATTGTAAATATTGGCCATTTGGGGTTCATATATATCAAGTATTTCTTTTGAAACATCATTATTTAGAATCAAATATGGAAGCAAGATGGTCCTCCTCCCATTTTTTTCTATTTCTCTGTTTTCTTTCTTCTTTTTATAATCAATTATTAGAAACTGCCAAGCATAGTTTTTGCTCAATAAATATTTATAAATGAATGTGAATGAATATTTAATAAGTAACACAGTAGTTTGACAAGTTTTACAATACCAAAGCTATATTAAATTTTTCTAATGCATAAAATATATTTACCAAGGAGAAATATATTGCAAATATCAACACATCTTGTATAAAATTATAACTGGAAAGAATGAAAATAAGATAAAATGGCATGTGTCTTTTTAGAACATCTCAAACACAGTATTTCATTTTCTCTCTCTTGCTGCCTTGGAACTTTCTTCTTTACTACGTATTTTAAACTGCTTTATCTTGTCTACATGAAATTAAGCAGACTACTGTACTCGTATATAAACCTCATGAGATTTTTCCAAAGAGAGTGGAGTATATCTTATTTCTGGGGAATATTTTATAGTATTAACCATAAACCAATCCAACAAAAAAGTTCTTTTCTAAGAAAAATAAAATTGTAGAAGGAAACTAGAACTTGTAGACTTCAAGACCCCACAACCTGGAGAGGGTAATGAAATGACCCATGTTCAAACTCTAGTGAACACTGGTTACATCTGAACTTATGGCAAATTCAGTTTTTCTTTTAATGTTAGCACTTTTTTTTGTTTTATAATTGCATAATTTCCCCTATAACCAAGAAACAAAGCTTTTCATTGCAGCAACTCAACTTAGCATCTATATGATGTGTTCTTCAGTTTCTATTAATTTCTGTAGTAGCCATGCAAACCAGAAAAAAATAGGAGATCTCTCTCTGGGTAACCTTTCATTCCTCTGCTCCATTCATATCTAATAATAGAATTCCAAAAGTGTCCAACCAGTTAACATCAACCAGTTTTCAGCAGTTAGCACTGACTTAGGAACGTATGTGTTGTTGGCCTTTTAGTCAGTCACAAATCTCAAATAATAAGAAATGAGCATTTCAAATACTGCCTTAAAATATTTTTTTCAGAAAAACCCATGCTTAGTTCAAGTTACAGTTTTTCAAGGCTAAAATACTTGTTTAGATTGTGTACTGAAATTATTTTTTAGTAATCTTTGGCTTTTCAATCTTATTGTAGAGCCTAGAAGGATGGTATCCTTAAAATTGAGAAAAAGAGAGCCACATCTGTGTTGGAAGCACCAACACTAAGTAGCCTATCTTTTGTGATAAAGGAAATAGCAAATCACTAAGTCATGCCTTTTAATATTTATCTGGTGGGACTTAAGATTCAAGTCACTCAAATGAATAGTTAATACAGTGGTACTCATTCCTATTTGTTCATCAGAATAATCTGTACAACTTTTAAAAATGTAGATGCCTGGGTCCCCTTAAATTAGAGTTTTTGGAATTGGATATAATATATCTGTACTTGTTTGGGAGTAGTTTCAAACACATTGCCATGTCGATTGGAGCATTCAGGAACCACAATAGATAGGCTATTGGTTACTTATTATTTTGAAAATTTTAGATAGACGTGGCTAGTACATACACCCCACAGGTTGAGTCACTAAAGTGAATTATTTAGTATTGTATTCCCACTCCCACATCTAACTCTGAAAGCTTTGATTTTTCTCATAGGGTTTACTGATCAATCTACTTACTTAATAGCTTTAAGATTTATTATCCCATACAAGCACTATTCACAAATCAGTGCACTTCTTTAAAAGAAACCAGACATTCTGAATTACGAAACTCATGATTTTTCTTTGTTCTGCCACTTTTACTATAGACATGGTAATGTAAGTAAGTCTACTTTAATGTTATTAAGAAATAAAACCTATTGGGCAAAATTGTATTTTAGACATAAATACCACATGGGAATGGACAAGCGAAGTACACAACAGTAAATTATTTTTAGGTGTTTTGAATTTTGATTCAAGTAAATTTTTTTCCTAAGAGGATTATGTACTAGTAAATCAGTCATTTTCAAAGGACTCTTTTCTATAGCAAAATGCATATAAAGTTTTTCTGTGTAGTGTGAATTTGCTTCTATGACATAGTAGATTGACCTTGAATTATTTGAATCCAGATTTGCCTGCAAAATTCTCTGATCTAGGCTATACCATTTAAATGCTGTTAGCATCTATGGCAAAATGTTGAGAAAGAATATTTTGAACTTAATGATTATGTTAAATGTGTATATTAAAGCAGAAAACTACCACCCTTTTTATTATCAACTAATATTTCATCAAATTTCATCAGCCCCTATATTCAGATCATCCTAAAATACAAACAGTACATTTATGCAATAAGAAATTTCAAAACATAAATATTTTGAGACAAAGGCTACATCTTCCACAAACAACTGAAGACCTGAAACAAATTATCTTCCTATATTGGATTTCTGAGATACATGTTTACATTTCAAAAGATTTTAATTGATATTATGTGCCTTTTTCAAACGACATTGAACATCTTTGAAGCCTATCGTCCTCACTTGTTTGATTATCAGGGGTCTGAATAAAGGGATTTCGCTGTATGTCCACACAAAAACATGTTTATGTTTAACTCAGTGTATTGGGCATCTTTGATCTGTAGACACAAGGGCCATTTATGGTTTAAATGATGGAAATGTGCTTCACATGCAACTAAGGCCCATGTTATTAAAAGGTGTAAATGTTGCAAAAATAATGTGTAGTGTAAATACATCTTTAAAATGACCTAGAACATTCATCTTTGATGAATATAATTTTCTGCATGAAATCATATTGAAAAGCTAACTTGCAGCAGCAACTTTTTTTTGGTGACAATTCAATATTTTGTTCTTTTTGTGGGTGTTCTGTTTGTTTGCAGTCAGATGAGTGAGCCTCATAGCGGTTTGACGCTCAAATGTGCCAAGTGTGGAGTAGTTTCAACAACAGCTTTGTCAGCCACCACCGCCAGTAACGCCATGTTAGTCCCGATCATTTACATCTTCTTGTTACAGATCTTACAGTGCATGTGAGAAAATGCTATGACGTGTTTGCTAATACTAAAGCTAAGAGCATACTTAAATATGTATAATCAGCAATTGCCTTTATAACTATTGTGGGATTTCTATTTAAAAAAATAAATAAAACTATCCCATGTTATCTCCCTTGTGGTTTCCAAGTTAATGGTCTTGGTGCCACATAAAAGAATGCTTTGTTGGATGGGGGTTTGGTCATGGCCTGGGGTGTGGCGTGCAGCTGCATAAGGTTGTTTCTCTGTCTCTTAACAGGGCGTCTCTTTGGAGCTCCTGTGTGGTGTTGCCCCTTCTGGCTCTGACGTGGATGTCTGCTGTTCTGGCCATGACAGACAAACGTTCCATATTATTTCAAATACTTTTCGCTGTGTTTGATTCATTGCAAGGCTTTGTGATAGTCATGGTCCACTGCATTCTTCGCAGAGAGGTGAGAAATACAGTTCTTGTGAGAGAGAAGAATGGTGCTTAGAAGACTATTTTCCTTGTTTACAAATACGATCTTTTAACATTACAGTCTTTAGATTACAGCTAGTGTCCTCTAAAGACAAGCATTTGCGGGGGAGGGGTGTCAAAGTTAAAGTTTGAAGACAAGAAAGATTCAAGAGGGCTCCTTGAACTCTGAAAATGATTGGTTAAAACAGCTGGAGTATGCAAGGGAAAACATAGCAAGTGGTGCCAAGAACCAGGGAGAACAGATGTAAAACAGGATATGACTGAGTCATGGGTATGAGAAGTCTTTCAGAAAAACTGGTGGATAAGAGGGCAGTGTGTCGTCTTTTCAAAATACACAGTTCAGAAACCTAATGTAATGATATTTCCTAAACCCATTCCCTAACTTGTGGTTCTATGTACAACATATCCCCCTTCTTCATATTTAACTAATTTTGTTTCAGATGTTGTTGAAATGTTGAAGATTAATGAAGTTCTTTTGTCTCTACACTGAGTTGCAGTTAAGGTTACTCAAGATGAATGATTTTGATACAGAGGTTTATGCTCAGAAAATGCGAACAGTGGACCACGATAGGCAGTAATAGTCCCCAAGAACTGTGCACTTATAATCCCTGCATTTTCCCAGGTCATTGTTGAGGATACTGTCAGCAGTGAGGGAAAGAAGTGATCCTTCATGAGTAGGGACACTAACTTGCACCAAATCCATCTAGAACAGTGATAGATTTCAGATTTGTGTTGTTTAGGGATGAAATAATTTTTTCAACCAGTACAAAAATTATTCTGAGTGTTTGCAAGCACTGACACAATATTTACAAGGTTTATGAGTCATTTTAGCATTTACTCTAGAGATGGTGCCTACTGAAACACACAATGACACAGTGCCATGCTAATAATTTTGAGAAAATGGTATATGCTGTCATTTTGCATTATTCATCTTGTTTGAGAACTTTATACATGTATATTGCAAAAGGACACGTGTATATGAGTATACACCACATAGTTTTTGCAGTGATGTGTGAATGTAACCAAAGCATTTTACTTCATTTGCCAGATGGGGAGAACAATATTTCTGAGCTACTATAGTGTGATACAGATGTCAGCAATAAACCCCCGTGTGTATTCTAAGAACATTATATAACGAAAATAGAAGAATAGTGACTTCACATTGCAAGGAGGGGGTATTTCATTCACAGTTGCCAAGCCTTGTTATTTCTTCATCATACATTTCTACCTAGAATTTCAGCATTAAAAATCCTCTAAGTATCAAATTCTTTGTTGACCAAAGTTAAATAAAACCTAAAAGGAATTGAATAATTTAGGGCTCTGTTGTTCTCCACCTGTAACTGTTTTGTTGGTCTTTGTATATTATTATTATAATATTATCTCTGATATGTTTATGTAACAAAATTGTTCAAAGTAGACACATGATATGTATTTTTGATTGACAATTAAGAATGAATAGTGTTGGTTTAAGCAGGATACATGATAATATGTGTGCAATATTCAGAAGATACAATACTATAGGTGTTAAAGAGTGGAAAAGTGTCCCATCTATGAGGTCTGTCCAGAAAGTATCCAGCCACATAATAATGAAAAGTAAAGGCATTTATGGCTGGATTTTTTCTGGATAGCCCTCATATATGTAAGCCTCTCTTTTTCTTCAGAAATGAGCTTTCTAAGGCTTTAGGTTGTGATAAAAATATTCAGGTTTTAAAGTGACAGATATTTTGATGGCTGATTATCAAATTTTTACTGCTTACATGAAGAAAAATATTTAGCCCCAAAATTTATTTCCATCAGAACATTTTTATACTTGCTAATTGGACTAGTGACTGTCAAAACATGACTTACGGATAATTAAATTTAAATCACATAATAATGCTTCTACTAAAATAGGTGTCTATAAATATTTTCTGTATTAGTAGGGAATAAAAATATGGTTATTGGCCTCCTGTTATCATTGCATTTTCACTGATTACTTTAAATTGAATAATTTTATAGCTGTTAAATGAATAGCAGTGTCAGAGTCTGTCATTCCAACACTAAAATGAAAAATTGAATATCCAAAATTCTTTCATTGACCCTTAAAAATAGCCTGTAACATTCCTATAAACACACAGACTAGATTTCATTTATAGGGCAAGCCTCTTCCAGAATTCCTCAGAGGGAGTCGTTACTAAAAAACCAAAACAATACTGTTTAAATGTTGTAAATCCCAAGGACCACATCAAAAGGAGGCCTCACTGGGTTCATAGAAATTCTTTTGACCTTCTAAATGTTTATTGCCTAACATTACCAATGGGTTTATTTCCCATTATCTGTGATCACACTGCCTTAACATTAACCACAGGCCAGGAGAATAGAGGCATCTTTCCCTGCCCATGGTGTGTCCTGTGAATAAACATTACATAACAATACACCCAAGCAAATAGACTAAATAGCTACCTGTGAAGTATTGGGTAATGATTCTTATCTATTAATCTACTTGATAATCCCACAGGAGATCTTGCAGTTTTATCTCTACTGCTTGTTTCACCTTAAAAGATTTTCTTCACAGTAATCCAAGATAAGCCATGTGGATTTTTCTTTCATGAAAGTGTATAAGGAATGTAAGAAATGTTTCCTTCAATTTAGAGATTGGATCACAGATACACATATTTCTATTTCTATATATTTTTGCTGCACACTAACATAATCTGGTTGTTTTTAGTCTTTAATGATTGTTCTAATATGAATTCAAAAAGGCTTTACTCATGTTTACTTTTGCAATCTTCCTATGAAGAAGGTAAATATACCCAAGGGAGAAATATAGCCTTGCAGTTTAAAAAGGAAAGAAATTAAATACTATAACTGTGCCATTTTAAGTATGATGTGTATAGGGCTTAATTTGTTTTAAAAACGCCCTTTGCTTTTAGTGGGTCCAATTTTATCACCAAAATTATTTCAAGTCAAGAGAGAAGGGAGAAATGATCACGCTGATACTGTCAATTCAGTTACATTCCACTTAAAAAATAAATTCATTATTTGCAGAACAGTTTGTTGTGACCTTGATAGCTGGCATCTTAATAAATAAACTTTATAAAATTTGTATTTTTGAAAATATAATTTATTCTTCTGGAGCACCTTTCTCTTTTAAATTGCTTTAGTAGATAGATGCCTCTGACAAAAGAGAAAACAAAAACAGGCAATACTGATTTTAAAAATTAAACCATCTGATTTATCACAACACATTACTTTCAGCAGCAAAACCTAGATCTTGGAAAATAAGTATACTACCTAATAAGACAAAATCTAATATAACAGACCAACGTGCTTCCTCCACTGATCAGTCATTTCTTGATTAGAATTCATTTGCATTCAGTACATAACAACATCTACTATTTACTATTTCCCACACGGCTATGGAAATTCAAACTACACAAGAGTTATGAAATCTTTGAAATAGTTGCTGTTGCTAGGCAACCACTTTCTTGGTGCCTGCGCATTCTACTCATCTCCCTTGTCTCTGGCTGTGCTTGGCTTTAAGACAATCTTACAACTCGGTGTGTGCATGTGTGCGCGCGTGCGGGAGGTCGGGGGGAGGGGCAAAATCAGATTCTGATACAAAATAAGCTACAATAAACTCTTCCACTGAGTGGAAGGAGGAAAGGAAAGTGCTTAAACAGATCATTTTGTTTCATCAGTCTTTGAGGGTCCTGTGGCTGTTCTGTAGTGTCAGCAGCAGGGCCCAGCTTGTCTTTTCTCTTTCCCCAGGGCTGGCAGGAGGTCTGGGCTGCACCAGATGAGGCCCCAGAACCTCCATCCAAACCCATGAAGCAATTCTGAAGCAAAATGCTTAAAATAAACATTAACAGGTTTTTTTCTTTCTCTCTCTCCCTCTCCATCATTTCTTTTTTTCTTGTTTTCCCCAATTTTCAATTTAGTCTCCTTATTTCCATAAAGAGTACAGCTAAACAAAATGATTTACAGACATCTGACAATGAATTATGAAACAGACAAGCATCTTTGCCTGTCTAATTGAAAACCAGTATTCTCCCCAAAGAAATGATTAAAAAAAAAAAAAAAAATGAAACCAGCAGTGGTGAAATAACTAGATAGCAATTTGGAAAGAGGTCATGTAATATAGTTCAGATGTGCATGAATCTCCAAGCTTGACTGTTTACACAGGGAAATTAGTTGTGACTCATTACTGTGGAAGCATGTGTGGGCGCCTCCCTTGGTGGGCAGGGCTTTCTGTTGGTCTTTGATGAGGAGGAGTAGGTGATAGGAGACTCAGAACTTAACAGGTCCTCAGGGTGAAATGAGGTTGGAGGATTGAGCCAGTGAAAGTTTCAAGTAGAGGAAGATGGAGAGAGGTTACTGGACATGTGGTTTCCATAGCGCGGAGCTTACGGTGAACAGTAGAAGGTTGATTCTTCACCAGCACCACGTGGAGCATCTGACGACATAAGGGAAATGATGTGATCCTTAACACGAGAGTGATTTTTTTTTTAATGGCTATAACTGCAGAACTAAGAGAAAGACAATACTGATGACATTTGAGGGCATAGCACCGATGAAGTGATGTTTTAGAATTTTCCTGTTTGGCATATTTAGTGGCCATAGTGAGAGGCCACTGTGAGGGGTGTCATAAAAAAAAAAATGTTCCATAGATTTTAAAGTGAGTGGCCCAGGATGGGGGGGGGGGGGGTAGTGGCACTCATCCTGATATTTCTAGCTTGTTCACAAGAAAGATGTGTTTGGGCAAGGATTGAAGGGAGAAGAGAGTGGTTTGCTAAGAATGTTTTTCAGGCTGAATTGAAGGGTCAAAAAGAAATTCATTTAATACTTGTTTTGGTTTTAATAAAATAAGATGTGTATCTGGAAATGAGAGAATGACTAATGTTACCACAATAAAGCTGAGTTTTATGAGAACAGAGAGTAGGGAGCACAAATGCTGCGTTCAAACAGGAATGCAGACATAACGCAAGCGAGGCTGATGTGTGTATATGCCTGTTTACTTTTCCCAGAAACCACCAACCTCCCTTCATCCAACAGTCACCCCCCCCCCCATTTTTTTTCTTTTTTTGCAGGGAACTAGGCTTTCCCGACTTAAGGATAATGGCCATTACTATATCATGAATATTTGTATCCATTTTAACCTGCACATGTGGTTCTCTAAATCCATGCAGAGGCTTCGGAGCTTAACAAAAGTATAAAATCAGATGAGTAAGATGGCAGCGGTGAAAATTTGAGACACAGAGTTTATGGCAGAGATTGGCAAATTCTGACATGGCTGCTGGATAGTGTCCACCCATGGCTCACTGTTACCATAAAATTCTACATACCTGGCCGCAGGGCCAGGCAAATGCCACCGCCCTCTCCTTTCAGACCTTCTAGGGTCCCACTTTGCAACATTGTTGAAGTGGTGACAGGAAGTTAAATATGTCTGGAATAAAGGCATAAATACAAGAAATAAGAGGTCATGAATTCGATTTTCATTTTTTGCCTCAAGGTGAACGGCATGATGCTACAGTGAAGTGTCTTCTGTGGAGGCACAGGTGGTGGTGTCTGGCACATAACCTTGCTTTGCTGCTTTTCTCATTTGCATGCTAAAAAAGTGCTGTTACATTTTTCAGATCATGCACGTGAAATGTCATCTAAGGTAGCTTATGCAACCCCCAAAACTGATATTAATACAAAGAAACGTAAAAGGCTGTAACTATTTTGAGATTAAGTGAAAGATACTTCAGGTGTGAGAAGATTCTGGTAGAAAGTCATTAGGACTGAAATTTGGGATTAAAGTCCATATTTTTCCTTCAATGTATGGCAAATGGCAAACAATTTTTGTATATTTCCTCTGCTATCAGGGAAGTCGGGTAATTTAATAACGTGAAGTCATTCATGTTGCTTATACCAATTGGCATGTAATACACATGAAATTCAGAATGATCTTATTCATTTAATGATTAAATTACACAAAATTTAGTATGATTAATAAGAATTGAGCCATTTGCTCAAATATGACTTGAGAGAAACAATAGTAGAGATGATATTCAGAAAGAAAAAAGAAAGACACAGAACACATAAGAAACTTCCATTCCCTCAAGAATGTAACTTTATTTCTTTTCTTGATTTAAAATGATCCTCAGAATAACTGGAGGTACATGCTTTTAAAAGGTGAAGATTTGGGGTCTGAGCTACTTGGTAGCTAAACACAGAGCACAGTTCTAGCAGTGCAACCCTGTCCTGAGAGGTTCCTCTCACCTGCAGCGCTGCCAAGCATCTCCGTGCTCTTCCCCAGCAATTTCTAAATCTGGCACCACCTTGCACAGTGACGCTCTGCCAGGCTGCCTTCAGAGCGAGCACCAGCCGAGAAGCCCTGAGCTTACCACTGCGGAGCCGAACCAAATCGCTCTCCCCGGGGGGGAGAGACAGGAGCGAGACACACTGCTGAAAACCCCTTGGAGCACTTGCCTCATCCAGGAATCCATCCACAATGAAAGGGCTTCTAGCTTTTCCAGGAATTTTTAAAGCAGCCCCCAGCAGGAAGGATAACTTTGGTCATGTCCCCATTGGTTACGTTCAGACAACCTTGACAGCTTATTCTTTTTACCTCACCTTATTTTTAAAGTTGTTGCTGGCCATTTTTTTTTTTCATTTCACAACATGATAGCAGATTTCCTTCAAGTCCTCTTGACTACGTAAATATCCTCTGCTACTCACCTGATACTTTTTAACTCGCGGTCTGGTTATCAATTCAAGTAAAAGACTTATCACTGAGTTTTATAAAGAAAAGAAATTTTAACTGTGCCATAATTTGTTAAGTAATTATTCTAGACAGGTTTATTCAAAAATTGTATTTACTGGTCTAACACGGGTTTAAAAAACAATACTATTGCAAGAACTCCAAGTTATAATGAATTTGGTATCTATAATTAAATTTTAAATTGCTACTTAAAATAAGTGACTTGTCCTCTGCAAATAGTAAGTCAGTTTAAAGAGCATAAATAATGAATATCTGCATCTTCTAACAATTAATTGTCTTTAGTATTAATCGTAAGGCAAGAAAGACACCAAGACTGTTATTGCCCAGCATTGTAAATACGACTGTTGGCACAGCAGATTTTAATTTCAGGGCGGGATAGCCAGATATAGACTGTCTCTTTTGTTTGTGCTTTCTTCTTGTCTGGAATTAAGATCCTTATAGATTTGCTTTTTTAAAAAATCCAGTTCTCCATCAATGCAATTCACATTGATTCACCAAAGATATCTCTGTTTTCCTGAAAGAAAATTCAGTTAATTATCAGAATGTTTTCGAATAGGTGCCAGTGCACTTTGCAGATACCGTCTTGCCTGAAACATTCTTCTCTGTACTAAGGAAATAGCAGTGGGAAATCTCGTTAATCATTCTTCCCTGACAGCATTGGACAAATATTTAAGGCTAATTCATCTAGATTGCTTGAATGCATTTTTAAGATTTTCTTAAAAAATCAAGTGGAGCATTTGCAATATTGGAATTTCTCCTGCAAATCTTTTTGAATCAGAAGTAACAGAGGCACTAAAAGTGTCAGAGAATCTGACACTTAAATTATGGTATTTATATGACCATTCAAATGACCTGGAATGTACTAGAGAATTTTTCTGCTTTCTGTTTTATATTTCTTCCAAATAACATTGACTGATTTATGA
This sequence comes from Lyroderma lyra, assembly GCA_004026885.1. Lineage (NCBI taxonomy): Eukaryota > Metazoa > Chordata > Mammalia > Chiroptera > Megadermatidae > Lyroderma > Lyroderma lyra. Next base: position 81,016 of record PVJL010000218.1, on the reverse strand, counting down.
AGTTGACATCTTTCTTCAGTGTAGAAATGCCCTTAATCCATTGTCATATTTGTGAGTTTGGTAGTTTAAGGTATTAATTTTGTGTATGTGTTAGGAAAAAAGAGTTAGATTTTTTTAATGTTTTCTTCAAGCTGTCAGATAATGAATTTCGAAGAGGAACTTACAGAAGTTGTTTTGCATATTTCATTGTCACACAAAATTATCCTTGGCACCTATACTCTGAAGGTCTGAAAATAGAGTGCTTAGCAAGGACCAGTTAAGTTTGGTATTACCAAGTGCCACCTTTAGCAATTAGAAATAGATTTGAAAAATATCTTGATGTGACAAGCTCTTGGAAGGCAAGGTTTCTAACATATTATTTATCTTCCTTTATAAATTGTGCTGCTTTAACAGTTGTCCCAGGACACAAACAGAAAATTGGCATGTACCTGTTTTTTCACATTGGGTTCTTAGGATTTATTTTCTAAAAACATACATACTTTCATAGTGGTTTCCCCCAAGGTGAATTTCTACATAAGAGACACAGTGGTCATCTGGAAAACACTAGAGTCATTCCCAGTTTTTTATTATTAATATGTCACCTTGTCTAAAAAGGAGGAGCCTCAAAGCATTTGTATCTATTGTATCTAAAGAATCTAACTTTATCCAAGTCATGTTTCCTTCAAGGGAGCAGCTGGAAGGTTTAGTTCTAAATATTTATTCAGTTTAAGAAAAGATGATCAGACTAGATTTCACTAAACTTGTACTTTTACTGATGTGTTTGAAAGAGGAAATAAGAAATTCCTTTGCTCACTTGTGTCAGCCAACTCCTCATGCTGTTTTTCCTCCAGGAAATCCCAGATTTAGAAACATTCGAATCTGGAAGTGGGAGAGATCAGAGAGCACTGAGTCCACCTACTGTTCTCTTATTTCACACCTATTGTGGTGGCATCACCAGGACTTTTCACAGTGGAGAAAACAAATGGACACAGTTCTCGTAATTGAACTGGTTAGCCAAGGCTGTGAAGGTGACTAAACTCCATGTCACTTTCCAAATCTTGCAATTTGGGATGGAGACTTAGGATACAAGTGAGGGGAGCTAAATGCATAGGATCCATGCTATGCACATCTCAAAACAAAACAGTGGCAGGTTTCATTATGTGTTCCTCTTGGCAGTCTCTACAATGGTGCTTCAGTGAAATAAGGGAAATGCCACTTCATCTGTGCTTTGTTTTCTTAATACAATAAAACAGATTATAATGAACTGTAAGGAGAATGTCAATGATGTAAAGTCAGAAAACAATCAGTACAATGACCTTACATTGACTAGGGTAAGAAGTTACTCATGATAATGTCTATCAGTAGCTTATTTGGAGCCTAATGAGCCACAGGAAGTGGAAAGGACACGCTGATGCAAAGGCATCATGTGATCAGAGTTAACAGTGGATTGTGTGTGTGTTATTCATCTATTCGTGTTTATTCACTTACTTAATGAAAGATTAATGTTCTTCAGATTTCCCCATGATATGTTTATTCTTTACTCAGAATCCAATTTGAATGGATATTACAGAAGTTTGGTTTTGCTAATTGACCTTCTTCTCCTCCTTCCAAGACACTCAACTAGAAACAGCCATTTTTGTTATCTTTTTGTTTTATTGTGTTTTGTTTTTACATCTCAAAGATAGACAAAAAAGTCTCCTCAATAGGATCCCTTACATGAGACATAAAAGGAAAATACCAAATCAATTTCAGTCAAAAGATCATTGAGTAATCTCATTTTTCACGATGTTTAAAGCGGTTGTAAAGATTATGCCATACCAAATAGTAAATCCTCCTTGAAAGACACACATACTGTTTGTTACAGTGGAAATAAATCTGCCCTCTGGTGAGAATTATTAGTGTTGAGTCAGACAGAGTCATTTTGATAGCTGAGGAGTTCCCAGCACTTCTCTCTATAGATTATGGCAAATGATAAATTTCCTTGGCATAGAGCGAAGTGCAGGTACACCAACATTTGTATTAGGAAGTAAACAAAATGGGTATTAGATCGTGAAAACAATAATAATAATTTTCTCAGTTGATGGCCTATGTAGCCAGTCTCTGATCATTTCCAAAGGAAAATAAAGTTAACGTCTGTCTTATTTTTCACAGGTTCAGGATGCATTTAGATGCCGATTGAGAAACTGTCAAGATCCAATCAATGCTGATTCTTCAAGTTCTTTTCCTAACGGGCATGCTCAAATCATGGTGAGCTTTTATTTTCCCTCTGGTTGTTGATTACGTCATAATTTCTCAAGGAAATAAACAAGTATTCTTGGTAGTAAAACAGTGTCAAAGTCCGATTTTGAGTGGCCTTTACTTCATTAATAGACTTAAAACTGTCACCAGATAAGTATTCTGTGTGGATTGCTTAGGAGTCTAGAATCTGTTATTAATGTGTAGAGTGTGGGGTTTCTATGCAACAACAAAAAGTATTTTCATCCTTGCACAGAATTAGGAATGTGTGTTTATTCTTAGAATAAAGTGTCGACTAGTCAGAAAATGGTGGAACTCTGATTCTTGCTTCCTGTAAAGTATACAGAGAATAATACTACAGATCAGAACACTATGGATCTGTACTTCTAGTCTTGAAACAGTGGTTCTCCGCCTTGGTTACATATTGGAATCAGAATTCACACTCCAGACCAGTGAGACCAGAATCTCTGGGCTGGGACCCAGGCATTAGTGGTTTCAATGCCTAAGATGAGAACTACTGCACTATACTATAAGGGGTAGCTACACTACAGTTATTGTACATGAGCTCTGACTACTATTGGGATTAAGGATTACTTTAGACATAAGCAGAGTAACAGTGGATCATGTGTTTGTTATTCATCTATTCATGTTTATTCACTTGCTTAATAAAAGATTAATGACATAATCACTTTGACATATCATAAGTTTTAAATTATGTCATTAAAATCAAGGCTTAAATAGAGATATTTTTAACTATGTTTTTAATTTATTAATATTTTGGATTAGGCAACATAAAAACAGTTGAACGCTAAATGTTCTAGTAACTAAGACTTGAGGAGGAATAATTAATTTCTTATTAAAAAGAAATAGATAAATACTGATGTCTTGAATTTAAACTGTTAAGATGGACTAATTTAATTATTACAAAAAAAACTAATTTATTTAAAATAGAAGTTTGGGGAAAATAGGAGGATGGAACTACACTCTAGCCAGTTCTAGACTGGATTGGTATTGGTTCATCTTCAATTTTAATTCCTAAACCTGAAAGCCTTTTGTCACATTTGAGTGAAAATGAATCATTAGAAAAACCTACTTGGCTATGAAGGATTGACAAATTTATATTATAAGATACTATATTACAAACAACATATGCAAGTGAATGCTTTAAAAATACATATAACAGATATTTCAGCATATTCATAATAAGGCATATTTTAATGTTTTTATTATGGTTTAAGGAATTGCCTTAAAATTCTTTCCTTGAGATCACAATGAATATTATATTGCCGTATTAAAATTGTATGTCATGTTTCCATTGATTTTATTTGATCTCTAGAAAGTACTCTCGAAAACAACTTGATTATTCCTTGAGAAAATTCCTTTGCACAGAACAATAGCCTGGTACTGCCTAGTCACATATCTGTGAACTTCAGATAATCTGGTTAGTAAAAGTGACTTGAGGTCTTTATTAAATGATGAGTCTTTTCCTTATTATTTCTTGTTACAGACAGACTTCGAAAAGGATGTAGACATTGCTTGCCGGTCAGGTAAGAATATTTGGATTTTGAAACTATAATCATTAGAAATAGTAACTCATTTTTGTGGATTTTGATTTTACAGAAAGTGCTATAGTTTACACATCATAGATTCATGTGGTAAATGGAATATTATGAGTTCTATCCATAAATAGAATCTTTCAAATGGAAGCATTGTAATAGCAAAATGGTAAGAGGAGGGAATGAGAGGGAAACTAAAATGGTTAGTTGGGAGCATCAACAGCAGAAAAGCGTTCCCTGATTACTCTGATTACTGTAATGCCCATCAACCTACTTTCTCTGAGTCTCAGTTTCATCATCTATGAAATATAGGTTGTTGTAAGGATGAAATAACTCTGTGTGTGTGTGTGTGTGTGTGTGTATCATAGCCATTGTTTTGTTGTTACGTTTTTAGAGGGGACCAGAAGAAATCATGTAGCACACCCTTCCTTAGAGTGCTAGGATCCCGTTGAGTTTCCCTGATGGTTGTCCTCCCACCTGTAGCTAAACTCACCAACAGTAGATAATTCAAGAGTTTAAAAGGAAACGTTTCATTTTCTGCATGTTTCCAGCTGTTGAAAGGCTCCTTTATATTGAGACAAAATATACCTTATTTAACCTTTTATTCATTGGCTTTAATGTTGCCTTCTAGAATAAGAGTGGGTAGCTATTGCATCAAAATATCCAAGTATTTGAGAGCAAGTATCATTTAGTCCAATCTAAGTCTCTTTTTCTCCAAACTAAACAACCATATTTCCTCATTTATTCTTCATAGATTCTTCCCAGGCAGGCATGATGCCCAGGTAGTCTCCAATTTGTTAATAATTTTAAAGGATGGTGCCCAAATATATACTCATGTATCCAGCATTCAGTTGGCTCTTTACTTGTACTAATGATACCTACATTTGCATCTGATTTTACAGCAGCCAGAATAATGCTAGTGTCAACTAGTTGTCACCTGAAATCCCTAAGACTGTTGTAGCTGGCAGGGCTTTCCAAGTCTAGGATTATATCAAAGTTCTAGGGTTTTGTTTGTTTTTTTCCCCCCTTGAAGAAAAATCTAGCCTTTGCTTTTATCTCTATTATCTTACTAGTTTCAGGTTAGCGTGCTATTCATTTGAAATTGTTTGGACATTCAAAGTTTGATTAGAACGCCTTCTAAACCATCATCCAAACTGTCCATAAAGGCATTGAATGGAATGAGGTGGGGTATAGAACCCTGCTGTGTTCAGTAAGGCACCCCCAACTCACCCCATGCAGACCCCCTACAGACCAGCAGCATTATTTTATTGGAATGTTTTCATTTTCTGTCTGTGCCCTTTTTAGCTGAGCTCACCAGGAGCTTGCCTCTGGGGTTTTCTAGAGATGTGTAGAGATATCCATGTTGAGGTATATTCAATTTTGAAGTCTTATTAGTTCATGGACTCTGAATAATCTTTCTCTAAGTTTTGTTGAAATTCAGTTTCCCAATGGGTGGAGTATTATCTGGTTATGCAAAATATTCAGGTGCATTTTGTTTTGGTTTGCATTTTGCCTTTTACAACTTCATTTATTTCTCCCAAAATTCCTATCACTTCAACATTATGTTTATACGTGAAGTTGGTATAGAATCTTTTATGTTGTATATTTAAATTTTAGATACTCATTTTACATTTGATCTTAGCCAAAAGCCAGAGAAGTGATGGGTATCTATTTTAAGCAAGTCTAAGAGGCTGACATTTATTTCATATAGAGTAGACACTGCTTCATGAGAAGAATTATCTTTCCCCAAATATTTAAGATACACAAATTTTAAAGATGGCAATGTCATTTGATAAAAATATGCTGACTATAACTATAAATCATATTATACTTATACAAAACTGAATGAATCTTGTACAAATGCACATTATGAAATCAATATTCAGTATTAACATTTCCTTTATAGTTTATAATATTCATAAAAGCATAAAATTATATGTCCTTAATGCAGTATGATAGGTTCCTATAAGTAGCCTCTAAATTTTATGGCCATAAACTTTGGATTAATTTTTATATACAGTTAAAGATTAAAAGCACTCCTTCCTGGATTTAGAGCTGTTTTTAAAGTATTTTATTTAGAATATTATTAAATCTATTAATTTGAACATATTTTGCCTCTTAATTTTTCATATAAATTGTTTCTGGCAACCACAATTTTTACTGATCTATTATTTTAAGAGGTTTGAAAATTACCCTTTTAAACTACATTATTCTAATACAAAAAGTCATAACCAAATTGTGGATTAATAAAAAACATGTGGATGTAGTATGATTTTTAATGTCTGAAATAGTGAGACCTAATCAAATAATTAAATACAGTATCTTTAGAGATAAAAGATGCTACATGAATGATGCATGTTTTGAAATAATTTTTTTTTGAAATAATTTTAAAGGTTTCTCTTCTTTGTAATAAGGAAACATAGCCTTCTATTTTCCAATATCTGCTTTAATGCACAATAATTATGCTATTTGAAAATTGGATAATAATGAATAAAATTCAATATATTGGAAACTTTTCATGAAGAGACAATAAACCAAATATTTTACAGTTGTCTGTGCCTAATAAAATTTTCAATGGTGACTGCTCTTTGATTTGAAAACAGCCATTTCAAAACATGCTTTGTAGATAGGGTAGCACTAGGGGTAAATGTTGAGCCAACTTGCCTTCAGCACCAAGATTATCAAGAATATTTCTTCAGAATTTCATTCTTTCATATCTCAGAACTGACACTTGTTTACAACTAAGCATGCTTTGAGTCATTCTGACTCTGTTTTGTACAAGGGCTGTAGGAAGAGTACCCAGCCATGTAATGTGAAAAATGGAGGCATGTATGACTGGATTTTTTCCAGACAGCCCTCATATAAAAGTATGACTTTCTTTTTATAGAGAGTCAAAAAAATGAAAATATACTTTAATAAAGAATTCTGTACTCACTCATTGTTTGGTTTGTTTTCATTTGGTTTGGTTTGGTTGATGTTTTCATTTTGTTTTCTCTCTTACTACAGATTACCATGCACTGAAAAATTTTTTTCTGAGTCATTATTTTTTAGGTTTAAAATGGAATGTTGGTTTCAGAAGCTGGTTTTTTTTCTGCTTTGACTAAGTTGGCAATTTTAATACCTACTCAAGGGCATTCACGCATATGGATTGATCTTGTAAAAACTAATTCCTTTGCTTTTCTACATGAAACTGAAGATGATAAATATCTTGACCATATGGACTTCATAGATTTATGCTCATTAATTTTCAACATGCATAATTTTTGGAAGAATGTCTGATGCAGTAGGATGAAGTTCTTATTGATTACCTCTTTCAAAAAGCATTTTAATGAATAGAACTTGTAGAATAGTTTAGGGGAAAAGCCTTTACAAAAAAGTGAAATTCATGTGAAATATATCTATAATTTTATAAAACCCTTTCTAGGAGATTGCTGGAGAATACTTATCTGGTACTCTGCCCTTCCCCTGAAAAGTTATGCAGAGTTGTATAAGGAGAACATACTGAGATTTTTGAAAGTCCATTAGTCAACTTTTCAGATTATGTTTGAGCTGTGGGCTACCTGAGATCTATGAGAATATATCAGAATCAATAGAGTAATTGAATAATCTGGACTGTGTACAAACAATAGACATGTAATTTTTACAAATATTTTTATTTTTAAAGGAAATTGTTTAGTAGAAAAAGAAAACAGAATGCAATAATGAAAAGTAAACATGCCTTAGCTTTCTTTCATGACCTCTCCTCTCATATTGGAATTCACAGTTCTTCATAAAGATATTGGTCCTTGCCGAGCAGCCACAATAACAGGAACACTCTCTAGGATATCTTTAAATGATGATGAAGAAGAAGAAAAGGGAACAAACCCCGAAGGGCTGAGCTATTCAACATTGCCTGGAAACGTCATTTCTAAAGTCATTATCCAGCAACCCACGGGCCTGCACATGCCCATGAGTATGAATGAGCTGGGCAATCAGTGTTTGAAGAAGGAGAACAGTGAATTGCGGAGAACTGTGTACTTATGTACAGATGATAATTTGAGAGGGGCTGATATGGATATAGTCCATCCTCAAGAAAGAATGATAGAGAGTGACTATATTGTGATGCCCAGAAGCTCTGCAAATACCCAGCCATCCATGACAGAAGAAAGCAAGATGAATATTGGCATGGAGACCCTGCCACATGAAAGGCTACTGCACTACAAAGTGAATCCCGAATTCAACATGAATCCCCCTGTAATGGACCAGTTCAACATGAACTTAGAACAGCATCTTGCACCCCAAGAACATATGCAGAATTTACCCTTCGAGCCTCGCACAGCTGTGAAGAATTTCATGGCCTCTGAGTTGGATGATAATGCGGGACTATCAAGGAGTGAAACTGGATCAACCATATCAATGAGTTCGTTAGAGGTAAGCAACACAATAAAATTTTTCCTGCTATTTGAAATACGTATAGAGAGATCGATTCATGTGGTACTGGATTGAAAGAGAAAAGTCTCATTAGCTTTGGCAGTTAAGTATCAATAAGAATGTTTGGCACATTGGGATTAATACTCAGGCTGTATGTTTTTTCCAGTAATGCATCAGAATTCTAATCAATTTATCAAGATCATGTTTAAATACAGGAACTCTCACTATTAAAAAAGATACCTGTCGTAGTTTTTCAGAAACCAAGTAGAACATTTATAAGAAAAAACAAAAAATGACAGAAAGATCCTTCAGATGTTTTTCAGGTACTAAAAGTTCTTTAGGTGGTTCAAGTACTTACTGGATGGCACTACAAGCTTAAACCAACATTTCTATTTTCTGTGCGAGGGTAGCTTTAAAAATAAGAAAATTGGAATGCTACAATGAGATCTACCATTACACTGATTATAAACTTTATTATTATATTAAATCAGTATCTTTCAGTGTAACTATTTTGCTCTTAGCTCTTACAGAATGATGACCACTAAAATTTTGAGTCTTGAATTGTGAACTCCCAGGATGGATATAAATCGAGAAGGCTGACTCAGGACGCTGAGGTCCAACCACATGCTTTTTGTAAAATTGCAAAGTCGTCTCAGCTTTTTTTCTGTGCATGAAGTGAAGTGTAGAGACTAGTTGTCAGCTGTCAGTATTTTCATATTGTATTATAATTAATCAAGTGAGATCTAAGAAATGGCTTCTTCACTCTTGACATACGAGGACTGTCCAGAAGGTATCCAGAAAAAGAGAGGTATTTATGGCTAGATTTTTTTCCAGACAGCCCTCATGTATCCTGTTACTGTTTTATATGTGATTTTTATATCTTCTACCTTGAAGTTTTGCTGTAAATTCACTGCTGATATATTGCATATGTTCTGTATACGATGTAATACATGCTTTCTTTTATATGTAGGACCAATTGTTTTAATGAGAATATTTCATAAGACACTATTTAGAGAAAGAGACCATAATTTGCTGCCTACCCTTTCCATCAGCATATGCTCACGATCCTATGTTCTGATGCTCCAAAGTGCTCCGAGACAGTTGTCTCTCCCTTCTTCTCACAGTCATTCCTTCTACCTGGTTGAAATGAAGAGAGATCCTGAAAGGTTAGAGTAACTTGGGGAGAAGTATAATTTCGAGGGTTTTCCAAACTGGAGCAAGGAAATTTCAGACCAAAATGGTAATGTAGATGGAGCCTAGAATACATCTCTAAATGCCAGATCAATCTCAAATGGAATAGGGTTTCTGAGGAGAATCATCGCTCACAACCAAAAGCATAGGGGCCAGGGGGTCAAGTTCACTCCAGAGTGGCTGGCTGGAGCACTCACTGAACAAAAAGCATTCCATCATTCTGATTTAGCCAATAGCAACTTTTCCTTTATTTCTAACTTGCATGTCCCAAAAACTAGCAGGTCTGCTATAATAACAACCATGTAAAGATAAACTAAATGATATTTATATAAATCACAAAAGTTTTTAAAAGGATTTTCAGTGAGTGTGCATAGAACAACATCATAATCACGATTTGGGTGCACTACTGGAAAAATCATAATGACCGTATGGAATCTTCTATATAGAATGTCACTTTAAGACTTGCTAATCAAATTAGAATGGCATAACATTAAATATTTTGCTTGTTATAAAAATCAGGGGTGTCTGACCTTTGGCTTCCCTGCAAGAAGAATTGTCTTGAGTCACACGTAAAATACACTAATGATAGCTGATGAGCTAAGGAAAGTTACGAATTTGTGTTGAGCCACATGCAGCCCATGAGCCACAGGTTGAACAAGCCTGATAAAAATGTTTTACATCTAAAAGCCTAAAAATTCTTTCTGGGTTTGATATTGTACAGTTTGTATGTGCTTGAATAACAGATTGTATTTCCAAGTGCTGTTTGTTCAGTTGGTAGTTTTCCTAAATTTCTGTTTCCTTTTATTAAGTATCAGCATTATAATATAGTTGTGATTCAGTCAAAAATCTGCATTTAAATGACTTAGAGATCATAGAGCTTATATCTTGAAAAGGAAGAAAATTCAGAATTCAGAATAAAAATTCAGTTTCTCATTTTTATTCTTTAGAAGAGGTTAATAGTTGGTAATTACATATGGTGACCATTTTCAAAGACAGCTGAAAGAGAATATATTCATGTGGGAATGAATAATAAAAATTAGCATTTATATAGCATCTTTCATTAGCACAGCTTCAAATTACCTTTAAAACATGAATTAATTAATCTTTATAATACTTCTGTGCAATGGATAAGTTCTTATAATCCTTGAAGTAAAGTCATATGTTTAAGGTTACAGAGTGAGTGCATAGCAAACCTAGGAATATTATCTTTCTGTCCTGGCCAATTTTATGCTGTCTAAAAAGACAGTAATGTGCCTGAACATTAGCAGGAGAGTAACTTTAAAGCTCATTTTAACCCTTGGCAAACACTTGTTGTTACAGTGAATACAGACATGAAATGGATGAAGTATAGGTATATATAACTAGCAGATTTTGGAGAAAGGACTGTAGCTCATGATAATAAAGTCAGTGGTGTGGCTTTCTTAATGAGCAGACTGACGTGTTCTCAGAGATGTGAACTCTGCTAGATTGTATCTGCAGGGCTAACCAGTGGGGAAGATGATATTCTGATAGTAGAGAAAAAAACAGAAAGATCACTGGAGTATCTGCATGGAGAGTAGGGATCAACAGTAGCCAGGAGGTGACTTAAGTGTTAGAAGATACTGTGAAGGTGAAAGTGGGTGAATATGTGGATGTCAGGAGGTCTAAGCCATAGGACTTTTGAGTCTTCTCCCCCTCTGAGTGAAGAGGGAGATTACAGTCTCAGGGATGGACTGCCTGGGAAGCTGGGGCAGCAGAGCATGGCCAGGGGTGAGGATCCTTTCATGGAACTAACATGTTCTTATTAATTCAGGACATTTCCAATAGAGGAGTTGGTGTTCGCAAATTGCCAGTTGGAAAGTTGGGGAGGTGGGGGGAGAAAGAGAGGGTAAAGCTATACCGAGTGGAGCACAGAAGGCAGTGTTAATGACGAAGAGAGGAGAAGGAAAACAAGTGTGGGTGAGTAGGTGGAAGTTTTTATTCAAATAAGCGAGGAGGCAACAAAGACAGAGGGAGGCTCCCCAACCCTGAAGGCAGTGCCAGCAGAGAAGCCTCCAACCTCCAGGGCCGTGTGTTCAGCTAATCCCCAATTATTATTGAGAGCAGAAAATTTAATACATGATGAAGTTTCTTGGCATGAAAGGGATTTGCTCCCTGCCTAATAATACCTTGTTTCTATCTTTCTTATAATGTGTTGTCTTACGTCTTCCAAACTGTATCTATGCCCAGCATGGACTTGTTAAGCAGGTCCAAAAACTTTAGATTTAGTTGCCACAATTGTTGAATAATTGAAATATTAATGTGGTAGAATTTCTCACAATGGCTCCAGCACTAGATGTCCTCTCATTGCTTTGCTTAAAGTTAAGAAGAATGAACTTGTCATTAGCATCTGAGTCATTCACCTTCAATTAATTAGCAAAATGTGTTGAGTGTGTGGTGTGTATATAAGGCAAAAAACTAGTTGTTGCTATGGGGCAGAGGGGAGGAAAGAGGTATTAATAGTTCTCAAACCATTGAGGACTGTGAAATATTGTTTAAATCTTGGATTGTAGTTCTATTTATTATTTACTTTTTAAAAAATTGTAGGTGTAGTATTTTAAGAAGATAGCTAGGTATTTGTTTTGAATCATCGAAACACTGGTGTTTATTTGTTCAACACCTTGTAGCTATTAGATCTAGATAGTAAACATTTCTTCACTCAAACATCTTCCCAACTTGTGCACCTGTCCTGGGCCTGTTTGGCACATGATCTATTCTCTTTCCTTTCCCCCTGTATCACTCAGGGTTGAAACAGGTTTCTGTGTCCTTGGCTTCTGGCCCTCGAGAAGATTGCCAATAGGAAACACTGGAGAGAGGCCGGAGGCTGGGAGGAGAGAGAATCCCAGGATATTTCTCCCCTGCTCTTTTGGCAGCACTTCGTGTCTCATTAGCTACAGTTCCGCAGTGCTTCTTCTAGCTTCTGCCAGGTGCCTCGGTCCCTGAGCTTAGGCCTCTATGCCATCTGCCTGTGTCCATCCAGCCTAGCGGGGACAAGCACTTCTGCTAATCTCTGGGTTACCTCGCAGTCCCTTTTATGGCTTCTCAGCTCCTCTGTCACTTGAATTCTTGTGAAACAATCTGCTCAAATGTAAACACAAGAGATCATTTCTGTTATTTTCTGACCAATCTTGCCTTGATTTTTCCCATTAATAAAGAAACTCATAACAACTAATCAGTTCAATAGATTACAAAATGATTTTTATTAAAAATGGAAAGTTTTGTTATTCTAGCCTCTTTGTCCATTTAGGTATAAACGTATATGAAAAATGCTCAGATAATTTCAATTTATAAGTAGGTAGAAAGGGCCACCGTTCTAGGCTAAATTTTTATACCTGAGTTTTCATCTGGATATGAACTATAGCGCGCTCAGCATAATGTAAAAACCTTTTAGCTATAATGTCACATCACAGGTGCCTCTCTTACGGCTATTGCAAGGATCAAATTAGATAATGCATGTGAGAACTCTTTGAAAATTGTAAGAAATGCTTCAGATGGAAGGTTGTATCATTATTATTTCATCACCATTATGTCTTGAATGTTTGTGAAGAGGCTTGAATGGTGTTCTAAATCGATATCAGGCTATTAGACAAAATTTTATGGCCTCACTTAAGAAGTGGGACACGCTGCCACGACCAGAAGCCACCGCAGCACTGACCATTGTGCATAAGCATCTTTCTGTCTTTTAAATTTTTTTCTCATATAGCTGTGGGGAAAGGAAGCATTGGCCTTCTTTAGTGTTTTGGTTTTCCTCCTGGATTTGGGAGTTTTGTCTTTTATGCAGGCCCACAAGCAAAATTACCTCCAAAAAAATTCATTTTTCAAAATTTTTAAATATTTTAAATAGATTTGGTATTCAAAGCTTTCTCCTTGAGTGGGTTCATTGCTCACTCTGAGTCTTCTGGTGTCTTGTCCAGCTTAATTGGCAGTGACAAACAATGAAGTATTCCCTTTGAGAGAGTACTCATCTTTCCACAGGACTGAGACATGCAGCTATACCACTATGCATATGTTCACTGAGTGTTCCTCTGAGTAGCCTCATGCTATTGTGCATTGTCTTACTCTTACATCATCCTAAGGAATTTCCCCCTTCTATTAGTGATAAGCCTGCAATCCTCTAAATTGTCTTGATTCTCTTGGCTGTCAATCGAATCATTCATCATAGTTTTGTGTAGTTAGTCCACCTGCTTCTCCCAGTTCTTCTCCCAGAGTATTCCTGGTGGGGGGAAACAACCAAAAGCAAGCATACTTTGGGATTTTTTTGGCTGCTATGGTACAGCTCCTTCAGTCATTCATCAATTACTTTGTGAATATCTGCTCTTGTACCAGACCTTCTGCTAGATGCTGGGATATCAGAGTGATCCAAACAGATGTAGTTCCTGATCCTCTGGTGAACAAACCCTGTGAAAGAGAAAGATAACCTGTAACACATGAATAACCAGAACAGAGTATGGTGCTGAGAAATTACTGTGAAATGTGAGGGAGAGACTTCTTTAGGTAGGTAGACTGGGGAGCCTCTGAAGTCTAAAGGGTGAGGAAAAGAAACTGCAAGTGTAGAGGTCCTGAGGCAGGAAAGAGCTTGGGATATTCTCATTGGATTAGAAGGCCTGGGGAGTAGGGGACAAACTCCTTCAGATCAAATTGGAATAGGAAAAAGAGAGCAGATTTTGCAGGACCTTCCAAAAGAATGGAAGCAAAAGACTGTCATGGTCATTTCTCCACCCACCCCTTTGATGAAGTGGAGGAGAGAGGACTAGGGTCCAATGGTAATAGAGGATGGGGCATAACACTGAAGGATCCCATACAAGAGATAAGATTGCTTTGGACTGTATAGCGATGCAAGTGGAGAGGTTGGTTAGATCAAAATGTATTTTGTAGGTGACAGATGACACTTGTTGATGGGCTTGATGTGCAGGATGGGGGACAGGAAGGAATATAGGGTGATTCCTCAGTTTTTGACATGACCAACTAGAGATTCAACTTTTTCAGGGATTGGGAAAACATGAGGAAGAAAGAGGGTGTTTGGAACTGAAAAATGGTATTTAAGACCATGGAGTGAGTTATATTACGCAGGAGAGAATATGAGGAAAAAAGAGAGCTTGGGAACTGCTGTCGGTCTTGGATTGACTGAGTCCTTAATGTTGTTCTTGGTGAGTTCTAGTAACAATCAGCAAAATAGCATAGGCACCTTGCCTACAAAATATTACTTTCGACCCACTGAGCAGTTAGTGAGAGACTGCAGAACACGCAGGGTTTTGAGTTAGAAGGTCTGAGTGTGACTCCCACCTCATTTGCTTGCTCGTCAGATGAAGTGCAGAAGTTATTAACTCTTCTGGCCCTCAGTTTTCCTCAGTTATAAAATGGGGATAATACTTTCCCAACCATCCCAGAGGGCAGTTTGCATGTTCAAATGTGAAAGCACTTTACAGAAGGTTAAAACACATAGGGATTGTAGGGAGATGAATAATATTACACAAATTTTCACCTCCTTTGAGCTCTGAAAATTTGCCACATTCTTTTCCACTCCCTAATTTGTAAGTCTTCACTGCCATCTTTAGGCGCATTTGATTGATAGGTTTGCTTCATCTCGGTTCATTTCTTAGTCTGATCCTTCACGGCTTCTAGTTCTGCTATACCTTTATATTAAAATTTAATTTTAATAAATTTAAATAGGAGAGAGAGAAATCTATTTGTAGGAGTATATCCATTTCCTTTTCCATATTTCACATTGACATAGGTGACATCTGCTCCGAGAAGGAGAATTTATCTCTGGTGTTCTTCTAGGTTCCCATCTTTTGTTCTTCCGCCTACACATAAGATGTGGAGCCTTGAGCAACATGAATCCATCAGTGTTTCCAGTTCTTAGGCAACACAGCTTTGCATGCTGAAGTGAACATGACCTTTGGCAACAGAGAATTCCTCAACACATGCCGTAGAAGGGCCTCTTACTCTGCTAGCTGGCTAAACTTTTTTCATAAAATTTCACTAATTTTCACATGGAACACAGAGCTCATGACTAATGTTCTATCATAATTGCTTAAAACTTAAGTGTTTCCATGCTTGGCCTTTCTGTACTAGGAAAGAAGGTTGCTTAAGGTATACTTACAAGAAAATGTACTGCTGACTCACAGTGCCAATAAGGTGGATCCAAGAACAGAGTGGAACCAGTGACATTTAGTCCAGCATATTGCAGCAAAGCGTGATCCAGGGCACCGGAGCCTGATGTGTACACAGAGCAGTTAGATAACAGTAGTGGCAGGGACGTGGCAAAGGAGGCCCGGGTCCAATGCCTTCCCAGTCACTTGTCTCCTTCCGGGGTGTCACCAGGGTTAGGCTAGGGTAATGCTGGAGCTAACGAGCAAAGTAAGATCAACATGCTGCATTTCCATTGAATGAAGCTGTCTCCTCCTCAGCACTCCCCTTCATTGTACCCGAAGACTGGACTCCCAGTCCAGCATCGCCAAAAATCAAATTATTTCAGAACTTTTAAACAAAATCTTTTTTTTTGGTGTATTACTTTCTCTCTACTGAAACATGTCCTGGGGAGTTAGTTACATAGACAAGGTCTCATTCTACAGTAAACATTTTAACTCAGACAGCAGCAGTTTAGTCCTGTCATTCATGTAACTGCATCAATGCCTTTCTGTCTCTGCTAATGTTCTAGTGTCTCCCATCTATCTTGACTACGATTCCCTGTGTAGGTCACTGAACTTGAGATTGGGAGAGGAGAAGAGATAAGAATTATGTCCAAGGGTTTAAATATTTTTACAACTGCCTGGATATTACTTGTTTTGAATATAATTTTTTTGTTTCAACCTTATACAAACCCCCTCCCAAAATTGAAGGACCCTTTTCGCATTTACCAGTCATCTCCTGTACCTGATTCTTTTAAGAATCGAGTGACTTCTTGGAACAGACGCTAAGAATTCCTTCCCTACACTAATACCAATTTCATTTTAATTATGTTTACTGGTTTTCTCAGCCCTACTGCCTAATTATTTTATTAATGTGCATTTATCTATACTAGATTTGAGAATTATTTAGTAGATCCATAGGGGAGCTCTGTGAGATACTTATGTGTACATTTTGCTGGGGTGTGGACTATTTGTTTTACTAAATTGGGATAATACTGTTGTTCCTAAAGGAGGAGTTTGCTGTCATGGATGAGTATTCAAAAAAAAAAAAATTGTTCATGGGACAAAGATAGAATTTGGTAGAAATGAAGACTAAAGGTCGGTGGTTGGTTGATGGTGGTGGGGTCTTGAGATGGCTAGGTGATTTTACCCCTACAGCTTTTGTTCCTTTGTACTTTTAAAGTAGCTTTAGTATAGTAGACCTAAGGTCTCCTTCAATATTGAAATTTTTATGTGGATTTTCATAGCAAAATAAAAGAGATAATGGCGAGAAATATGCTGTATTTTTAAAGGAAGTTCAAAGCAAAACTATAGAGTATGTGGATGGAATAATTTGAAATCATAAAAATATTCATTTATGTAAAGAAAATACAACACAAAAGCAGGATTTTTTTTAAATAATGATTTTGATTTTATTTCAATAACTAAACACAACTTTATTGGTTTTTCTTTTTTGAAATAATATCTAACAGAGAAGAAAATCACGATATTCAGACCTTGACTTTGAGGTAAGTTTCTAAGATTTAATTACTTGAAAATCACTCTGTGCAGTTATATAAGGTTTATATATTTTTAATGAAAATCTGTATAAGTAATTATAAAAAAACAGTTCTAATTGTTTTAAATTATGCTAATTTGAGATTTTCCAAACAAATAAGGAAGCCATTTTATAAATGCAAAGTAGACCAGTTATGATGAGGGTTGAACTTGGTCAATTCAGTTTGTTGGGAGGTAGGTATGTCGATCTCCTGATTTTTCATTTTTTAAAACAGTTGTATTCATTTTACTTCAGTAACTCCCTATAGAAAGCCCATGAGGATGCTTTGACTGGTTAGCTAGTCTTCCTCGGGACCTTAGATGCCTTGTTCCTTTATTCCTGTTATTTAGGTTCCCTGTGGTACATTCAAATTCTTTTATTTAATCATAAGTGTTGATTCAGTGTGTTCTTATGTTTAGTAAATGCCTTTTCCCAGATATAAACAAGATGAAGATGTTCCTTTTTACATTGAATTTATATTGATGCTGTAATATCGATGCTAGAAATTACTGAAATCATGTCATTTGAGCAGCTTATGCTAAGCACAAAATTAATGATGTTTGAGCATCACATAAAGTGTACTTATGCATCTTGATAATTGGACATGATTCATAGCCTGCTGACATAATTAGATATAATACATTATAAATTTTCTACCATATTTGTACTGTTATGATGCTTACATAGAACTCAATACTCTTAGCTGATATTCCTAGAATTATGGAAGCCTCTCAGAATGTGAAAACTTGTAATTCAGTCATTTCACTTATGTAAATGAATGTAGCTCAGTAATGTACATCAGGGATCGAGAGTGAAACTTAATTTTTGTTTACTGCAATGGAGAATAAGCTTTGGTTTTACCCTGCATCGCGCCTAAGAAAAATTGGTCTTTTTCGGTAGTATTTGAACGGGACACAGAGTAGGGTAAAAAATCTGGCCTCTGTGACTGTTAGCACTGATATGGCTCAATTGTAGCAACCTGGCATGGGATAAATGTTTTATTATGGCCTAAGTATCAAGAATGTAAATTCAAAAAGAATGTATTCAGTGAACTTCATTTTTAGGTTCTCTGGTGTTTTTTAAAGGACAGATATGCTAGTGGTTTTTTCCCCCTATCCTTCAAGTAGCCAAAAATAGGGGATCATACTGTGTGTATTTGTCCTGAAAGTAGTAAGTTGTTAGGTTAGTACAAAGGCAAGGAGATGGGGGTTAACCCAGTACATCAGTGACAAAATATAGCACAAACAGCAAAAAGTATGTCATCTGGAGCATTGGAAAACTGGTTTGTTTGTTTTTTCCATGTATTTTCTGTAGCAATTGGTAGCGGAGTCCTTCAGCATATACTTTTTCCTGTGCTTAGTATTCCAACATACAACCCTAGTATTTTTATAACATTGCTGGGTATTTCCCTTAGCTCTTTGTTGTATTATATGAACATGATAGGCATCAAAATCTGGAACAGAATACTTTTGAGATATTGCTTTTTCTTTACAAACTAGTTTGTGCTAATCCACTTAGTCAATGTGCAACCATAGTTCTGGAGAAGGTACCTCAAATTGTATTCAGAAAAATTATCACCAGATTTAAGTGCTGATGAATTACAATACAATCTATCTATCTGTACTTTGTGGATGGTCCTTGAGGAAGAGTCCTAGTTGTCACCTTCCCCTTTAGTTAATGTGGCATAAATTTACTTCATGCCAAGCTTCCTGATAACCCCACAAGCCCATTTAGGCATTTTGCCACTGACAGATTTGCTTCCTTGAAAGCATTTCCCCCTAATGCCTCACACATTCCCCAGAGTATATACATGATAACATTCTCTCAATGCATACCTGCATTAAACTCGGTGGTTCGTAAGATTTATACCCGGGGAAAAGCCCCTCCACGTAGCCATCTCTAAGAATATTACAATCATAGAATAAATAGATTTTTGCTTTCTGTAAAGTATGCAGAGAATACCACATTGATAGTCCTATGCCCAAATCCTTTATTGGGTTTGTATTCCTAGTAGAAATCCCTCATATAGTAAGCATTCCATAAACTTATTGAATGAATGATAAATTCTTTCAACCACTGTTATCTGAGTCAGAGACCAGTATAGAGAATGGGCAGCTATGGACATAATACCTTAAAAATGGCTACATTATGTTACTGAAACCAAAGTTCATGTGCCCAAGTCTTTAAAAAGGTCAAAATTCAAAATGTCAGAGTTTGGAGTAAGGAAAAGCTTACTGATCAAGAAGGCGAGAGCAGAGAAGATGGTAGACCTCATGGTACCTCAAATCTACCTTGCTGATTGGAGGGTTTGGGGAAATGCTGGTGGGGCAAGTTTTTTATGGTAAAGGGGGGCCAACAACATGGATCTTCCTTGACAATGGACCCTTGGCTTATGAAAGAGCTCCAATGTTGTCCTAGTTCCAGGGACAGCTGGAGGTCAAAGTGCTTTACCGTATGCATGCTTCAGCTCCATGACTTGTGGTTTTGGTCTGTTGTCTCTGAAAAGCAACTCAGATCCCCTTAAACAGGATAGGACCATTTTGAGGTTGGTTACAGTTGGACTTTAGAACCATCCACATCATACAAGGGCTGTCTAGAAAGTATCCAGCCATGTAATATCAGAAAGAGAGACATTTATGGCTGGATTTTTTTCCAGACAGCCCTCATATGACTCCAGGAGGTGAACGGCAGGTAGAGATTCTAGGAGCAGGAAAAGGCATGAAGATTGCCTAAGGTGTGACATACTCAGGAAAAATGTCAAACTTCACTGAAACATGGGGCCTATGTAAGAAGAGAATAGACAGAGGAGAAACCACCACATGAAGAGCTTGTACTCTATGTAAGGAAATTTTACCTAATTTGTTATGAACAGGTGTTAAGGCAGTGGTTCTAAGCCTTCCTAATGCCATGGCCCTTTGATACAGCTCCTCACGTTGTGGTGACCCCCATAAAATGATTTTCGTTGCTACTTCATAGCTGTAATGTTGCTACTGTTATGTGTTTTCCGATGGTCTTAGGCGACCCCTGTGAAAGGGTCGTTCGACCCCCAGGTTGAGAATGGCTGTTAAGGCTTTTGTGTGGCTGACTGAGATCTGGGCTTTAGGAAGCTGAATACGGCAGTGATAGGGAGGAGAGGCTGCAGTAATGTGATTGTGGAAGGTCAAACACAAATCAGAAGTGATGAGGGTCCACCTCCTGGAAGTGGTAAGAGAAGGGACACTGCAGTGTCAGCATCTATGGAATTTGATCCTTAATTGAACACAGGGTACGGGACAGAGACAAGATGACTCTGCAGGTCCGAATCTGGGTTTCTACTAGCATTATTGATATCTAATGTGATGTTCGATCAGAAATAGATGAAATTTTCAGTCAAGGACAAAGCTCAAGGAGTTCTTAGGAATGCAGTTACAAACACGTCTGAAGTTGCTAATGACCCCCATACCTCCAGTACACCCTTTTTGCTTCTCAAGCTGGGGAGAGGTAATGAGGGCACAAGACGACACAGATCTAGGATAATCATTGTGGGACCTAAAATTTTACTACAAGATTTTGGGAAACACAGACGAGTAAGGTAAAAATGGTTTTCTATGAAGTTTATATCACTATGAACGCAGCTAAACAATGACATAGAAGATAAAATATATTCATTTCAAAATATGAAGCATTAATCTCTAAGAAATGTCTTGTTCATAATAGACCCCTTCCTGCTCCGTCCCTGACTCCCAGCAGGAAGTACAGTCTATGAAGCAATCAGTGCACTTTGGGAGAAAAAGTTGGGGCAATTTAGTCCGACGCTACAGCCATCTCTTCTGTATTACTAAATTGAAACTGCTGCAAAATTATTTGTACACTCTTGAGTGACAATGACAAAATAAAAATATAGATAGTACTTATTCAGTGTTGTCAGGCCCTTTGTGCAGTTTAAGTCCAGGGTTCTATATTTATCCAAACAAACATATTTGAGACATAAATGATACTATAATGTCGGGCAGTTCAAGTGGCTACAGGCTCTATCTGGCCAAGGAAAGGTGTATAAAACATTCCCTTCCTACCACAGCTTTAAGAACCAAGCTTAATTTCTGCATTAACATGGGTTTTGGCATTCATTTCAGATGAGTATTGAACAGCCCGCTGTGGATGGAAGGCTCAGATACAAAGCAGGAAAGAAGATAAATGACCATAGGTTTAGACTAATAAGTGTGGGCAAAGGCGGTTTAGGTGCATAAACTCCTACGGCTGGGAAAGGTTAATTCAGGCAAAGTGGTTTCTAATTCTTATTACCACATGATAGGAGATTCTCCAACTTTTTCTAACAGTTTCTCTGTTGCTAAAAGTCCTTTTCTAGTAAGTAAAGTCTATCTTATCTGTAATTTAGACTTAAAGAAATTCCAACGCTACATACACATTTCTGAATGTGCAGGAGAAAACTTACAGGCCATTTAGATGCCACTGGTATGAAAAACAAGGGAGCACAATTAGATCAGAAGTGGGAGGCAGGGTTCTGCCTGGGGCCAATAAAATGGGTCCCCCTTCCCCTGGGGTGGGACATGAGGAGACAAGATTTTTGAAGGCCTACATACCCATGCCATCTCATTCATTTAATTTATGCCAAACACTGTCCTCGGTAGGTGTCTGGGATACAGAGTCACTGCTCAGGAGGTATTCGGACAAAAGATACGGAGCCCAGCTTTCCCAAAGATAGTTAGAGTGATCACTTACCCAGTTTACGGGCTCACTATAAAAAAGTGCCTCACCTACTCTAGATTGTTTCAAGAGGCACAATCACAAATAGTCTAAAGGAGGATGCTCCCTATGTCTATGGCGTACATCCAAGACAGCAGCATGCAATGATACACTTGGCTTTGGATTCAAAATGAATTCCAGCGCGCTCACACCTGTGTGAGCCTGGGAGCTTTACTTCGCTTCTTGAGCTTCCTAATCAGTAAGGTGAGGTAATGACCACTACCTCCCACAGTCATTGTAAGGATTAAGAAAGATAATAATGTCTTTTCTTAAGTGGCTCTTATCTGTGTGCTGGAAGGGTAAGTGATTTATATCCCTTTTTAAATCTTCAAAACAACCTACGAGGTTATTTGGACTACTGAAACTGGGAGTAAACGGTGATTGGATTTTTGTGCCTCAGACCACACAACTTGAAAGTAATAAAACTGAGATCGAAATCTGAGTTTGTCCAGACCTAGCACCGTTTGACGTGTTCCAAGTATTTAATCTAGGGGAGATTGCCTGGGAAATGGTAGGTGCTCAAGACATAGACTGTTTATATCCTAATTTTTTCTCAAATAACCGAAAATCTTTGAATGTGCTATAAAACTTATTTTTTCTCTAATATCAGCAATTACAAAGTTATAATGAAGCATAAGAGTCCTATGAAATAAGCTATTGGCAAGACAGTATTTTTGTGCAGTTAGGTTGCTGGTCCTCTCAGGATGGTGTTCAGAGACAGCTTCAAAAATGTTGAATGATAATAATCTGACGGAAGGGAGCATTACCAAGCCTTTATCTTTATATTGCCAAAAATACCCGTAATATTGGACATATAACTAAAGAAACCTGAAGTTTGTATGCAAGGGCTGTCTGGAAGGTAGCCAGCTATGTAATATGAAAAATAGAGGCATTCATGGCTGCATTGTTTTCCAGACAGCTCTCATATATTGCTAATTAGAATATATTTATTTAAATAGAAAAGCCATAAAAATTGCAATTTTATCATCTATAAAACAGTTCTAGATGGAGTTTTTCACAGAAGTCAGTTTCTTTGGAAAACAGGATGTTTAGATCACAAAAGCTAAACAGAAAACCCCAAGGTCAGGAAGGATTCAAAAATAGCCATTAAAATGTACCAATAAGACTTATAAGCATGAATACTTCTAATTAGGTGGTTCAGACCCTCAAAGGCATGAGTGCTACAAATTCAGACAAGTAAATAAGGCGAAATTCGCATTACTTGTGAAAACTAAAACCACAGCTAAGTTTTTATCTTCAACATTTGCTGTGATGCTGGCTTTCTGGTCATTGGAATCTTCCCCGCTAAAAAAGCTGAGAGATATACTTGAGTTTCTGAACAAAAAGTAATCATACCTTTTTGTTCAGAAACTCAAACTGAGCTCCTGGCAGATACATGAGCTGTTGATTGGCTCCAACTTGGTACTTCTGTCAGAACCACCGGGTCATCACTGCTGTGGTGATTTCTGGCTGTGCCAAGGTGCAGACTTCAAATTAGAATGATTATCTGACATGTGGATATATTTGCAATTAATAATAGTTTTTATAATCACTCCAGTCAGTTCAGATGTTACACTTTATCCAACAAAGCCTTTGACTGACTAACGAAAGAGAACTAAGTTGGAAGGATATGGAAAAATCCACCTCTCCCCCAGGGGCTGGTAGGGACCTTAACTGGCATTTTCAACATGGGAAGGTGTGGCTTTCCGATGCCAAGTCAGGTAAAAAGGTGACTGCACAGACAAAATCATGTGCCCACCTTAAAATGAGGGACCTGTGCCAATAATATCAACCAAGTTAAAAATGAATGTGTAAAAAATTTAGGAATCTGCGTCACTTGGAATTTTCTTAGCCAATTCCCGTCACTGTCATAACAGCACCATTAGTTTTCCTTATCACAGTTCTAATTTAACATTATTTGACCATTATGTGATTCATGTCTATGTCCTCCATTATACCCCAGGGTAGAAGACAGGAACTCTACCCGATTTTGCACACCACTGTTACTCCAGCATCTAGCATAACGTGTAATGCTCATAAATGTACACTCACTGACAAAATGAAACATCTTTAGAGAAATGTCACTGGTGTGACATCACTCCTACTGAACCCTAGTGAAAAATACTATAGATTTTTTAAAAAGTATTCTTTGTCACACAAACTCTTATTTTTATTCAGCGTCTTAGAACCTGGTACTGGATGGGAACATCTGCCTGCCCAGGGGTAGAAGGTACTGTTTGCCAGCTCCGTAGTCCTCAAAACCCCTCTCTGGAGTTGCTTATGCAAATCCTCCCTCTCATATAGCTCTATCAGCCATCACTAGTCAAATTATGTTTGCCCGGTGTGTCCCTGTAAATCCTGCAAATTTGCTTCCTGTACTCTCCCCAAAACTGATGGGAAATTAATCGCTCTGTAATTGCCCCCTATGTTTCACGTCCCCATCATGAGTAATGTTGCCGTGGTCTCATCCTCAACCACCTGATTCTTCAACAGCCCATTCCTAGAGCTAAGAGGAGCAAAGATTAAAATAACTTGCTACAACCAAGACTTAAAATGGCAGAATTCTCTCATGTAAAAGTAGGCTAAATATAAAATAGAAGAAATTAGCTAAGCAAAGCATTGCCTAAAGATCCATTAAATATAAAGTTGATATAAAAGTGAATAAGGCTCTTTAAAATATGGTAAAGATTCAATTTGCATTTCTCTCTTTTCTCACATTGTAGATCTTCCCCCGAAGATATATTTCTTTTTCAAAACAAATCTTTACTTTTGACAATATTTGGTAATTAAAACAATAGACCAAATGTTCAAACTGTATAGCTTAGGCATAAATACAAAATACCTATACCACCCACATGAGCAAATGATAACTTAGGGAGCAGTGCCTTAAAATACTGTAAAATCTTGAACAATCTCAGAGAATCATGAACAATCTCAGAGAATCAATGAATTACTCTATTTTTAACTTGTAACAATCAAAATTGAGGAAGGTATTTTCTCCTTTTAAATAACACTTGTAAATACAGAGGATTTATTATCTGATTTTTTGTGCTGTACTAGAAAATGATTCAGCCCACGTCACTTACCCCAAGGTCATTTTTATTTATGATTCCATTTGTTGAGTTATAGTGAAGTTGGGGAAAAAGTATATAACCAGAGATGAAGAATATTAATATATTTGTGTCTGATTTTAGAAGCTCATCAACCATACAATTTATGCCCTGACTCCCAATTGTTAAGATTCTGTACCAGCTCATGAACAAATATATATGAAACATATGGGTCAGATTTTCTTTCTGCAAAGCTCAATCAGTATTCACATGAAAAGTGTAAGATTTTAGATCTTACATGTATTTCAGTCACTTTAGTGCTTTGAGTCAGCCTGAAATGGCAGGACCTGGGATTTTATACCCCCTTTAGTACAGTCAGCTAGGGTTTTAGTTGTTTATAGAAATACAACATTAAAAAGTAATATTTCCCATGACAAACATTGAGAGACTCAAGTGCTTTACAAGTCCAAAATTTTAAACATTTTTTTCATATTGTAACAATTTCTATAAAACAGTTCTAACTCTAAATGATGAAAATCTTACACAGGAATGACTGCTACATTTTTAATGTACCCGCAAGAGAAAACTATTTTTTGGTAATCTTGTATGTGGAGGAAAAAGCCAATTCTTCATGTTCAAGAAGTACTGACTAAGACAAGGATTTGGTGCAACTCATTTGCATCTGTGGCATCTTTCGGGACCTCCTGGTTCCTGCCAAACTTGATTTCCCTTATTAGTAAGACAACAATATTAAATTTCTTTCTTTAATGCATAAGTCAAATTAGAAATGAGAGCTATCCTATTCTGTCTTGCAGAAGGTCATGCACACAAGGAAGAGGCATATGGAACTATTTCAGGAACTAAATCAGAAATTTCAAACTTTGGACAGATTTCGGGATATACCAAATACAAGCAGTATGGTGAGTATGTTTGTTCTGCCAGCATTTATCCCTGTCCTCAAGGTCTCCTAATTGTTTGGGGAATACAAGAGTGGTATACGTAAAAAATAAACAACCCCTAAAAGTGAACTTTGGAATGTGCTAAGAGGCAAGTTAGAAACACTGAATTTAAGCATTTTTATTTATATTTCAGATGGTCTCATCTGAAATGATAAATTTGTTTTCATTGTCTTTGAATATCTGGCATTTTAAGGTCATAAAATGTAAATATAGTTGTGTGTGTGTGTATGTGTATATACACACACACACGCAAGGTCTGGAAAAAAATCCAGCCATAAATACTTCTGTTTGAGAGACTCAGGTGCTCTACAAGTCATACTGTATGGCTGGATACTTTCTGGTAAACCCGCATAGTATATATTTATGTGTGTGTGTACACACAGACGTATATGCCTCAATATATACATTGAGTTGCTTCCTGAAACCAGGGTGATAGGTTTTTATCTCCAGGAAATTCATGTCAATGCCAGGGAGTTTTGGTTGTAACCATTCTCATTTATTCATACTACTACAGTCCTAGCATATGACTTCATCAAATAAAATATTTTATAATTACTACGTGTATGGCACAGTCAGAGCTCAAGGCGACGTAATTAAAGCTCCCCACCAGGAGTATAGATATCAGTCTACTAGTAGAAAACTCAACCAAGAACTATCTGATTCTGAACAAGTTACCAACCTCAGGTTTCTAAAGTTCAATTTCTCTTAAACTGAGCGAAAAGAAAAAACAGTAATTAATATATGTTTTCTTCATACAATACTTCCAAAGTGAGTAGGACACTGGAGAGGAGAAGCAGCTGAGACTCAGCTGTAAGAACAAGAGCTGACACCACTCTCCTTTACTCCAAATATAGTGCTTTTTTTGCCTCACTCCTCCCAACATCTGGGGTTACTGATATGTATCACAACCCCAGATGTACCTTAGATAGATACAGGCTGTCCAGAAAAAATCCAGCCATAAATGCCTCTATCTTTCATATCTGACTGGATACTTTCCAGACAGTCCTTGTGTGTGTGTGTGTATAATAATAAGTATTATTATATAATATATATTGTTCTAAGATACATTGTGTTTGATCACCTTCTAACTCCAGTGATTCTTCTATATGTGTGTTGTGAATCTTAGTCCTCACTTCCTAATTAATAACATTAGCTTATGAACAGAAAGAATTTATGTATCTTCATGTGTCCCTCTCAGAACTAGTGCAGGACTGGTCACAATACGTTGTCTATGATAGTTCAATCTGTTTGTTAAATGAAGGTTGTAGGAAATACTATACACTTTAACTTTTAGTTGGTCTGGGAATAGTTCATGTGTATTAATCTATTTTCCTCCTTACAGGAGGACTCATGCATTATATATGATTGCCAACACAATGCTAGGCATATAGAAGCCATATGTAGTCAGTGGTTCTTTCTCATCTACTTCTCCAAATACTAAGCTGTCAAGTTTTTTGTTAACAGGGAAATGAGAATTGCACCATCGAGATTAGACCTAAACATTAGCTATTCATTTTGGAATATTAAAAGCTAACATTAAAGTAAATTGAAGAAACTGTTTAAAATGAAAGGGTTATGCAACAGATACAGCTGGTTGACTGCTATAATATGATTATAATTTCCCCTTGTTGTATTGTCTGGCTATTAAATCATTAATGGCACAAATATCTTTATCTCGGTTTCCTGATGCCCCAAATAATCTACTAATTACACCACATTTCTGTGGCAGCATGTCCTTTATCACTTGGAAGGTTAGGAGTAGGGAAGATAGAGTTGTCATTGCTGCTTGACTATTGTCCTAAATATCTGAGAACAGAAAAGTTTCTTATTCAGTTTTGATTAATAATGAACATGTGAGTTAGTCCATTTTCCTTAATTCAGTCATATCATTCATAGTGACATACTACTAATGAAAACTTGCATAATTGGGTACAGAAAGACATTTTCAAAACAAAAGTCTTCTATTTTTGGCTACTAACTCACAACACCTGCCCTGCAAATGATGGTAATTATGTAGAATTTGGGGAACTCAAAGGCGAACCAGAAGGCCATTTAGTCCATTTCCCTGCAGGACATTTAAATCACACTACAAAGTAAAGGTGTTGTTCAAAGAACCATTCTACTTTGAGTGTGTCTCATGAACTAGTCCTTGTTCAAGATCTCTTTCCCCCAGGAGCTTTTCCAAATTTTTGCTTTTAGAGTATACGTATAATAAACATAACGCTTTTTCACTTGGTGTCCCCAGTATTGACAGGTTAGAAAAAAGGATGGGAGGGAGGGGCTTATCCGTAAGTGACAGCAGCCTGCCCTGGACCCGTAAGCCGTGGGAAACATTCAGGCAGTCCTGCAGTCTCGTGTTCGGCTGACATTCTATTTCTAGTTATACAGCCTGAGCAAATTAACGTTTGGAATCGTCACGCGTGTTGGCTTACACTGAGTTTAGGCCTTTATCACACAGGTTTCAATTTGTTCTCCATTCTACTTCAGAGCAAAAAATAAACAACAGCTGAATAAATTCAGGAACTTATACTAACTCTAATTGAACCTTATCAGAGTCAAGCCTCCATTGAAGCCTATCATGGCCCCCATAGCTTTGTCAAATTCAATGTCATCTTTGGGCTGTTCCACAGTTTATCATTTATTCCCTTAGACTATTGAAAATGTTACGCCTCTCCATACGAGAGTCTGTAGGCTCCCCTCTTGTCACACTCAACCATATAGGAAGATAAGTAGCCTGTGGGCACCATGCCCCATGGACCAGCACAAGGCCTCTCACCTAAACAGGGTCCACACATGTGTGAATGAGAGAGAGAACCACCGTTCAGATGGGAGTGTCCCGGGATGCCAGAGGAGCGGAGGGACAAAGCCAGCCTTAGTAATTTATTTGCCCACTAATAGAATCTCTCAGAAATTCAATCAGTCAGGCACTGGCAATAATACTCTCTGAAATTAGAAGCTAGATATTCTGCCAGAGTTTCAAATTGGCTTTTTTAGTTCATGTATCCATGGTGATTGATCTTCAGAATAAAAAAGGAAAATCACACCTCTTCCCAAATAATGGAACCCCTATTTTGAAAACAAATGAAGTAACACTTTACATATCCAGAATCCTTTTAGGATTGAACTAAGTGAACTTTCTGTCAAACTAAGTATTCTCAGAAAACTCCTGTAGACAGAGCCCTTGTCTAAATTGGCTTAATAATCCAGTCTGGCTTAATTCAGCAGAATTCACACTACTGAACATTTTACCTGATGATTAATAATTCAGGTCACCGTAGTGCCCCCAAACATTCAACTGTTCCACATTGCCTACAAAGTAACTTCCAAATTTAGTGGCCTGGCCTGTAACGCCCCTCCCAATCTGGCTTTTAACTCACCTTCTGCTTGTTTTTTCTGTTTTTGTTTTTTGGTTTTTTTTTTTATTCCAACTAAAATAAATAGGTCACTGTTCTCAGAGTTGTTCTCTCTGCTCTCTGGGTTTTTACTTCTTGGTACACATGCCTGTTCAGCCACCTGACCTGCAACCACACATATGTCTTCATGACCAAGCCCATCTGCTACTAGGTTTAAAAGCTGCCGAAAAAGCCCTATCTCCACCCTCCTCTGAACTGTCACACACAGTTTCCTGGATGACAGATATAGATCTCTATTTTATACCTCCATTTAAGTATAAACACTTTTACAACAAGTACGATTACTATAGTGTGAGCATTTACTATGTATCAGGCAGTATATGCTAGGCTCCTCCATTTTTTTTATTCTTGCAACCCCACAAAGTGGGTAATGATCTGCCCTTTTCACCAACTCCTTTGGCCCATGATACTAAGTATGAGGGCTGTCCTGAAAGTATCTAGCCGTGTAATATGGAAAATAGTCACTTATGGCTGGATTTTTTTCGGACAGCCTCGTATGTCTCTTACAAATATTGAAGTTCAGAGAAATTGAGTAACTTGCTCAAGGTCATAGTCATATAAAATGGACCAACTGGCATTTGGACTTGCATGTATCAGGCTTTAAATCTCATGCTCCACAGTCGACCATGCTGCATTTATCTATTTGGTTTATCATCTTATTCTCCCTAGTGCCTACTAGGATGCCCAGCAGCAGCTGATAAATATTGGGTGAAGCGAGGGAAGGAGGTAGGGGAAAAAGGGGGAGAATTACAAGACTTCATAGTTCATGAAACTTTAGGATATTAGGCTAAATCAGAATTAATTCCATGCCCATATTCCAAAGGGGAACTGCTCATTAAATCTTTACCATTAGCTGTGTTTTTCTTGTATGTCTTCATCATTAAGGCTAATAAATGCTAAAAACATCTCATGTATTCAGGATTTTTAACAATTTAATTCCTAGTTATAATGAGTATTTTTATAGGTTCTATCCTTTGCTTATCCATATTTGAGAATGGTTTTTAATATACTGAGTGGAACTCAGATAATACTTTAAGTACTTGTTTTGTGTCCCTCCTGCTAGTTGATTATAATTAGTTAAAGGCAAGAATTTGGGGGTGGGCAGGGATAAAGGACACATTCGAAAACTATACTTGTTTTAGTGTTTTAGCTTAATTTTTTTCTATGGCACTTTCAGTCATCATTTCCTTCTTATTCTTTTGATGTTACTCAGCCAGCTCTATCCCATTGAAATGCCCTCATTTTACAGAAATCTTTAAACAACACTTATTTGAAATAAAGCATGTTCACTGCTAAGTCTTAGTAAAATATCAGGCTATAGAAACCTCAGATGATAGGGATGGAGTCATAAATTTGGCAGATCTTAAATCTTAGGTAATACGAGATTGTATACTATGTAGCATAAGGAACAGTGGAGGGTAGACTTTTCCTTAAAAACCCTGATATTGCTGGATATATTTTCCAAAAAGCAGTGCTCTTTGAAGAATAATTTTTACAAAATTAGTGTGCCACCCAAATATATAGAAAATTGTGGGAAATGCACAGCACAAAAAAAATGCATTACACAAAGGAGTATAGCAGCATTTTAACATTCTAAAAAGGATAATTTCTTGAAGCAAAACTAAGCCAAGATAGTGATTGAAAATTTCAGTTTTATGAAATATGGCTGGTATGAGTAACTTTTTATCATTATATAACATGCCCCATTACATTTCCTCAAATTTTGTTTATCTCATGAAAGATTTTGGAAAATGCCTAAATTTTCTACATTTCATCTTAGCAGTAACTTAATGCTCCTTCCTACCTGAACATATAGCTATACTAACATTTTACAATGTGCCCAACACAAAATGTCATCTGCTTTGCCTTTCATGATACTATTTACTTCCTTTGATTGCCAGAAAATTGTATGTTAAGTTAAATAAGGTGTTCATCAGTTTGTTCAATGACAGAAAACTGAAATCAAAACCATTTCCTGCAGCTGGCCACAATTGCAAATCATTTCCGAATCATAAGAACTGGATTAAGTTTACAAGCATGCTCTCTTCCTGGAAACTTCAACAAGCGGCAAGCCTAGTCATCCAATAAATGACTCTCTTCCCCTCTCTTCTGAACAGGAAAATCCAGCACCAAACAAGAATCCATGGGACACTTTCAAAAACCCCAGTGAATACCCACATTACACCACAATCAATGTCTTAGACACAGAGGCAAAGGACGCTTTGGAACTCAGGCCAGCAGAGTGGGAGAAGTGTCTGAATTTGCCTCTGGATGTGCAAGAGGGTGACTTTCAAACAGAAGTTTAACAAAATCAGAATGGACTGAGATGGAGATGAAATTTATTGCACTGACACTTAAGACTTGGGAAGCCTGACGGTTCTATCTGGACAGCGTGACTATCCCGTGTCAGGACTCTCACGTGTCGACGTCAGTGGTGTTTGCGTATGGTCACTGCTCCCTAGTCAGGCTAGTGGAGGGAGGACCAGGTGTACAGTTCTGACCATCCTGTGTTGTAAGTACCCGTGGAATGGATTTGTAAGGTAATCTTTATAGATAAACCTCAAGCAACGATTCATGTTGTAACCGCTTCATATGGTTTAGTTTTCAAAAAACTTTACCATGAAGCACAATGTATATATTTATGCAGTTTTTAAAGTTTATAACAGTCTGTTTGGCCATTACTACACTTTTTACTTTATAATATAAAAGCAAAGTTTTTGTCATTAAATGAATGTTTGTTGAGCTACATTCTTCATTGCTTTAAATGCAATAAAGTAATAATCTCACTTTTATATGAATAATATATTTCACATCTTTATTATTGCAGTTTTCTCTAGAAAGCTCTAAGTAGCTTTCTCTGCTGCAGCTGTGTATAAAATATTTAAAATGTTGTATGGTGTAAATAAACTTTTGTCTACATATCAGTTTTTTAGTGCATTTTATTTTAGATTTGTTGAACGGAATTTACATATTTATAACTTTTTTTCCAATACAGATACTGAAAATGTATTCACGGTTTTAATAGCATACCATTATTACTCCTTTGAGGCTAATGATTTCTCAAATGTATAGTAGGTTTGTATAGTGCTTCTGTATTTTCTACTCAAACACCATTTGTAACATGTAAATGGGGCTTGTCAGAAACCTGCTGTCATCGTACTCTTACGTAAATAATATGTTTTTCTTTTTTTCTATCTTGTGGCAAAAGGATAACTAGTAGAAAACAGTAAGTTGCCACACAAAAAATAATACAGGGAAAATGTTTATTGTAAGTAAGGAAGTTCACTGCATGTTTCACAAAAGAAACTACTTGTACTACAGTTCTTCATAAAATACAAAAAAAAAAAAAACTTATTCAGGGTTTTAAGAAATCTGTATATTCTCAAGCAGAAGGAAGAGTGGATGTATTAATATTTGGTAGTTGCTTTATCTCTGGTTTGACAAGTGGGAAGTCTGAGGTGAGCTGACTGCAAAACAGTCCCTAGTGCCCTCTCTAGTGTCAAAACCTCACCAATGACGTCACCTGCTCCCTCAGAGCTGCATTAAAGGAAGCACCGTGGCAGGACTTCAGCTCTTTCCTCATCCTTTCCACAGATGATGGAATTGTTTGTTATTCTGAGGGAAGTAAAGGGAGTGGAGAGGAGAGTAGGGTCTTCAGAATTCCCACAATGTTTATTTAGATGAGTTTGCTGTTAAACTAAGCTGCATGGTGTACTGTGGTCTGTCTGAAAATCAGGTGAGCTGGCTCCTGCTACCCAGGACCTTGGAGACCCTACCCTGTGGGCCATGAGGTGGAGATAAAGGTGCTTCAACACTCAAGTGCGCCACTAAGCTAGAGCCTTAAAAACCACCCAGCTCAGGCTGAACTCCTGTCAGATACTTACAATGTTCTCAATGTAAAGATGTTAAAAGTATATTTTTAATCAGATTTTCAAAATAAAAGCAACATCATTATGCAAAAAAAAAAAAAAAAAAAGTATAACATAACTAAGGACTCATTTTTCAATAAACTTCATGGTAATTGTAATATTAAATGCCTGTTAAATTTATAAGATGACTTTCTAATGTTATGAATATTTCATAAATTTCTCTATATATCTCACCATCTATCAATCACTTATTTATAGATAAAGATAAATTTATGTATGTATGTATATCTATATAAATCTATATATTTAGATCTATAGGAAGATATACACACATATGTGTATGTGTGCTATGTACATACGTGCAGATATATATATATATTTATAATTCTCAGCTCCATCTCAGTAACCTGAATGAAAACCATGTATGCAGTTCCCCATTCCAAATTATAAAATCTTGATGAAAAATCCACAGGAAGCATGTTTGAAACCATAAAAATCTGTACATTTGAAAACCAAATTCAATATGTTAGACTGATATTTCTTATAAAACTGTAATATTCACTGCCATAACACAAAATCTTATACTTTTTTCATTTGTGTGTTTCTCTAGCTCTAGTAACTTGGTGTTAGATTAATATATATAAGCTAAAAAGAAATCATATATTTAAAAATGTTAGGGTAAATTGTTTGGTTGCTCTAAGAAGCCCAAGTTGTAGTGGTACTTTTTATTTTTTAATATGTAAGAAAAGAAATCTAGCTCAATAAGTAACCAAGAAGCATAATTTTAAGGAAGCTCTCCTCTAGTCCACTCCTTTAAGTTTCCATGGCATTTAAATACACACATACTCTACCAAAGCTGAGCTGCAGTTGCCCCCTTAGTCCTGGGCAGGTCTCTCTGACCCCACTGCACTTAAGACCTGCCAAGATCTTTATGCCCTCAGACTGGAAATTCTTCCCCTTCCTCCACATCCAGATTTTATTTATGCTTTAAGATACATCACTATTTCATCTTCACGAAGTTTTATATGATTTTCCAAGCTAGAAATAATTTCTCCTGTAAACTCTTATGGCACTGCTTTATACCTCTCCTAGGACTTTTAAAATCTTCTATCTGGTTATTTATATATACTTCTGATATCCTCTGGTGGACTGTAAGTGCCTGGAGGGCAGGATTCATGTCTGATCCTTTTTTGTATCTTTTAAGGGACCCAGCACAATAATGTTCACACAATAAATGTTTGTTGAATTATCTGTGGAATTTATTTTAGTATTGCTTACAGTCATACATTCATATGAAGTCACACATTTAATAGTGTTTATTGAACAACTATTATGTGTCTACTTATATGTTAGGAAACTACACGGCCTCTGTTTTAGGTAGCTTACCATCTATTAAAGATATATGATACATATGTGAAATGAGTAATAAATAATATTTAAGTAAATAAGCTCTTATTACCCCAGATTGTCTTTTTGTCCACATGAAGCAGAAATCAATTATCCTAAAGAAATGGAGACTTGACATATAGATGGCCAACAGACATATGAGAAGATGTTCAACATTGCTAATCATGAGAGCAATGCAAATCAAAACCACATTGAGATATCCCCTCACCACTCAGAATGGCTCTTATCAAAAAGCCAAAGAACAACACCTGCCGGCAAGGATGTGGAGAAAAGGGAACCCTCTACACTGTTGAGAGAACTGTAAATTAGTGCAGACACCATGAGACAGTGTGGAGATGCCTCAAGAAATTAAGAATAGAGCTTAATACCCCGAAGTGGAATTGATCCAGCAATCCCACTTCTGGGTACTTATCCAGAGGAAACAAAAACACTAATTTGAAAAGATATATGCACCCCTTTGTTCACTGCAGCACTCCCAGTAATAGCGAACTCGATGGCCGTCACTAGATGAGTGGATAAAGGGGCAGTACCCACACGTACTCTCTGGAATATTATGCAGCAATAAAAAGGAATGAAATCTTTCCATTTGTTACAACATGGATGGACCTAAAGGGTATTGTGCTCAGTGAAATAAGTCACACAGAGACAAATGTCATATGATTTCACTTCCATGTAGAATCTAAAAACAAATGAGTAAACAAAACAGAAACAGACCCACAGAAAGGACAAGCCAATGGTTGCCAGAAGGGAGTGGGGTGGGGGATGGGAATACAAGTAAATAAACTTTTAAAAATCTCACACACAAAAAGAAATGGAGGCTCAAAAGAGGTTCAGTTCATCTAAGTTCACCATAAATGAATGACAGATGCAATATTAGAACCCAGGTCATCTGATTTCTATTCTGGGGCCATTCCCTTGATACTATGGTTTCTACCTGTTCCTTCTGGATAATTAAGTTCCCAAATCAAATGATGACAAGTTTTATGGAGGTGTTTTACCGGCAAGTTAGAAAGACATACACTTGAAAACATGCAAGCCCTGTCATGGGGGCAGTGAGGCCGGAGCTGATTGCAGCACAAAAGCATAGCTGATCCAAAATAACAGGTGAGAGTAGCATTGGTAGCAAAATGGTGAGCATAGCTGCCAAAGTAATAGGTGTCCTTAAATAGATTTGGTTCCATAATCCGTTATGTGTGTCTATTTGCACCTACTTTACTTTTCACATCCTCTGAAAATGTAGTTAATATTTCACAAATTTTCTGATTACCTAGCATATGCAACAGGAGAAGAAAGAAAGAAACCAACCTGAAATTCAGATTGGCTGCAGACACAGTAAAAACATAGAGCCACAATAAAAAGAGAAAAGCTGCAATCAGTAAACTGCTGCTTTACAAAGGAAAACTTATTTTGTAAATTTTGAATCATTCTCAGGATCTTAGAAAACCTTTCGGTTTTCCAGTTACCTATGTGGAAATTGATTAAATTCTACAAATTTCTAATACTTCATCAAAGAATATGAACCAAATATGTCTCTAGCATGTCAATCTGCACAACATTGTCCATGATGACAAAACCATATTGCCCCCCAAGATGCTTCTGTAGTTAAATTTGGAACTGGAGTAATAGGGCAGAAAAGATAGTTACAAACCAAGAACCATAAAATGTAGAGAAAGTTTGGCACCCAATAAAAATGACATCTGTTTTCAGATATGAAAAAAAACAAATTCAGACTTAGATAAGGAGAGAGTATTTGGAAAGAATATTGCAACAGAGGCAGAGGGACTCATGAAATAGGCAGAACACTTCTGCTGCAAAGTGTCTAAGCATCTCGGCCACCAGGCAGAATGGGCTTTTCTGGTATAGGGAAGAGTTGATTAGACTAGAAAGACTGGAAGTGGCAAGGGAGGATAAGCAGATGGTGTGATCAGTAGTTGAACAGGAAATGTTTTTCCCTGTGGCCAGTCAATTCGGTGAGAGATGGGTAGGGAGGTTGTGTCCCCTTCCAGTGCCTAGTTAAGTTAAACTCAAAGGTGAGCCAAAGTTCAGGAGCCTAGGGGAAACAAGACGCCTAACTGGCATTGGTCAAGTTAAGTTAGCAAGTATTTTGCTCAGATTGGTCAGTGGAGACAAGTTAAGCTCTGAGGCAAAGAACAGGAATTTGGAGGATCTGTGTCTTATTTTGTCACAAGTGAACAAATGGTTCACCTGAGAGTCTTTTCCAAGTAGCATCAGGAGGGAGGTTCTTTGCAGGAAGTCATTTCCCACGACATGATCGTTGCTATTTTCCAAGGGCACAGGGCTCGGGTGAGGTTAAACATGAGCACTGGGGGAGAAACTAAGCTTACTGGAATGAGAATTTTTCAAAAATTGTAAATGTCCAGCCAGAAAAGCATTTTTTCACATTAGGTCATAGCCATGGTTCTTTAAGCAAAAAATAATTCTAAAACCAAAGTGGTAAATACTACAAGTTAGATGGGAACACCTGATTTTCTTTAATTCTGAGACTTTCAGTCTTCTCTTGGTTTGGCCTCCTACTTGTGTCTTTGTACCATACAATTTGCTGGTATTGAGATGTTGGTTCAGAAATATTTATCTTTTTAAAATGGCACTTTGGCTTCTAAATCAGTGCTTAAAATGTCATTAATATCAGTCAGTGTCCACAGACCGGGCACCCACTTGTCAAAGCAAAAATTATGCTGGGCAAAATTTTACAAGCAATGAAGACTTTAAGCTATTGTAATAGCGGGGAGAAGCCAGACTCTATCTGAACTCAACTCTGTTCAAACAAATGACTGAAACATTTTTTTCATTGGGGGTAGAATGGGGTTCATAGACCATCTGTGTTTATTATTTGGCCTTACCCCAAAGAAATGTAAACTTCTTCATGTCTTTATGATAGAAGATAGCTTTACACTTGGAGCAAGGTGCCTGCTGAAGTTAGGCTGCTAGCCACCCACAGAAAACATAAAATAAGTACTAACTTTAACTTCCTCAATAATTATATTTCAAAAATGATAATTACATGGCTCGCATCTTTGGGAAAGTCATAAAACTGGCAAGAAGCTTTTCAAGAAGATTTATATCTCAAAGAGGCAGATGAAGAATTTACAATTACAAGTTTTCTAGTGTAAATGCTCTTAAGAAAAGAGACGTCAGAGGCCTAGAGTCAAGAGGAAACCTGTATGAAGTTCAGCCGAGCTTTGGGAGATATTAAGGCATTTTTGATCATAGGCAAACTAGTAGACTGACACCTAAAAGCCAGCTAAATTGATAAGATTTATCCATGAGCTTAACGCACTAGAGTACAGTTACCTCAAAACCCCCAGCCTGAAACATCTAGGATTTCTTACTCTTATACAAAGACAAACAACTCATTGTGAAAATGATTCTTCTGGTAGCAACCACCCATGTAGAAGACCCAACAGCCTGTTGAGGGGTGCCTGAGTTCACTGCTCACCAATCTCCAGGAAGAGGGGTCAGTTCACTCTAAGCAATGCTCAGCAGGAGAGAAGAGCGACAAAGGTTAGAGGTGAAGGTCTACATTTCAACTCCTATCCTCCTGCTTAATCAACTTCAAGTTAGTGTCAACTTTTGGATGAATGCACAGCATTATCTAGTATCCCTCTCTCTCTCACTCTCAATCTAGAATTGCATTTCTAAAATTCAGAGTATTTTAATGTAAAGAACACAAAATACTTTTATGCAGTAATTATGCTGCATAATTGAGGTAGTTTATAAAAATATAGACATTGATATATGTATTCCACAAATATTTAGAACCATTTGCAGTTTAGATACCATATTAAGAGGTGGTGATTTAACAGTAAACAAAATAAAACAAGTTTATATTTTTGAGGGACTCTATCTCAGTGGATACACAGACCAACGGAATTAAAATAATTTGATGGACTTAAGTAGAAAAGTATGCTATGGGAACACTTGGAAAAGGGACTGATATAAAGATAAATAATATGAAGGACAATCAAGGTGACACAAAGGCTAAACACCTAAAATGTATGCCTAAAAGTCCTAGATTCCTCTGCAGTGGGACCAAGTGATGGCTCTGAGCTTCCTAGCAACCAATGCAAATACAGAAACTGTAATGAGTTGTGGAGTTCATAGACTCCCTCTGATAAAAGCCAACATTTCCTCTATGGAAGCAAAAGACCAAGAAGTGCCTCATGTGAAACCTCATGTTGCATTACATGGTGAATTCTTTATCCATGGCCTCCAAATAAATTTTCTGAGCTTTTCAGAGATAATTTTTGTGTCCCATCTTGAAGGGTTAAGTTTTATCTCAATTTGACTAGACTATACTATCTAGATTAGATTTGCTCAAACACCAGTCTAAATGTTACTTGAAAGTCTTTTTCTAGATGAGAGTAACATTTAAATCAGTAAAACAGATTATCTTCCATTATGTAAATGACCTCATAAAATCAGTTGAAAGCCTTAAGAGAAAAAGACTGAGATTCCCCAAAGAACAGGAAACTCTTCTTCCTGACTGCCCTGACCAGAGCTGGGTCTCCAGCTGCTAGCCTGCTATACAGATTTCAGGCTCACCGGCCCCTACAATCCAATGAATTAATTTCCTAAATCTCTCTAAATATATATATATGATGGCTGTGCAGAAGAAATCCAGTCAATTATTTTTCATATTACATGGCTGGATACTTTCTGGAAAGCCCTGGTATAGTGCTTGCTCACACTCACACTCACACACACCCTATTGGTTCTGTTTATTTAGAGAATCTTTACTAATACAAGCAAATACTTAAGACCCTAGTACAACCACCAAAAACAGTTTTTCACAGTCAAAATATTGCGCTACAAGTACAAAACTCTCCCATGATCTGGCTGAGTACAAAAAGAAAAAGAAAAAAAAAAGAAAGAAGAAAGCAGGGGGAGGGAAGGAGAAGGAAAGAGACAGAAGGAGGGAGAGAGAGCAGAAGAAAAGACATCCCACTTCAAGAAATCACCCATGAGTATGATTTTTCAGAACAGAGCTTTTGGTAATAATTTTAAGCTCTGCGTATGAAATTTTATGTATAAATATTCACTTAATCCTCAAAGTAATCCTATAAGGTAAGTTCTATTATTATTTCCACTTCTTGAAAGAGAGAAACTGAAATCTGTAACTTCAGTATCCCACAAAACTGTAAATGACAGACCCAGGATTTATCCTAACAGCTTAGCCCCAGTCTAAGCTCCCAGTCATTCTGCTGAGAACTGAATAGTTTTTAACAGTGAAAACTTCAACGTTAACACTGCCAGCAAGCATTTGGTGTGAATTAAGGGTAGATCTGCAGAAACAAGCAGAGCAACTTGGGTATCCAGAAGACCACTCTCTCTCTACACAGAAGAATGCTGAGAAAACCACCAATAACTTCCTCAAAACATAAATTTTGGTGTAGTTCAACACAATGGCACCTGACAGCCTAAGATCCCACAGTTTTACATCATAGAACATCAAAGTGATAACCTGCTTAGAGAACATTTCATGAGCTTACTAACCCATGTCTTTGTCATTGAACTATTATTTTTTAAGTTCATGGAACATCTAACTTTTAAGGAATTTTTCAGTGAAACTTCTAGAAAAACTAACTGTAAAACATATACCAAGG
Source organism: Lyroderma lyra (assembly GCA_004026885.1). Lineage (NCBI taxonomy): Eukaryota > Metazoa > Chordata > Mammalia > Chiroptera > Megadermatidae > Lyroderma > Lyroderma lyra. Next base: position 40,894 of record PVJL010000218.1, on the reverse strand, counting down.
TGACAAGCTAGTATGAATTAGTCCATTAGACTTTTACTAAAAGTTGTAATTAGGGCTCTAAATTTGTGCATTTAAAGTCTGGCTTGCAGATACTGATCACAATGAAGGATGAGGTAGCTCTTACAAACATTATTTTATGTACATAAAGTCACGTTATGGTGGGATGCTAGAGGAATCTACTTCTATCTTTCTGTTCTGTCAGTTGGGGAGGTGGCAGGGTAACATCCAGTTCATCAAGAAGCGATGCCATGATGATCTCCAGGTCCATCCATTTTGATCATCATGCTTAGTGAAATAAGCCAGACAGAAAAAACAAGGAACTGTATGACTTCACTCATATGCGGAATATAAAACTGAAAGCACCAAAGAGAAAAGAAATGAACAAACAAACAAATAACCCATGGACACAATCAATAGTTTAATGTTTATTTGGGCACGAGTGGGTTAGGGAGGGGAGAAAGGGGAGGGGGTGGGAGAGGAGGGAGGGGAAGCTAAATATAAGGTGATGGAAAGAGAACTCACACTGGGTGGTGAACTTATTATACAACAAGTGGACAATGCACTGTAGAATTGTATGCCTGAAACCTATGTAATCCTTCTGACAGATGTCACCCCAATAAGTCTAACAATAAAAATGAATTTAAAAAAAAAAGAAAAAAGAAAAAAAAAAAGGAAGCGATGCCAAGTCAATGATGTGAGAAGGAGCTAGGACACAGCTTGGTTTCTCCCACTTCGAATTCTTGACCCTTGGAGGGACCATTACCACCAACTGTGACTCTCAGGTAAAATTAAAACAAAGATTGTGTATAAGCATCATTAGCCAGGAATCAGAAAGGTACATTTTGATCATTTCAGATAGTCTTAGGTTGGTTGGTTGGTTTTCTTTATAGAATTCCCATCAAAGTGATAAAGAGCATACCAATCAAAGGAAGATGAAATGTGTGTCCAGAGCTCAGTAGCAGGCACTCAGGTACTGGCCTGAGAAGACCAGACTTAGGATTTTATCTCCCTGTAGGAGACTGCTGTGCACTTTGGATAAAATGTCTAGCAATTAATTGTTCTAAAAATTTGGGGAGAAGTAACATGATGTTCTTAAAAAAGAAATTATGCCAATAAATTTCTTCAGCATTAGCCCACGGCAGGATTAATAATTGTATCAAATTTCCAGGTATATTTACAAATAAAGTTTTATATCTTAGTAAGATTTACAATGTTCAGGTGTCATCTGAGTAATGCAACTAAACTAATTGGAATGGTCTTAAATATATTTCTGTACAAGCTCTGACCTTTAATAAGAACTTGCTTGACCAGAGGATGTATGAACACCTGTGTACATCTGATGTTCATCTATCCTGCATACATCCTGATATCTTTAATAAAAATTGCTGAGTATAGGCCCAGTGACTCTCATGTCTGACCCTGAGGAGCTGGGGATAGGGATGGTCCAGGGCTTTCTCATGGCTGCGACTTGCTGACCTTCCCCTTTACAGGAGCAGAGGAAAATCAAGCACCAGAAGTCCCTTCTTGTGCTACCGAAACTTCCCAGTGACGCAAAGATCACTAAAGCAGAATAATGGAGCAAATTCATGGCATGACCTTCCTGCCTTCCAAGCCCCACCAACTCACCACCTTAGATTCAGCTGCCACACTTTGCTAAAAAGCAGGATGTTGCCACAGGTCACTGAGCAAATAGCCTCCACTATGAGGCCACTGTGCTGAGGAATTTTCCTTACTTTTATTTTAGGATTTTGGAGTACAGCCAGCTTTTAAGCAACAATTTATTTCCTTTTTACTTCCAGAGTTCCTTAGACTCAATCTCCAGACAGATTAAGCCATATCAAATGGCCCAGTCATGAGGAGATTTTGATAAAGCACTTTATTTGTACAATTTCACTCTTGATCATTCATCAGACAGGTGATTTTCTTTTCCCAAGAGGAGGTGCAAATATAAAGCATGTCACATAACATGTGACACTCTAATCACAATGGTGGTCTTTCCATTTTACCAATATGTGTGGTCCTCATTTTCTGGGTGCTCATCTAGTAGGCTATGTTTGAAGAAACATGAGGATGCAGATGAAACTGTACCAGGGCTTATTGACTTCATTGGAACAGGACTTGGGGTGGAGCACTGTCCTCCACATGGGCCTAGCACAGAAGAGGCCCAAACAACCTCTATCCCTGCCCAGCTTGGTGGTGAATTAGAGATCCTTTCATAAAAATCCATTCTGTACCCTCCTGAATGGAGACCAGGCATTTGTTATCAGTACAATTTCTTTGAGCAGATTGATTTAAAAAAATTTTTTATATTAGGCTCTTAAAAATACTTGAATTGTAAGTAGGGCTGTGTTGGTTTTTTTTTTTAATCATATTTATGAAGATCTCAAAAGAGCCTCTAGCCTAGAGATTGTTTTCTGTATTTTTTAAAAAAGGTAATGCTATAAATGCTAGTGTGGAGTAGCCAAAAATTGCTAATAACCACACTGCATACAGATTTCTCAGGAACCCAAGCAGAGACCCTCTGCCTGAGTGTTTACCCGACATGTTTTCTGGGACATCGGAGAGCTGAGGTTGCACATCTTTCTGTTGACATCGACATTATGACAACCATGTGTTTATATAGCAGGACGCTATAATAGCTAGCCCTCGTCCACAATTTCAAATGCTTCACTTCACCACAGCTGTGCAGAGATCTTTCTGACCCTATTCTAATTAGTATAATTAACTTCCAATGTTATAATTCTAGCAGGCTAGATTTTTTCCAGAATTCATCATTTGACACTCAAAAAGAAAAATCTCTGAAAATTATTTCATCATTAAATCATCTTGTTTCCATTATGCATCCAAAAAAATCTAGTAGGCATTCATAGGCATCTTCCTTGTTGTACATCATATTCCTACAAAACTGTACATGTTAATATACACTCTGGTCAAGTTAGGGCTGGCCCAGAAATGCTTTATATATTGAAGGTAAGGAGGTTAAGCAAACCTTTCTACTTCTTGCTCACAGCCACTTGTACAGAAGTAATGGTTACTCAGAAATGATGCCCTTTCTCTTAAGTTTCCATTTATACAGACATTAGCCTAGTTATTTCAAATTTCTGCATGTCAAGATTTTCTGCTGTGAAAATTTCTGTAAGTCAAATGGAAAAAAACGTTTTCAAAATATAAATTAAAGAATGAATATTGATTTACCACCTTGCATGACCATCATTGTTTTTCAGCAACATATGTATTGAAAATATGATCATTATTTTTAGGGGATGGTAGATGAGAGAAAAGAGAGGAAGAGAGTGGGAGAGAGGAAGGGAAGGAGAGAATGAGAATTGACATGTAAATTGAGAGAACTATAGAAGTCATATGTAGAGAGTTATTTGGGGGCAAGAAGACAAATGTGTGCTTCTCTGCTAGCCAAAAGTGTGTAAGACTTACGGGGATTACAAAGCATCTAGTCTTTGGTGAGAACACTGTGCGTAAAGAAAGTCCAAGCAGCATTGTAAGTGTAGTTAATGGCAAGTCATGACAGATGTTGCAAGGGGAAGAAAAGTAAACAGGTGATGGAGACACAGATGAGATATTGAGAAACTGACAGGGATATTCGACTACAGGATCCTTTGTAAAGACTGGGTTTCAGGGGTTATCCAGCTGTGTGCCAGTTGTTGCTATGAACAAGAAATAAAGCTTCTTAATTTTCACCTATGTGTCTAGGGAAAATTGGTTCTCTAGTAAGTGGTATAAAATCACTGTGGAAACATATTTATGGTACCATAGAAGCCTTGTGTCTAGAGGTTCCCATAACTCCTCACTGTGAAAACCAATGGAGCTTGTGGCTAAATGAGATGAGGGCATTTAAATTCCCAGGTGCTCCTCTTAAAGGACCCACACACAGAGTTATTTGCTGATGGACTCACTTATTTTTAGCTCCAGTGCTAGGGCAGCAAATCAAAAGGTGCCAGGGACATAAAGGGAAGAATGCAATCATCTAGCTTCAGGGCAAGGGCTTCAGAGCAGCTATCTCTTGGATGGAGGAGCTAGCATAGGCATTGTTTCTTTGTTAAGACCTCTCCCAGGGCAGGACAAATAAATGGTATTAACCAGGTTGACGGAGACTCAGATATGGCACAGCTTTCATATCTGAGTCTCCATCAACCTGGTTAATACGACTCGTTTGCCTTGCCATGAGTAATTCCCTGAGACCCTACCTCGTTCAACTTTTGACAAAACCAAGCTTCTTTCAATGGCTTTTCCATGTAAATGACCTGCCTTGGGTCATGCTGCAGATTTTCCTAAAATCTCTCAAAGGTTCACAAAACCCAAACAAAAATCTGGCTTCAGTATGTCCCGTACCTTTGTCTGAACAGACCTATGCCTGGCACTAGCAACAGCCAGCCTTAGTTTGCAGCTTAGCCTCTCAGGGCACTTCTAAGCACAGCATTGTCAGCGGTCATCTGGAGATGGCTTTGTGGTTCATGCCAGGTGGCCCCAGGCAGGGCACAGCTATGCTAAACTTGGCCTGCAATGGGTCACCTCCCAGGGGGCCCTGGGGCTGGCATGCCCAGAAGCCAGCTTCAATCTGAACCTGAGCCTTACCCAGCCACTTCCAAGAACAACAACCCAAAGGACAGACAGGACAGGCACCAGAACCTGCTAAAGCATATCTTGCTCTGTAGGGTCAGCCTCCACACCACAACTTTTCCACTGTAGTCATGGCCAGTCCTCATAACCAATCAGCCTGAGGATCAGTCCCTCTCACTGATGTGCAAACAGCAACCAAGGCTCAACTACAATAGTGGGCATGCACAATCACACAAGGGACACACCTGGAGTACCCAGCTCTAATGACAAGGGAGACGGCACCACTGAGTCCCACAGCATACCTACCTACTACATAAGGCCGTTCTTCTAAGACCAAGACACATAGTGCCTCTGCTTAATAAATAGAAACAAACACAGGGAGGCAGTCATAATGGGAAGACAAAGGAACATGTCCCAAATAAAAGAACAGAACAAAGCTCCAGAAAAAGAACTAAACAAAATTGAGACAAGCAATCTACCAGACACAGAGTTCAAAACACTAGTTAAAAGGATATTCAATGATTTTAGGGAGAGCTTCATCAAAGAGATAGAAGATATAAAAATAGGTAAAGAAAACATAAAAAGAAGTCAGTCAGAAATAAGGAATACATAAGAGGGTATCAACAGTAGATTAGATGAACCAGAGGATCTAATTAGTCATTTAGAAGATGAGGTAGCAGAAAACACCCAAGGAATTGAGAACTGTTTAAAGAAATAACGAGAGAAAACTATCCTAATCTGGCAAAGACAATTGATATTCAAGCCCAGGAAGTACAGAGAGTCCCAAACAAGGTGAACTCAAAGAGGCCCACACCAAGACACATAATTAAAATTCCAAAAGTTAAAGACCATCTTAAAAGCAACAAGAGAAAAGCAGTTGGTTACCTAAAAGGAACACCCATAACATTTTCTACTGATTTCTCAACAGAAACTTTACAAGACAGAAGGGACTGGTACAATATATTCAAAGTGATGAAAAGCAAGTACCTACAACCAAGATTACTCTATCCAATTAAGCTATCATTTAGAATAAAAGAATAGATAAAGAGCTTCCCAGACAAGAAAACACTAAAAGAGTTCATCACCACCAAACCAGTATTACAAGGAAATTTAAATGAACTTGTTTAAGACAATAAATAAATTATAAAAAATAAAAATGTAAATAATAAAATCACAATAGCTACATATGTATCAACAATTAGTTTTAATATAAATGGATTAAATGTTCCAATCAAAAGACATAAGGTAACTGAATGGGTAAGAAAACAAGACCCACATACATGCTGCCTGTAAGAGACTCACTTCAGATCTAAAGACACACACAGATGGAAAGTAAATGGATGAAACAAGATATTACAAATGGAAACAAACAAAAATACTGGGGTATAATACTTATACTTGACAAAATAGACTAAAACAAAGGCTATAACAAGAGACAAAGAAGGACCTAGTAATCTCATTTCTGGGTATAGATTGGAAGAAACCCAAAGTACTACTCGTAGGAGAATGCATCCAGATGTTCATTGCAGCATTATTTACAATAGTCAAGATATGAAGGCAACCTGGGTATCCCCAAATGGATGAAGGGGTGGTACACATATATAAGAGAATATTACTAATCCATAAAAAAGAATGAATCTTGCCATCTGCAACAACATGAATGGATCCAGTGGGCATTGTGCTGAGTACAGTCAGACAGATAAAGACAAATGTCATATGATTTCATTTATAAGTGGAATCTAAAGAACAAATAAACCAAGAAACAAAAACAGAAACTCAGATACAGAGAACATTTTAATAGTTGCCAGATGAGAGAGGTGTTGGAGTGAGTGAAAAAGAGATTAAAAAGCACAAACTTGTTGGTACACAGCAGTCATAGGGGTGTGGGGTACAGCATCAGAAATAAAGTCAATAATATTATAATACCTATGTATGGTGTCAGACAGGTACTAGATTTATTAGGGTGATAGATGGGAGGGGGCTTGGAGGTAAGTGAAAAAGGTGGAAAAAAAATCATTGGGAAACATTTATGGTATCATAGAAACATTGTATCTAGAAAAACTAATGCTTGTTTTTAATCTGCTTGAGGTCCATTTTTATATTTTGCCAAAATACAGATCAAGATTAAGAATAAGATTTTTTTTGCCTTCAGGAGTTTATTCAGCCTCAACTAGTTACTGGTTATGAAAAAGAAAACAAAAAACACACTTATGTGTAAAGATATATGTGTACCCCTATGGTCATTGTAGCATTGTTTACAGTAGCCAAGACATAGCAACAACCTAAATGTCTTTCAACAGATGATTGGATAAAGAAGATGTGATATATATATGTGTGTGTGTGTATATATTCCTCAGCCATAAAAAGATGATACTGTCATTTGTAACAACATAGAGGGACCTTGAGAGTATTACGCTAAGTGAAATAAGTCAGATTGAAAAGGACTGTGTGATTTCACTCATATGTGGGACATAAAGCAAAAAAGTAGCAAACTCAGACACAGACAACAGAATGGTAGTTACCGGAGGGTGGGGGAAGGACAAAGAAGGTAAACAGAGTCAAATACATGGTGATGAAAGGAGACTAGACCTTGGGTGGTGAGCACACAATAAAACATGTAGATGTATTATAAAGTTTTACAACTGAAATTTATATAGGTATTCACTAATGTTACCCAAATTTATTAATTTAAAAAACCCCTACTGTATGCTCAGTGGCCCAAAGGAACAACTGTTCTCTTTACATAAACAATCTGTTGGATAAGAAAATATGTGGCATAGGAAAACGAGAATAGAGGGGGAAAGGGAGACGACATTTGTTCATGTTATAATTGTTTTCTAGTCATGTAGGAAGTGGCAAAGTAGGACTAATAGTAACTTTACTACTTGAAGGAGAGAGTGTTGAATCTAATGATGTCTTAAGGTCTACCCTAACTTAAAGAGTCTATCGTCCTGACAAAGGCTTTTGACACAGACAATTTATAAATACTGTGATCAATCATATTAGGAAAATATATACAGATCATACTGGGAAAACGTGTGTCAGTAGAGAGACCCTGGGGTTTTTAATACATGACAGAAGACTCTGTAACGTGAATCTTTCCCACACGATGCCATCTCATTACCAGTCCATGGTTTGCAAACGGGAGAACAGTATTTCATGCTTCCGTCCTGGGAGAAGTACGTGCTGTATGAGGGCTGTCCGGAAGTATCCAGCCATGTAATATGACAAACAGAGGCATTTATGGCTGGATTTTTTCCAGACAGCTCTCATATGTCTTATTTTACTATTTGACAAGGCCATTGAAAAATATATGGCATTTTTTTCCTTAGAATAAATTATTGTTTTTAATGAAAATCAAACCATGAATCCTTGCAAAATCATTTGAAAGACAAGAAAGTTAGAACTTTAGGCCCATCATCTCACCCCAGCACTTTAAAGGAAACATCGTGGAGTCCACTACTGTTCTGTTTACACACCCAGTTACGTAATCTGATAGATAATGTCATATGAAAATGCCTTCTATTTCCCCAGGGAGAGTATTAGGATATTGGCACACACAATAAGATTGACCTGCCCAGTATGAATACTCACTAGCATCAATTATTTACTCCTTTTTCTGAGAAAGAATAAATATATATTTTCTTTTCTGACTAGAAAACAAAAGCAATAAAGAACTAAAAGTTATTAAAAAGTAGATTATCAGCTAGCAGACTCACTTTCAGATGTAATCAGTATAACTAAAAGGGTACTTTGGGATGTCAATGGGAAGAATTTAAAGCAAAAGAAAGCCACATATTGCTAATACTTGTTGGTAACCGGGAGCACGAACCCTTGTGAGGTATGGTCATTTATTGACTCTGCCCTACCTATAAAAGGGCTCTTCTTCCTTTGATTCCAAGCAGAATCAGGTTTCTCAAATCAGTTTAGCTAATACAAAATGATAATATTTAATTAACTACCTTTTTTATACCTGAACTCAGATCCTGACGAGTTGAGCGCTGTTGAACATAACTTTCTACTCTTCTGCCTCTAAGACTCCGCACAGTCATAGCAGCAATTTTCAAACCTTTCCTGTCCCTCATCTTGTCTTCCATACCAAATTTGGGAACATTTTAGAAGAGCTTCTCCAGTGCAATGACTAACCTCAGTCCCCGCACACACAAGAGAACACTTGCAACCATGCAGCAATCATCTCCGTTTTGTTGACCTCAGAGTTTGATCTGTTATTTCCATAACAAACATAAGGATCACTTATTCCTTAGAAAAAGTACATTATACAAAAAGAAAAATTTGCCAATTATTTAAAAATACATCTGTGGGTAGTCTTATTGGACCTTAAATTATTAAAGTAATGCAGAAAATTCCCTTCAGTTACTTACTGTCCCACAATGATGAACTTTAAAAATGTTATATATACATATAATAATAAAAATTATTGAAATAGCTTCAATATTTCTCCTTCCATGTGAAAAATACCATTTTACCTGCAATCTAGACCTTTCTAGAATACTTCAAAAGACTTTCAAATAATAGATTTTTTTTGCCCTAGATTATGTTTTAAGTTTACAAAGAATACAGGTATTTGAATTTTTTAAGTTATTGAGATAATTAGAGGGGACTAAGAAGGGAAAATTTTTTTTAAAAGCCACATTACAATTGTGGAGAAATGTAAGTGTTGAAATGAGAAATTTGAATACTGTTTTCTAAGCAATGGAGAACCTAAATCTATTTGAGTGAAATAATGACTCACTCGTGAACAAATAAAACACTAATTACAATAATCAGTGATCTAAGTGGGCACATGGATAGCGTGCTGCCAGGAATCTCTAAAATCATGCCCCATTGAGAGACTTCAGGTCAGCATGAAAGAGTAGACAAATGTGTTCACCTCTTCCTACAATCACATCAAAATTACAACTAAATTATAGAACCACCACCCTTGACAACCATCTGAAGAGTAACTGAACAGAACTCTCATAAATGAGGATATAAAGAAGAAACCACACTGAGACTGGAAGGAGGGGTAGAGACACAGAACAGGCTGGACCCATAGCCATGTGTGGCAATTAAGAATCTAGAGGGATGTCTCAACTGCAGACGTTTTCCTCGCAACGTGAAGGATTCCAGCCCGACACTGGGCTCACCATCACAGTGCACCAGTACCAGGAAGAGAAGTCCCCACAACATTTGGCTCTGAAAGTCAGCTAGGACGCTGTCAGGGTGAGATGGAGGGCTGCTGTAGACATAAGTGTCCTCTTAAAAGGCCCAACCATAGACTCATTCACTCACAAACACTATTGCTAAGCTCCAGCTAAGGTACAGCAGCTTGAAAAGCACTGGGGACATTCAGGGAGGAACTGAATTGTCTGTCTGGCTTCAAGGCAAGGGCTGGAAGGGCAGAGTGCTGGCAGGCACTTTGTTGAGCTCTCTCACAACCCAGCCTACAGGCACAGGTGGGCACCATATCAGAGTCTTCATTAACTTGGCTACCACTGCTAGTCCCACCCTGGTGATTCCATAAAACCACTTCACCCAACTCATACACCATCCTGAACCTCTTTCAGTGGCTTTCCACATGAGTTGTTGGCCTGAGCCCAAGATGTGGACTTGCCAAAATCTCTCAAAGGTCCACAAACCTCAGATAAGCAGTGGCTGGCTCCAGCATGCCTAGTACCACTTACTAAGCAGCCCCAAGCCTGGAACTAATGACAGCCAGCCTTGGGTAGTAGCATAGCCTCTCCCAGGTACCTAGAAGGGCAGCACAGGCAGCTATCCACTGCAGATCACTCAGTAACTCCTACCAGGTGACCCAGAGCTGGACACAGGCAGCAACTGACCTTAGCTTGCAACACCCTTGCTGCTCAGCTTCAGACTACATCATAGCATCATCCAAGGCCCCAGAAAAGTAGAAGGAAGGAAATAATAAAGATTAGAGCTGAAATAAGGAAAATAGAGCCTAAAAAAATACAAAAGGTCAATGAAACCAACAGGTGGTTTTTTTTTGAAAAGGCAAAAGATAAACCTTTAACCAGATTCATCAAGGAAAAAAAGAAAGGACTCAAATAAATCAGATATTAAAGAGAAGCAACTGATAGTGCAGAAATACAAATGATTATAAGAAAATATCAACAGTTATTTGCCAACAAATTGAACAACCTGGAAGAGATGGATAAAGTTTTAGAAACATACAATCTTCCAAGACTTAATCAAGAAGAAACAGAAAATCTGAACAAACCAATAACTACTAATAAAATTGAATCAGTAATAAAAAAAAACTCTAACAAACAAAAGTCCTGTACCAGATGGCTTCATGAAAGTATTACAAAGCATTTAACAAATAATTTTCATGTATTCTTCTCAAACTACTGCAGCAAATTGAAGAGAAGGCTCCCAAGCTCATTTTACAAGGCTAGCATTACCCTAATTCCAAAACCAGACAACTACATTGCAAAAAAGTGATTATTATAGGTCAGTATCCATGAACATAGACACAGTAGTCCTCAACAAAATATTAGCAAACCAAATTCAGCAATTGATTAAACAAGATAATAAAGATCATACACCATGACTAAGTGGGATTTATTTTGGGGATGCACAGTTGGTTTCCTATCCGCAAATCCATTACCATGAGATACCACATAAACAAAATGAATATAAAAATCATGTGATCATATCAATAGATGCAGAAAAAGCATTTGACAAAATCTAGCATCACTTTACAATAAAAGCTCTCAGCAAAATGGTGTTAGAGGGAACATACATCAATATAATATAGGCCATATACGACAAATACATAATTAGCATCATACTCAATGGTGAAAAGCTAAAAATGATGAATACAAATGAAGACAAGGATGTCCATTTTCACTATTTTTATTAAACATAGTATTAAATGTCGTAGTCACAGTAATCAAACAAGAAACAAAAGGCATACAAATTGGAAAGAAAGAAGTAAAAATTGCAGATAATCCCAAAGATTGCACCAAACTACTAGAACTGATAAATGAATTCAGTAAATTATCAGAATACAATATTAATTTGTTCAGAAATTGGTTGCATTTTTATATATCCATAACAAACTATCAGAAAGAGAAATCAAGAAAACAATCCCATTTACAATTGCATAAAAGAAAACCCTAGGAATAAATTTAACCAAGGACGTGAAAGAGCTGTATTTCAAAAATTAAGACATTGAAAAAAGAAACTGAAGAAAATACAAATAAATGGAAGCATATACCAAGCTCATGGATAGGAAAATTAACATAGTTAAAATGTCCATACTACCCAAAGCAATCTATAGATTCAATGCAATCCCTATCAAAATACCAATGGTATTTTTTATAAAACTAGAGTAAATAATCCTCAAATATGAACAGAAAAAGAAAGACTCTAATAGCCAAAGCAATCCTCAGAAAAACAAATCTGCAGGTGACATGCTACCTGTTATCAAACTATACTGCAAGGCTATAGTAATCAAACCAGAATGGTACTGACATAAAAACAGACACAGATCAATGGAAAAGAATAGAGAGTCCAGAAATAAATGCATGCCTATTAACCAAATTAATATAAGCACATGAAAATAAAAGACCAGAATATACAAGGGGTAAACTTAGTTTCTTCAATAAATTTGGAAAAAGTTGACAGATATATGCAAAAATAAAACTAGACCACTTTCTTACACCATAGAGAAAAGTAAAGTCAAAATGGATTAAAGCCTTTAATGTAAGACTCAAAACCATAAAACTCAAAGAAAAACAGGCAGTAAACTCTTTGACATTGTTTTTAGTAATTTTGTTGGGGAGGGCTATGTCTCCTATGCAAGGGAAACAAAAGAAAACTAAACAAATGGGACTGCATCAAGCTAAACTTTTTGTACAATAAAGGGAACCATCCCCCTCAAAACAACAAATAAAACTACATAGCAAATGGGAGAAGGTATTTGCAATGATACTTAATAAAAGGTCAATATCTAAAATATATAAAAAGCTCATACAACTTAACACCAGAAAAACTGAACAATCTGATTAAAAAATGGGCCGAGGACCTGAATAAACATTTCTCTAAAGAGGACATATACATGGCCAATAGACATAAGAAAAGATACTCAATATCACTAATCATCAGAGAAACACAAATCATCTCACCTGTCAGAATGGCTATCATCAATTAATCAACAAACAATAAGTGCTGATGAGGATGTGGAGAAAAGGGAACCCTCATGCACTGTTGGTGCAGCCACTATGAAAAACAGTATGGAGGTTCCTCAAAAAGTTAAAAATAGAACTACCATATGCCCAGCAATCCCATGTCAGTTTATTTATCTGGAGAGATCCAAAATGCTAATTTGAGTAGATATGTTCATTGTAGCATTATTTACAATAGCTAAGACATAGAAGCAACCTAAGTACCCATCAATAGACAATTAGATAAAGAGGAGGTGGTACATGTATATAGCAGAACATTATTCAGTCATAAAATACGAAATCTTGCCATTTTCAACGTGGATGGACCTAAAAGGTAATTATAAAATAAAGTCAAACAGAGAAAAACAAATACTGTATGACTTTACTTATATGTAGAATCTGAAAAACAAAATAAACAAAACAGAACAACTACATAGATATAGAGAACGAACTGATGGTTGCCATATGGGAGGGGTATTGGAGGGCTGGGTGAAAAAGGTGAAGGGATTAAGAAGTGCAAGTTGACAATTAGGAAATAGTCATGGAGATATAAAGCACAGCATAAAGCATATAGTCAATAATATTGTAATAACTATGTATGCTACCATGTGGGTAGGGTAACAGACTTATCAAACAGGTCAGTCAGGTCCCTGACCCATATGGCATTGTGGTTAGAAATTTGTATAACTTAGGAAGTTATATAACTTCTAACAATTATGTTCTATACCCCAAATATTGTATGTTCACTGTAGTTGGAAAATAAAAAATAAATAAAGTCATGCCCCACTAGGATTACTACTCCACTGGAGGAAAAAGATGGAGGAGGGCTTGTATTCAGATTCTCAGCTATAATGACAACAGCACTGCATATATCAGAATAGATAAACATTGTCACAAAATTATTTAGTTCTCTAGTAAAATGTTAAAGATGTGCCCACCACAAAACTTGGTCTTTATTTGACAACTTGCTTTTTATCAAGTGGTTGAAGTTAGAACTTCATAGAGATGGTTTCACCAGAACTTTATGATCAGAGTATCCCAAATAAAGTCTCCAATTTCCAAAAGAAAAACAGTATTTTAACTCAAACCTCAACATGCTAGCTGCAAAACTTATTGTAGAGCAAAGCTTCCCATAGCACATACCCCTCCACCCCTTATCATCACTTAAGTATTTGAAAAAGTACGGTGACGAGAAAATTGCTTCTGAATTATCATGTACGACAGGAGGAACGATGTGAGAAAACAATTAAAGGATAATTAAAGGTAGAAAAAAAAGTTCTGGCAACTTGGTTTAAATTCCTGCTTTGCTTCGGTGGTGGAGCCAACGCACACCTGTGTTCTGGGTGTTTGCTGCATACGAAGCCATATGAACACCTGGAACTGTGGTTGCCAAGAGGGGTGTGGATTTGTGTCATTTTCTGCCCAATACTCAGACAGTTTTCAGGCTGTTTAATAATCAAGTGTTCCTCTTATGCCTAAGGGACCTTACAGTGCCCGTTCCTTTGAGTGTCATCCAGAGAGAGCCCACATGTCCTGCACAGGGTGCTCCGTGTATGCACAGAGGGTGCTGCGGTTCTGCGAAGAGGGAGCATCATCCCCAGGTGTCCTGCACAACAGTGGTTCCCAATTTTTTCCTGTGCTCAGAACCTCTATACACTTTTAAAAATTACTAATTATCCCCAAACCCTTTTTTAATTAAAATATTTGAAAGGTACATATTAGAAATTTAAAGTACTTTTACATTTTAGTTATTTATTTTAAAGTAACAATAATATACCCATGACCTGTTCATTTAAATTACCTCTTAGAAAAAATAATCCATTTTCCAAAACCAAATAAAATTTAGGGAGAAGAATAGCATTTAATAGCAAAAAAAATTTACGTGTTTGGCAGACCTCTTGAACGCCTGGCTGAATAGAAGACAGCTGGATTCTCAGATTGGTTTCTGCACTCAATGTCTTGCAATATGTTGTTTTGGTTGAAATACATGAAGAAAATCAGGATCCACACAAATATGTGATTGGAAAAGAGAGGAGTCTTTTAATTGTCTTTTCAGATAACTCTGTATATTCTTCTTTGATACTATATTAAAACTCAGCATCAAGAGTATCTTAAAGTTAGTTGCAATGTCGAATCTGAAATAGTATCAATAAACTTTTCATGTTCTCTTACATTAAAATCCATTGATCTAGCTTCTACTCTAAGGAATGTTGTACTCTGCACAATTTTATAATATCGAACAGTGATCATTTGGGAAATACTGATTGAGTTATGCAGATCTAAATGTTAAAATATTTCATTTCTAAAATAATAGCAAATAATCACATTTATTCACATCACCACCAATCTCATTAGAAAAGGGTTTAAGTATTGGGAAGCTATAAAGCTCACGGCGGCAGACTCAAGCCCTGCAAACTTCTGATTTTCATTTGAAAACTCATTTTATCACTGGTAACAAATACTATCAGTTGGTTTCCTTGAAGTGACAGGCTCACTTTGTTCTGCCATGTCAAGAAAATATGTCCCAACTAACCAAGAAGAGTACTTACGTGTGATTTGGTCTTTCAAGTCAAGAGGTTGCTGCGTGAAACAAGTAGCTTATTCAGTTTGTGCCTCGATTGTAAAGTGGGTTTTCTGGAGACAACCACAATGCCTCAGTAGGCAGAAGGGCTGTGCACACTTATTTCATCATATACAACACTAGAAGAACATGTACTCAAGATTTAATGGAATTAACAATTTTTACTAATTTATTAATGCCATTTTATGTGAAACCATCCTTGTGCTGTGTTTTGCTTTGTTGGGTTTCATTGTTGTTTTGTTCTTCTAGTGAGAATGCCTTGCAGTAAGGAATAACACAATGACTTGTAATAAAGTTTGGTGCCACTGCTTTTATTTGTACTAACAATCACCAGAAGTTGTGCCACTGTGGCTTTCACATCATTAATGTGTAAATATCAACACAGTGAACAAGGGACATAATGTCTTAGTATTATTGTGAAAGAAGTTTTGACTTTGTGGACCCCCTGAAAGGATCTTGGGGACCCTCAGGTCTACGTACCGTACACACATTGAAAACCACTGAAGTAGCAAAACTTCAATAAAGATAAAATGATGAAGTATACACACAAATCAACTGAGAATAGCATTTGCATGGATATAATAATGGAATCATTGATACTGATCTAAATAAAATTAAAATATAATAGTAACATGACAGGAGAAGGGGAGGGGTGAAATGTGTGTTGATGGTGGGCATGGGCAGGTGAAAGAGGTAAACCCTGGTGTCTAAAATAGGAAATAATCACTTAAAATTGAAAATTAACAATATTGTTATTTTCTAAAATATGCAAAAGAAAAACTGCTACAAGAGTTGTAAGTTATAGCCCTCCCTTGCAAAGCCCTACATGATTTACTCCTGCCTTACCCATCTGTTTTCATCTCTTTCTCTGCCTTTTGCTGACTCCACTCTAGCCACACTGGCTTCAGAGGTCACCTTGTACACACCAGGCATCACTGCTTGCCTCGTTGTTCTGGGCTATCTGGTGGACCACACTTTGCCTAGACATCTACAGAGCTTAACTCCCATTCCCTCAGGACTGTCTCAATGAGGCTCGTCTATTCTATCTGCACCTCCTTTCCCTGGTCAGGATTCTCCCCACCCCCCAATCAGTTTTTGCACCACAGCTCCTACCAGGATTGTACATACTATATAATTAACTTGTATATTATATGTGCTGTTTTTTTGTGCATGCCTCCCTACTCTGATAGATAGCCCACATGGGCTGGGATTTTGTCTGTTTTATGCACTAATGTATCCCAAGCACCTAGAGCAGTATGTGGCACATAGTATTTGCTCAATACACACATGTTGAATATACATTTGAATGAGGAACAGGAAATAGTAAAGTATAATAGGTGAGGGCCTACTATTTCTCATAAGAAGCCTTGTAGAACCATTAGACTCTTCAACTTCTGTATGTATAACTTATAACAATTAAAGGCAAAATATATAAAAAGTAACATCAGAATTAGTAGAAAATAAAAAACATGAATTTGGGAGTTATGAAAGAAAAGAGGACAAACTAGGAGCTGAGGGAAAGAATCAGAAGGAGTTTGAGGAAGGCAGAAAGGACATGGTTCGATGAGAGGGCATGGTGGGAGGAAGGCTTTATGAAAGCCCCACGGGAGAACAGGACAGAGTGCACAGCATCGCTTCTGTCACTTACGGTGACTTTGCACAAATTAGAAAAAGACGCCCCTTCCCCAGGGGGAAGACACACTCACATAGGTCACATGGCTTGACAAGCAGGGCAGGCACTAGATTTCAGTCACCTCCCACCTACTTTTCCAAATGCTCCTGTGCAGAAAATGTCCTGCACAAACCATTCTCAACAGCTCTGACAGACTTAAGTCCTGGGGAAGTCAGCATGAACAGGACCAGTCCCCACCCTCTGCAGGCCCTGAGAACGTGTTTCTAGCAGCCTTAGACCAGTACAAACCCAGGACCCTCCTAGAACAAAGCTTAGAAAAATGAAAGGCAAGGAAGTGCGAAATGACCATTCTCAGACCCACACCTGCTTTAACAGATACTATAAACGAGGACACCTGATGGTGAGAAGGTAAAGAATTAATGCCTAGGGGAGAAAACAGCATAGAAAGTGGAGACGCATGATGAAAATAAGAGTAAATATCTGGTATCACATGCTTTCCTGTTTTAATAGAAGGGCAAGAGTTTGAGAATAGGGAGCAAAATAGGACAGAAGCAGTTAAAGGACACAGAAAAGGCACAAATCGCTTCACCATCAGCTCTGTTTACCGTCGACAGTCTGTGGCCAGGTAGAAGCAGCCACAACACAAGTGCTATTGCTCACGGGCACACACAAAGCCCCACAGCACTGCCAATACTACCTCGCCAGGTTTAGGAGATTTGCTTTAAACTCATGCATGTCATCTAAAAAGAACATCAATCCCAAATGACGTATAGCCATCCAATCAACCAACAACTAGTCATGCCTCCTACGTGCCGCAGGCTGTTCTGACAGCTGGGGACACAATAGAAAACAAATATGGTCACAGACCTTGGGGAGCTTGTAGTCTTGTGGTGGAGATTGCTGTTAATCAAGAATTCCTAAAATTAATGGGATGAAGAAGAGAAGTGTTAGGACACAGTGACAGGAGAGTGTAGAAGAGGAGGACTGGACCTGGTTATAAATTTCAGAAGCATGTCCATAGTGATGACCAAGCAGCAGTCTGATGATGAAGATGTGTTTGTTATATGCTATGTAGGTAAAAAAGAGAGGGTCTTCTGGGACTGTGTTTACAGGCATTCAGAATGGTCTAGCATTTGACATACTGTTGGAGGCTGGCCTACAATACACAGCCTCTAACAAAACTAGGCCGTCCCGAACTCCTGGTAATAGAATTGTTTATTCCTTCATACCAAGAAGGTTGGGAAAGCACCGAAGTGTGCACGGGGCATGTGCCCAGGCCGACTTCATAGAGTTCATGCCGTGAGACCTAAAGTTCTAATGAGGTTGCCTAAAGTGATAAAACATGTCAGCAGGGCCTATGGAGGATCTATCTGTGTTAAATGTGTCCATGACAGGATCAGGTGTGCTTTCCTCATCGAAAAGCAGAAAAATCATGTTGAAAGTGTTGAAGGCACAAGCACAGAGTCAGAAAATGAAATAAAAATATAAGAAACTTGAGTAATAAAAAATAAAAGGGTAGAGAGATTAGCCTGTGCAAAGGTCTTGCGGTGAGAGGGCAAAATGGACCATGGAGTGTCCAAAGGGGGCCTGTGCTAAGAGTACACGAGCATTCGGATTGAGTTTGAGTCTTAGCAATGATACGCCAAATGGAGCCTTACAGATAATGTTTAAAAAAACAAAACAAAAAAACTCTGTCTCTGTCCCAAAAGAAAATCAGGAAGCTTGGAAGTATTTTAACCAGAAGGGTGATGTGTTCTGTTCGGCCTTTTGAAAACATCTGGACACAATGTACATAATAGGAATTGTTGGGGTAGGTGGGAAAAACAAATTAGATTGTGGCAGAGAAGGTGAAACGTGACAGTCACTTGAGATAAGATGGTGATTGAAAATATAGAAGCTATTAGATGTAAGTGTTTATTTAGGTGAAATAAAAAAGTTAGGGTGGGCTGCATATGTGGAGACAGCATCAGGAAGGTGTCAAAGATAGCTAGCTACCTGATGTCTAGAGTCTATAACTAGATAGCTGATGGTGACAATAATAAAACAAACACTGGAAGAAGGGTTTGAGGTACAGAGAAATGAGGGACGGCAGAGAATGAGTTTAATTTTGGGCTTCTTAAATTTGTGATGACCTTGGAACATTCCACAAAAGATGTCAGGTAGGGAGGTGAGTACTCAGCTTACAACTTAGAGGAGAGGCTTGGACTGGATAAATACCTTTGTGAACAGTCTGCCCTTGGGTGATTATTGAGCCTGTAGAATAGCTGTCGTCTCCTAGAACGTAGAGTGAGGAGGCAAGAGAATCTAGAAACTATAACCTGTAACATAATGATGAGGAAGGAGAGCTCTAATAGTGTCAGAGACAAAATAGCCAGAGGAGGAGAAAATAGGAGGACACTAGGCAGTGTCATCCCATATAGCAATTTTATGTGAAAGGGAGATAAACACCTAGTATATTTTTTCATGTAGAAATGGTCTAGAGTTCATGGGCAACACAGCCAAATCTGTCAGATTTTTTAAAAATTGCTCTTCTTGAATAACTTGTTCTTCAGTGTTTACCAAACCCAAATAGAAATTTCTTACCTTTCAGAGACAGCAAACCATGGATAATGTAATATAAAGATCAACTGGTCTCACCTCCAATGTACCTGACTCCTTCGAAAGACTGATGAACTATGCTGAGAAAAGTTGAGACTGACATTTCCAAAAATATTCTGTGATGAGCCCAGAAGCAATTATGAAGCTGGGCATTGTATGAAAAAAAATATGAGTTAAAAAAAAGAAATTACATTCACATCTAAAAGAGCAAGGTTATTTAAAATCAGTCAATCATAAATAAAATATATAAATGAGTATTATGATATCTGATAAGTACAATACAAATTCTAGAAAGACATTATGGCAAAGATAGCTGATTACTGCCAGAATCCATTCTCCTTTTCTTTTTTAAACAAAGCCTAGATTTTTAATTTAAAGAAGGTATTTATTCTTCTTTCCTAAACAAAGGCTGGTCACAGTGTTATCCAGTTAAAAGACTACATGGCCCAGCCTCTCTTGCAACCGTGTATGGCCATGTGCTGTTAGTAGAATGACTACATTGCACGAGGACTTCTAGAAAGCCTCCTTAAAGGGAAAGGTTGCCCAGCTTTGCTCCTTTTGCTGGCTGTAATGCAAAAGTTAAGCCTGTCACTATAGCAGCCATCATGGGCTATGTAATCGCAAACACTAAGAGAGATGGTACCTGGGTCTCTCACAACTCTTAAGCCACCATAAAAGTCTTTACTTACTACTGAATCTCTTTCATTTGTGATAAAAACAAATTTCCAGATAGATAAAGCACTGTTTTGATGGACTTCGAGTATATGCATTTGGATCTAGTGCTAAATAGCTTAGGGTAGTGAAGTGAGAAGGAATTACAGCACAGGTAAAATCTAGGTGAAACTTTAAGTGTAAGGAGAGGTAATAGAAATTGGTAATTTAACAGAATAATATTATAAAGAACATTAAATAAAATAAGATTCAAAGAAGGGCTTCATTTTCTATAAAATTAATCAACTTTGAAATGTTAAATTCAATATAGCTAGATCAAATAACTTTTGTCACATGTCCTTGTTTTCCGTAAAGTAGGAGATGTTCACATTTCCACCAAACATTTCCTGTTCCATGGCATAGAGTTGAGATAGCTTCTAAGATAAGAACATTCACAATTTAGATTTCAGAGGCAAAGAGGAGAGAAGATGGTCATGGAGCCCCTTGCCCTTTAAATGGACACAAGCCTCAGGGCACGGATGAACGGCGTGTAGAAACGATAAAGAACCTACAGCAGTGACCCCAGAGCTTCTTATTGTTCCCCATGGGATAACAGCCTGGGAGATGTGCCAGGGCTGAGATGGGCAAATGACCCAGGAATTCCAAAAACTATAGATCATGGAGCTTAATACCTGTGTCTAGCAGGATTCTGGAATAGAATATGGAATGAGTGGTTTTGGAGAACTTAAGAAGAAAAACAGGAGGAGGAGGAGTGGCACTGATGCTCCCCAAGTACCAGAACAGAATGCCGTACATGCCCTCCTCTTCTCACCTGCTGTCCTCGTCCTTGTGTCTGTCATTTATCAGGGTCCTGCCAGGCTCTCCCTGCTGGCCCCCCTCCTCCTCCCCAGGATCCCTCCCCTACTCTCACGGCCGTAAGGACTGCCCTCCGAGGGCAGCCAACCACACGGTGAAACTCCAGACGTACAAGAACGAAACATTTTAAGGCAACGACGCAGGAGGCATTATAGTGTGCAAACAACAGGCAAGTGGGGTTAACCACTTCCAATTCGGACACGATTGGGAAGGTAATCTGCCTGTGGAAGAACACAGGAAATACTGTCTTAATTCTCTACTGAATATTCCTCACCTTTCGGTCTTCCCTTCCTCAGACCTGAATACAGGACATCCAAGGGCAAATCAGAGAGAGAGCAGTCAAGTTGAAGGTGGATTGGGTGGGGGCTGGGGGGGACAGGCCAGTCCTGTGGCACAAGAAACAAGTCTAGGATTAGTAACTGGGAGCATGGTGGTACGAAGCAGGAAATAAAGAACCTCCGAATACCACAGAAGTGGCTGTGTTCTAAAACGGAAATTTGAGCATTTACCAACAGATTTATGGGCAGCCTCTTCTGGTACGAAACAAAAAATAGCATGGAATATCGACTAAGACCAGCAGGAGCAGAGGAAAAGAATATTCTTCACCGCATCACCAGTTTCATGATGAAAAGGATCTAGACCCGGATGTGATGGAGTGCCATGTTTATTATTTAGATTGTTGCTGATTGGGTTGGCCTTACCTGTACTTAGTTCTAATTTCCTAGTGTTGACTGTATTATTTTCAACTCATTTTTCTAGTATCTTCTTAAAATCCTGAAGAATAGACCCCTGCAGGTACTTTTTATAGGTGAAGACACCTGCCTAAGATAGGCCTTTCCTGATAACTGCCGTTAAGAGTCTGCTGTGAAGAGTGAGCGAGCCCAGGAAATAGCGCGGGCTCCAGAATGCTGCCTCGGTCACAAGGCTCATTCGGTCCCAAACAGTGACTGTGAAATCGGTGATAAAGTGCATCTTCCCCATTCCGAACTCTTGATTGCGTCTCGGTCTGCCCACTGCATTTTGCTGTCGCAGACTCACGAGGGAACCTGACTGAAGACTGTCCTTCTCTACCTTAGTCAGTGGTGTCCTCATCTGCATCCCTCCCGTCTGGTCAAGGCACGGGCCGTAAAGTCAGCCAGCCCCCCCTTTCTGCCCACTACCCCCTCCTCATTGCCATCAGCCCACAAATCCTACTGGCACCACCTCTGAAGTTCTAACAGTCAATTCTGTTATCCTGTTTCCATCTGCCACTGTGCCAGTTCAAGACCCCAATCCATTCCTGACTGTAGATATTGTTCTAAAGCAAAAATCTAATTATTTCACAGCCGTATTTTAGAAACCTTCTATGGTTTCATTCTGCCTGTTGGACAAAGTCCAGCTCTTTAACAAAGCTTTCAAAGCCCTTAAGAATTGAGATCTGCTTTTCCAGCCTTATCTCCCACCCTCTTTGTCTTCTTCCTTCTCTTCCTTCCACCCTTTCACAGACACACACACACCCTCTAATCACCAAAGGCTAAGTTTTCTAAACATTAACAACAAACATTTACTCCCTCAGAGCCATTGCACAGGGCTTTCCCTCTGGTCTGGAATTACTGTATTATTGTCTTTATAAACACCACCACCATTAGCAATAATGCTCCTGACTCTCAGGCCCAGCTCAAATATCACCACCTCTAAGAAGTCTTCCCTGCTTCCTGAAGACCAAATTAATAGTTGCCTCCTTTGTGTTTCCATACCAATTTGACCACAAGGCAGCTTGGTTCTTTGCTGAGTGCCTGCAATGTGTCAGGACTGTTCAGAGCTCAGGGTATTCAGAATGGGGAGGAATCATGCGAGTCTGAGGCCTGGCCATTTGCTGAGGGTTTTGGTGGTTGGACGGAACAATCCAGAAGTTACACTCAGAGGTTGAGAAGTAGTGTGGGGGGTGGGAGGAGGAAGAGAGACAAGATTTCCAATGGTTTGGTTCTTCGGCCTATGTCCCATCATACTCAGTTTTTTATCAGTGACTTTGATAGAGACAGAGAAGAAACATCAAACAATTCAGCAGATGACACAAACAGGAAAAATGACTAAGATAGTAAAACACAGAGTAAGAATAAAATATATTATCAGTACATTTGATTTCCAAGCTCATACAATGGAATGAATACACAAGAATAATTTGAGTGTGTGCACTTCTTATGCAAAACATTGTGTAAGTTCAGGTGTTACAGAAAGACAGTAGGAGGCTAATTTCATAGCAATTTGTGTCAATTGAACTTACATGAATGAAGTAGGTAGTATTTACTATCAGTTGTGTTCCAAGTACCATGTTAAATAGTTTATATAGAGTGTCATTTTTTAATGCTCACAGCAATACCATTCTTGTCCTCATTTTACAGATGAGGAAACTGAGGCACAGAGTATTCAGTCTAAAGTTATGTAGGTAGAAATGATAGAACCAAGATTTGAAACTAATCCATGGGACTGTGAGGCTTCCCGATCAATCACTAGGCAAGGACGCCCAGCATGAGCAACGGTGGATTTAAAGAGCAAATGTAATATAGGGTTGCATTAACAGAAATACAGAAGATGCCAAAAAATGTATACACATTTTAAGAAAGGAAAAAAACTGTATTAAAATTGTACTATTCCACATATACCGATAACAAAAGATGAATACAAGTCACATTTGACATCTGCAATTACAGCAGGTGCTCGAAATGATTACCATTAGTATTTATGTAATACATAGGTAACATCTCCTAAAATGTGCATACATTTTTGGGGCACCCCCACATATGGTCCAAGATCGAAAAAGCTGATTTTCAACTGTACTTGATTGCTAACCAACCAGAGTGGAATATTAAGTTTAGTTTGGGAACTACATTTTAAAAAGAACAGGGAGAAACCAGAGTACCCAGACAAAGGCAGTTAGGAACATAAGTCACACAGTGCTAAAATTCAGATATTTGACTGAAACTTTGAAGCTCTGATGATGGTTAGCTAGAGAAAAGCAAACTCCCAATAAATATATTAGACTTTTTTAACCATTAAAATAAAAGCAATTACATAGGAGATTATATGTATTCTGCATTGCTATAATAGACAAAACTAGAACCAAAGACTAATGATAGTATTTGATTATGAACAAATATATTAGTAGTTCTTTTCATAAATGAGTAAATTCCCTGTGGCTGAAGTATTCAAGGAGAATTTGGTTCATCACAGGATAGTGCAGATGGGGGTTCTGCAAATTAGGTCAAAGGTTAAATTAAATGGCCCCTAAATTCCAATCTACTCTACCTTCCCTAAGGCTTGGTTTTTCCATGAATCTCATTTGAGAATAGTATAGTTAAGTAGCAATGATGCATGGTAGGTTTTTATCTAGGACTGAGCAAAGAGCAGAGACTCAATAATTGTATCTTCAGTGGTCTGGTTATGGACCATATTTATGTTCAGAGGATTTCCATGGTCAACATGACGTGTTAACGTGCGTCTGTCAATGAGAACGTGGGCATTTTCAAACAAAGTCTCAAAATTCTTTGATACTCTTTTGATTGCAAGGTGGAGGCTGTGTCCCTTGCCCTGGAATCAGTGCAGGGTGTGTCTGTTTCAACAGTCTCTGTAGCACTTCAGTACACAGTCAGTAGTGTACCGTGGAGGGAATAGTGTCTGTCATCTCAAGCAGGATCATAAAATGTCACGTAAGCTTCTCTCGTTTCTCATAATGCTTATGCTTAGAGCCCTGAGCCACCACATGAGTTGAATCACACTGAGGCCACCAAGGTGTAAGGAAGCCAAACCACATGGACAGATCATAGTGTCAGATCATAGTTGCCAGTTTTTGGTCTCTGAATCACCCAGCTAAGACATGTGAATAAAAGAGCCTCGAGATGAGTCAGTGCCCAAGTCATTCCCAACCAGGGAATGCTGCTAGTTCCTGTGGGCCACGGCACAAGACATAACGCAATGGAAGATGAAAAGTCCCCTTAGGGTACCCTGTCCTGTGCACCTCAAATGGAGATTAAATAATCTTGATTACCTTCTGTGAACACCTAGGAAGTGATGGCACACCAAAAGTTTATAGAGCACCTACTCTGTGCTCTCAAGTGCTAGGTACTATCATAGTAATGAAAGTTTAGGACTCAAGGATCTGTCAGAGAGATGAGTTGAATACATAACGCAATTAGATAATCTTGACACACCGATCATTTGCTTTACTCTTATGGAACACATCCTAAGTTCTAGGCCCCAGGGATAAGAAGAAAAAGAGACACAGCCCCTGCCCATGAAGGGTTTACATTGCAGTCTTAGAGACAGACATAGAGTCAGAGAAAACGTCACATTATAATGAGGCAAGTGCTGTAGCAGAAATACGAATACCGTGTCACGGAGCAGTGAGAACACTGCCGGGGAGAGTGAACCAAGCACCCACAGGGAAGTTGTCACTAAAATCCTGAAGAATGAGTTTATCAGACTGACTACAATATAAAGGGGACAAAGACGAGGGATTCTAAGACAGAGGCCTGGTGGTTTCTGGGCCCAGTAGTTTCCGTGTGGCTGAAGGGAAGCGGTCATGCCCAGCAAACGCTAGCAGTACTGTGGGAAACGACCCCAAACGCTGGTCAAGGTTCAGTCCTGCTCTTTTCCTCTCCAGGAGTGCAAGAAATGGAGACATTGATGTGAGCTGTGGACATCACAGAAGTCCCCATGGAAGAGGTAAAACCTGACATGGACCTTTACACATGAATATATTTGAAGGGTTAATAAAAAAAAAAAAGGAGAGGGTCATTCGGGGAAAGAAAATGATATGGACAAAAGCACAGAAAAAGAGGAAGAGAAGCTGAGTCAGGAGCCTTGCCTGCACTGGAGAAAGCAAGACACGCACAGTGGTGGGAGCCAAAACTGGCTGTTTAGGGAACTGGTCATAGAGTGCCAACCTCACCGCTCATTAGAACCATGGTAAAATGACCAATGTTGATATTTCAAAAATAGTCAAGATAATACAAAATACCTTTGCTTAGCTTGCTTTTCCTCCTTTGGGAAAAATACATATATAGTATTTTTCTCAAGGGGGCAGAGAAAATACATTTGCCTAATGTCTACCAATCACTATGCTGAGACACATTGCCAAGTATTATCTCATTTAATCCCCCAAACAGCCCACCGATGTTGTTATTAGCATCCTCCTATGAATGGTGTGGAATCTGAGGAAACTCAAAGGTTAGCCAACGAGTCACAAGGGCAAGCTTTTAGCCCAAATCTGTTTGTCTTCAAAACCTGTGTTTTTGGGAGGAATGAGGTGAAAGCTGCAAACAGAGGAGACAGTTAAACCCAGCCTCTGTGATCAGTCAAGTCTAGGCCCAAGGGCCTTAGATCATTACCATTTTCAACTTCAACTCTGAATAGTATGCACAGAAATGAAACAAATCACGTACACACATTTTATCTTCTTTCATCTCCTGATGATGTTACTTAGATGAGCTGTACAGCTCAGCCACATGGTGAGGGAAGAAACAAAAGGATGAGCCCAGGATGAGTAATGACCCATTTGAGTTCAGCTGTGTGCTCAATAAGCTTCCTAGCTTGACACACCCAGTGCAATTGGTGTAGGCAATGTGGCAAAAGGGTTTGTCTTAGGGTGAGAATATCTGGCACAACACAAAACAGATCATTTGACAGGAACCCAGAAGGCTTCACTGAGTCTCCCTCTCAGAGGCCGCATGCTCGTCCCACACTGTTTGTGTGCAAGTCCTTAAGTAACTCACATGCTCCTCCTTCGGCCCTCGCACATGGTGCCTGCTATCCTCACTGCAGGGGCCTCTGTATGTTAATCTTCCTTTCAGAAAACTTGGTAACCAGACCTTCTTGCTGTAATAAAAACCCAGACTGATCGTATTTGAACTGTCTCATTTTAGATCAGGGTTAGGAAATCATAAAGTTGGTCTATTCTGAACTATATTAACTTCCCTACAACTAAGTCAGTTATCACTTATTTCTATTAAACAGGTAAGTTCTGTTCATGGAGGGTGTCAGATGAGATGATCCAAGCAGATATATATTTCCCACCAAATAGATTATTTCTTCTACAGATTCTTGCATAAAAGTTTTTGCATAAGAAATGATACAAGGCCTATGGCTTTACTTCATTAATATTTGCTTCCTTGTTTTGCTGAAGAATGAAATAGACTTAATAGAAGATAATTATATTATTGGCTTTGGGGCTCCAAAGAAAGAGATCAGTATTACATTGGCTCCTTCCTAATCCCTTAACTCTTCTAAATGCTTTTCAAAAAATAATTGCCTGTAATTCAGAAAGTTCATCAGTTAATTTACTTAGGACCCTAGAAACATCCATAAGACCCTAAGACGACTTAGGAAAAACATCTCTAATCTTTTCCCTAACAGGATTATTGGAGAAAAGATGATTCTAAAGATGCTATGCTAAAATGATATGAACTTTTTCAATTTGCATGTCTACACAAAGCAGACATGAAATATTTCATATATTGGTACTAAGTGATAGATTCAATATAGAATGGCTCCTGCTCCTCCGTCCTCTCCCCCCTCCCCTCACCCCACTGTAACTCAGCGTAGCCTGGGAACCTGCAAATATAGCCTAGGAAACTAATAAATTAGCCCAAGGAACAATAACTTGGCTCAGAAGACTGGCACTTGCCCTAGCCCTACCTTAGCCCGGTACATAGAAACCTGTCCCTTGACCAATCAGTAGTGACCACCTAGCCCTTACCTTAGCCAGGTGAATTGGAACCTGTGCCTGACCAATCAATAGTGACCACATATGCCTCCCTCTGCCTTATACCTAGCAACCCCCCTACCTATATAACTTCACTCCCAAGGGTGGGAGCTGCTGCTCTCCCATTGTGAGGCAGCCCGGCAGCTTCTCCCCCAATAAAGCTTGTCACTACTACCCAGTGTTTCAGCTCATTTCTATCACTAAGCAATATGTATTTTAGCATGTTTTATCAAAGTAATGCATGCTGATGATTTTTTTAAGGCAAAAATGTTTATGGTAAACATCACAATACCCTCCCCTCCCTACCTTACCTCTCAGTGTACCCTAAACATTTTCTCTAAAAGTAACTGCTAGAAAAGTTTGTATCCATGTGTAAATGTGTACTCTGGGTTTCTCTTTATATTACCTTCTTCAAGTTTTGTCTACTTAACAATGTATCTTCAGTATATTTCCTGCAAAAATATATATCCATATCATTATTAACACCATTGTTAATAGTTTTCCATACAATAATTTTTCATTAGTAATTTATTAATGACATTTATGTTATGAGATTTTGCTCTTATAATCAATAGAGAATCCTTAAACCTATGTGTTTCCATGTATCAGGAGGCTACCCAAAGATAAATTCCCACTAGGGAAGTTGCTGGGTCAGAAGGTATACTCGCATGTATTTTTTTAAATATGTTAGCTGGACCATGTCCTTTATATCCAGGAGGATAGAAATATTAATTTCTAGATAAAATATATAGCTAACTATAACCTTTCTTTTATTTGAAATGCAACAGAGGTTATAACTAATGATTTTTCCTCTAAACCAGCGGTTCTCAACCAGTGGGTCATGACCCCTTCGGGGGTCAAATGACCCTTTCACAGGGGTCGCCTAAGACCATCGGAAAACACATATTTCTGATGGTCTTAGGAACCGAGACACCGCTCCTCTATCCGTCCCCAGGCAGGTCTGCCCACATGCAGATATGCCCACATACAAGTACCCGGTGTGATGACGTCATCGCGCCAACCCCACCACATACACCCCATACAAAAACAGGTGTGTGTGACAGGGTTGGTGCCATGATGTACTTATGCGGACCAGTCACACATGTGTAGAGAGCAGCTACCAATAATTTTGTGGTTGGGGGTCACCACGACATGAGGAACTGTATTAAAGGGTCATGGCATTAGGAAGGCTGAGAACCACTGCTCTAAACTATGAGACACTTTAAAATGAATTCTTTCTTTTCACCTAAAACAAGAGGCTTTAATGCCTGGCTCGAACATTCCACAAAAGTATCGTCATGCACGCACGACAGGACCCCAAATTTGTTTTAAAGAGATAGATTTTGAATCGTGCTTCATGTTTACATATTTCACAGATAGAAAATAAATTGCTGTCTGTGAAACAGTGTAGAAAAGGAATACTTCATAGGAGTTACTTATTTGCACCATAACAAAAAAATAAAATATCATTTCCAGTGGATAAACACTAGCACTGCTAAATCAGACTGCTGGCACCAATCGACAACTTGAGCACAACACGAGTAAGTACTCCTGCTAAAGAACAGCCCGGAGAAACACACAGCTCTGCCTGCTTAGATATTCAAACATCATTTCGTGGTTGTTATAGTCTAAGGTAAAATTTCTTGGACGTGACTAGTCATGCATGCATTAGTCATGCTTCTTAGCCAAAATAAACTGAGCTTCAATATAAAATGGAAAGCTAAAGCCCACAGTAGCCGACAGTAGGTCCATTTTCTTTCTTTATTCAAACCCTAATTTTTCTAATCCCTCTATTCTCTAGGGTCTCTCTCTCCCCTTCTCTTTCTCCCTCCCTCCCTCCTTCCCTATTTCTCCCCTCCTTTTATTAACATAGGGACTTCTCTAAGAAAAGTTTCTAACTATACCATATATAGGATCTTATATGTATAAACACAGATAAATAGATTTTCTATTTAAATGTTAATATTTAATCAACTCCCCCCACCCCCACCACCATCCAGGGGGTTTGTTCTCAATGTCAGACTGCTAAATAGGAAGTATAGGCAGCCTGTGATGGCTCCCTTGTCAATCTCAGTGGGCATGAGCAGTTGCTGGAGCTTGCAATATCAGTTGCTAGGCAACCTGTTCATCTGCTAGGCCTGATATTTCAATTCAGCAGCAGTAAATGTCTGTTATGTTACAGCCTTTCAGAACTACCTTCATTACATAGCATCTACCATTATAATAAAGGAATTCCAAATGTAGAGAGGTGTTTAGGTAGCAAGGAACATCAGTGCAGCTGTGGCACTGAGATAATGTCAAATTAGACTTTTGGCATATAAAATGTATAAAATAATGACATATTTAACACTCAGTTCTTCCTGGCAGAGTACTGAAAGAACGTCATGGCGGGGCTATTTACTTAATGATATCAAATCAAGTCTTGTTGTCATTCTAGAAAAGTTTTTAACTGCCACTCTAATGAAGGTAAAACAGCCATGGCCTAGACAAATAAGAGGAATATCAATATTTTGAATATAATAAATGAGGCTAGTATATCTAACCAGGTATTTGTGCAAATGACAATTCTTGAGAACAGACTTTTGTGGAACAACATTTAAGTCTGAAAAGCAGGAGCTATTTAAGTATTTTAGGTTGCCCAGCTTGCTAAACCATTTTCCTAACTCAATGTCTGAGATTCTATGACAGTCATTGGAAATGATTTCAAATAGTCCACTGTTTATCCTTGAGTTTACTTTACAAGAATTATTGTAATAAGATAGCTCAAAGCACAGTTTTGTTCACTTATCCACTCTGTGTTCAAGTTTTCACTATTTATAAAACAGAAGTGTCCTAATTACAATATAGGTTTGAGTGCAACAACCAAAAAAACCCCAATTAGCAGTGACTCAAAGAAGACAAAGTTATTTTTCTCTCACATAACAGATTGGTATAAAAGTCTAGGACTGATATAATTCTTTCTGTTTTTTTGCATTGCCACCTTCAACTTTCTATCTCATAGTCCAAGAAGCATCCCAGTCAGTCAGAAGACTACAAGCAAAGCATGCACACATTAGTGTCCTTCAAGACAACAGCAGGGGGTTGCACTCATTACCTCTTCTTCCATCAGAATTGGACTGAACTCGGTCACACCTCATTGCAAAGGAAACTGGGAAATGTGGTTGTTACTTGAGAGGACAGGTGTCTGTCCAGCTAAAACTTCAGGGCAGCTAATATCAAGGAAAAGTGAAAGCATGAACATGGGAGGACAACCATCTGTCCCTGCCATAAGAAGAAACAAAAGCAATATTCAGCAGTGTTGTTTTAAAAAGTAACAAAATTATCGGAAACTGTAAAAACAAAGTTCTTTTTGTAAGTTATAATAATGCTCCAAAAGCAGAATGGGACAGATAAAAATAACTAAAAAAAAAGTTGAGTTCACTCCTTTGCTTCACTTCTTTCAGAAAAGGCCTAGGCACCTAAGACAATGGGCCTAGAGATCCAAACAGTATGGAGGTGACAAATAGGTTAATGCTCTTGATTATGGTGACAGTCCTTCCTGTGAATACATGTCAAAACTTAACCAATTATACAATTTAAATATGTTCAGTTTGTTGTATACCAATAATCTCACAATAAAGTTGTTAAAAAGAGAGTACATAAAAATATGAACAAAAAGGTATTTAAATAAATGTCATAGCTTTCTTTAGGGAAAGAGCTCAAGGAATTCAAGGTGATACTCTCATCCATAAAGTTCTTTAGCAAAACAGAAAAACCCAATCTGTGACCTTTTACTAGCATAATACTAGAATGTATATGGAGAAAAAAAACAAACACAAAACAGGAGGATGACTTTAGCAGAGATGGATCACTGAAAACACTTGGGTAAAACTCGATTCGTTCAGTAATTCAAAATACCTATATATTCATGATCTCTCCTAAGTCATCAACATGAGAATTTAGCACATTCAGATTAGGGTCAAAGGAATTATGATGAAATATAGGAAGTACAGTCCACGTGGGGAAAAACAAAAAACTAGAGAATATGCTTTCGTTTGTAAGAAGAGTTGGAACCTCCAGGTAGCAGTAAATTGGCCAAAACAAGAGTGAAGCAAATGTGCTTATTTTTCTATGAAGATAAATAGGAGGAGGAAGTGCAGGAAGACCAAAACCTTCCTGTTTACGGCCCCTCACACTGAGCAGGTAGCTGCATAGCATTGAAGATTTACTGATCTATTTGCCTGTTGTCTACACATTTCCTACTCTCAGTCATTCTTACTGATTTTCATCTTTTCACAGTCATTCACTCAAACATTTTTGAGTACTGACTACTTATGTGCCAAACACTTTGCTAAGTGATGGGGATAAAACATAAATAAATTCAACCTTAATGAAGCTCATAATATGGAAGAAGAGATAGGTAGAAATAAAATCTCTCCAGCTCAAATTTAGTCATTTATTTCTGAATTTTTGCTATGCCATTGTAAAATTATATATATTTACTATATAATTTAAGCAAGCCCAGACGAGGTAAAAAGTGGCAGAAGACTGTTTTCTGTCCTAGAACCAGAATTTCCTTCTTCTGTACATTATTGGGAGTTTGTTGGTTGGTTGGTTGGTTGGTTTTAGTCTGCATTTTAGTATATCAAATCAGGTGAGTATGGCCTCAGCAAAGCCTTGGCATCCTCTCTCCAGGATGTGGTAATATAAATAGAAGATGACAGATTGAAGAGTAGTGAGGCATGAATAATTTTAAAAGTAAAATAAATCAAAAGCCAAAACCTTTACATTACAGTCAGAATATTCAGGCTTTATGTTAAGGGAAGACCCATAACAAGTGTTTTACTTTCCATTTCACATTACGGTTTTCTCTGTTGCTTTATCTTCCGTGTGAAGTTGATAAACAGAACTGAAATATGATTGATTACATTGGATGACTTGTCCATAA
This sequence comes from Lyroderma lyra, assembly GCA_004026885.1. Lineage (NCBI taxonomy): Eukaryota > Metazoa > Chordata > Mammalia > Chiroptera > Megadermatidae > Lyroderma > Lyroderma lyra. The sequence continues at coordinate 8,125 of PVJL010000218.1, read as the reverse complement.
CACTCCATCTTTTCAAATAGAAACGCATCTTCCCTTCAGAGGGGCTGAGCACAGGGTTGATATTCCTTGCCTCCTAGGCAGGTGACACATTTGGGATCCATCACACTTGGTTGAAAGGTGAAGGAGTGAGCTTATGAAATACAAGAATGTCTAAATGGCAATGGTGACAACACCCTGGGTGAAAATAGTACATCATCATCCAAACTATAACAATGCCACAATTTCATGTTAATTAGCTAAATTAATTTATGTTGAAAAGGTGATTCATGATTTCAATTTTGAGTATCTCTTTACCCTTTATTTATTTTTCACATTAAAATTTTTCTAATCTCCTTATAAACCATTATTCACTTGAAGTTTTGTAACACCTTTGTAACCTGTTGGTTGAACATATTTCATTTTCATTTTATTACTAACACTTCCATTGAATCTACAGGATGTATTAAAAACAGGATTTGCAGAGCCTGCATCTAGTCCTGTAAGTCTCATGCCCCAACAGCTCCTTCCAGAGTAAGCAAGCCAACTGAGTTATAAAGTAGTGACTGTGCTTTCTTTCCTAAGTGACAGACAACTCTGACGTTCACAGGAGCTACCTTCTGTTCTTCCTAACTGAAAACATAACTGGAGTGCTCCCAAGTTTCTCCAAATTATCAATGCTGCCATGGGAAATTTGAGTGCCTGAGAGGAAAACACATTTTTCAAAGGCAAAGATCAGTCTTAACCCCAACTATCAAAACCACATCTTCACTACTGAAATGAAGTTTGCAAGGAAGTTAAATAGCAAGAAAAACCAGTAATAAAATGTCCATGCAGCACTGACACTGACACTTATAATTTTTCTAAGAGTTGATGATTATTTTAATTTGGAATAAGGGCTAAATCCTACCCTCCTCTTGATTCATGGTTATCATACCTCCCCACAAAAATAGTTGTTGATTCATAAAAGAAAAAAAATGCCTATGCTTGCTATTTTGCAAATTCTATAATTTTGAATATTTATATATTGATTAATGCGGAGTCTTTTGCTACAGAAAGACTTTTTCAAGTGTTTTGGAACCTATGTGAAAACTTCATTGTGGGCCACTGTGAGGCAAACTGGAGGCAAACAGTGCAGGTGATGCCCTGGAGCCTTTATCTCAGGCCCCCTCGGGAGCTAATCTTAGACTGGATTAACAGTCAAGAGTTTATTTTCATTTTAATAGAGGACTCTTAAAGACAGTCCTTCAATTCAGAAGAAATAAACCAAAATGATAGATTTGGGTTTATGTTTTAGAAATGTGTGCTAGATATACCTCAGTTAAATCACCGAGATGCCTACTTATCTCTAAAGTATAGAGAAATATGCTAACTAAAATTACACATACTCATAGGCAAACAGCGTGGTCAGATAATTGCCGAGTGTATACAGAATCTATCATACTTTGGCAACTTACGTATTTCAATGTTGTTAATATCCGGCATGTTATCAACCCACGTAAATTACTAAACATTTTATTGCTTTGGTCAACATACGAGGGCTGTCTGGATAAAAAATCCAGGCATAAATGCCTCTATTTTTCAGATTACTGAATACGTTTTTGGACAGCCATCATATAACCACTGTCATAGCTGTGCATGGTATCAGGACTTTAACAGAGAACAAGGCAGGTAGGGTCTTCAGGTCCATTCTAGGAATGGTCCAAAGGTTAGGGGGAAGGAGCATAAATTTCCTGGGGAAAGGTGGTGCTCTGAACAAGCAGAGACAAAAGGAAATTTTGGTTAATTCATCAAATGAAATAAAGTTGGTAATTACTGAATGATTACACCCCAGACACGGCAAGCCTCTCCCTAAATCTTCCCCACCCTATCTTTGTCCCAAATTACTACATTTGCATGTATGAGTTTTAAATCACATAACAGATGTTTCTTAAAACACGTAGAATGTGTCTTATTTAACCTTAACTGCACTATTGGTGTGCAATTAAGGTTAAATAATAAATAATAACACATCCAGAGCTGTTAACCCACTGCATCAATATTTATCAAGCAAAAACGATTACGTGTTTTATTACCCGGCTAGTAAAAGTGTCATTTTTATGAAGCATTATACATTATATCATAAAGATCAGAAATTGAAAAGCCTTTATAAATCATTTTATGATTATCTTGCCCCACTCCTCTGGGGTGGCAGCCTAGCGAATTTTGCTATGTGTTTAATTACCCAGCAGAGGCGCTGTAGGGAGTTCTCACACAATTCACTCTCACAGGCCCCAAGAACCAAAAATTCAAACTTGTCCCTTTAGTCTACTTTGAAGATAAAGCAAGAAATATTGGTCTTTTCTCTTTTATTATTTTTCTTTTTCTTTTTTATATTTTTGGAGAGAATATCTTCTTTCTTGTACAACTGGGGACGAGGCTGTCAAAAATATCAAGGGTTCCCTGCTGACAGTTTTGTCTAGCTCTGCAAACTGGAAAAGTTAAAATTGGAGTCTCCTTTGTATCCCCAGAGTCAACTAGCTTTCTCTGAAGCTCAAGATCTTGCTAGGTGGCACAGGATGGCTGTTTAAAGCTTCAGACCATCCCAGCAGAACAGATGTTGATCAGCAGAGTGAGCTGACAGGGGTAAAAAGATCTCGAGAAGGCTGGTGTGGTAGTCAGGCATGGGGCTGACTTTATGATTGTTGTTCTTCTGAGTGTATTCATTACTAGTACCTCCTTTCATTTTTTTTAAAGTTTCCTAGTTTGGAAAATAAATTATATAGTTTCCTTATAAATAGAAGATAAAAGGCTGTTGCCCTTCCCCCATATGACCAGGTCTCAATACATCTGCAAAACAGGTATTCAGATGCAATTGCATAACCAAAAGATCTTGCTTTCCCTACAAAAGTTGCTGAATGAAACTGGCTTTTGCACTTCCATTGTGGGCAATGCAACTTTCTCGTGCACGTAGAGGAAAGGTGGTCATTTTCATAAGCACCATTTGCCAGTATAAGGACCAGCCATATCTTGGATCCGCAGTGTATTACTACTGTCTGCTAGAGGGTGTAAGCTCCTTGAGGGCAGAGACTTCGTATGTTTTGGTTATTACTGTACTAGAATAGCCCATGGCATAGGGCAGGTACTCAATAAATATGTCTTGAATAAAAAATTCAAAAAGTCAATTCTTCATGACTCTTGAGTGGCAGTATTTCGTGTGAACATCAAAGGAAACTACATTTGTTTTACATGGTTATTACTCTTTCATTGCAATACCCAGTTGACCATGTTGCCATTTTAACTTCAGGAAACCAAGCAGCCTTTGTTCTGATCCCTTTTTTCTGTCTGTCTGGTAGGTCTTTGTTTAGAAACCATGAGATTCCCAAATAACTAATTTATTGTATTAACATATTTTTTTTTTATCACAGAAACAAGTTGCATAGAACTAAATAGGAAGACCATGAACTCTCTTTCCCCGTGTTTAGTCACTTGTGAGAACTCCAAGGATATTCTTCCAAATGGGAGAGAAATTTGGTAACAAGATAAAATGTATTAGTGATGCCCATTCACTTTTATTTCCTAGGACTCAGATTTATTATCTCTACAAATTGCAAATCTGTAACCTGAAATACTAAATGTACAGTATGTGTTTCTTTAGAAAAAAAATGAAAATTTGAGTTAGCTAGATGTTGGTCTTTTTTCCTTTTCAAAAGTTTCTATGGCATGCACTTTCCCTCTGTGTTCATCCCATGCAATTTTTCTAAGAATGGTGCTTAGCAAAAAACATTTTCTTAATTTAGAATCTTTCTTGAATTAAAAAAAAGTATCTGAAGGATCATAGAAAGATCTAGTATAGATCTTACCTACACATAATGATGATATTTACCAAAACTACAAGTCGTGGTCAAGGTCAGCAGAGTCTGCCTTTTAATTGCACCCCTCTTCTACAATTCTCTAACCAGAAACATGGTTTATTATCATTTTTTAGATGTCTGGCAAAAAAAAAACAAAAAAAAAAAAAACAAAAACAAAAACTGGGATAGAGACCAGCAGAAGAATGTGAATATCAGTTTGGACTACCTAGTTTCCATGTGACAGAAGCCTAGTTGGAACTAAGAAAATACGATAAACTAATAAATTCTCAGAATCTATGTAACAGATGAACTCAGCCAGGGCAGAGACAGAGAGGCCTCAGGAACACTTAAGACCAAGGAATCCCAATGGAGATCTCAGGACACGGACTCTATTTCTAACCCTACATTTTTGCTTATTGGCCTCATTTTTTTTTTTTCTTTCTACCAATGGTTTTTCTTCACATGGAAAGGAAATATGGCACTGTTGTCAGAGAAATGAGTTACCTGACAGAATCCAGGTCATTCATACATACACCCTTGTGATTGCATATCTCAATAAATTTCATATATGGATAAGAGACCAGAGTGAGAATAAAGATGTCATTGGTACAGAAGCAGCACTCATTAATTGAGAGAGAGGAATGTTTGGTATTTTGTAGGTTGCACAGTGACCTTGTTTTTGTCCCACTTACCATGGTCTTAGAGTGATGGCCTGGTGTTGGTGTTTCTGAGATGGTTTATATCCAATAAGAGGACAACATGGCCTAGTCAGACAAGTTGGTAATAAGGAAGCCTAGCAGGAAATATTTCTGGATAAGAATGGGATTGGAATGGCAAGAGAAAAGAAAAATACTGAGATACAATGAGCAGTGTGCCCAGTGATTGTTTACAGATGATAAAAGGATTAGTGAATGCATTGTGGGTCCAGCTAAGATCACGCCAGATAAACTGATGGTAGAACTTGTGTCCTGACTTTAAGTGATGATGATGTAGACATCATCACGACATTATGCTGGATAATGGTAATTTATCCACAGGTTTAAAATTAAAAGATAATATTGATATTCTAGTATTTTCAAATTTTAGACAAGGTTGATTACTTTTATTGTTTCTGAAGTTGGTTCCTGAAGCATTACATTTTAGGAACAAATTTGCTATTCCTTTTTTGTCCCAGTGTGTCAAAAATCCTATGCTATAATTTCCATGTTTGAATCTATAAGATTTTAATTGGATTTTACAGATTTAATGAGATTCAGAGAATTTTAGACATGTTCAAATATATAAGTACCCAAATTCCAAATTCATATTAATTCATTGTATGAGGTTTTATGATTAAGTGCTGTTCAATGTCCTCAAACATGAACTCTGAACTAGGACAAAAGAAATAGATGAATATTATAACATAACTTGACATGGGTCCATTTAATTGCCATTAAGTTAGACTTCCTGTAGCAGTGGTTCTCAACCTTCCTAGTGCCATGACCCTGTAATACGGTTCCTCATGTTGTGGTGAACCCCATGAAGTTATTTTGGTTGTTACTTCATAGCTGTCATGTTGCTACTGTTATGAATCGTAATGTAAATATCTGATATGTGTTTTCTGATGGTCTTAGGTGACCCCTGTGAAAGGGTCGTTCGACTCCCAAAGGGGTCGTGACCCACAGGTTGAGAACCGCTTTCCTATAGCCTTTACCAAAACTATGCTATGCTAATATGTTATGGGAGACATGTTAAATCCAGCAGATTTTCTGCTTTGCGAGTGGCTAGACAAATACTTAGAAATATTCTTAAATCATGCATATATTAAGTTGATTTTCTTTCTTTTTTGCCTCTAAACCAGAATATAGATGCTGTGTAGTAATTAATATTATTCAAATCTAAAAATCTAGTGTATTACTGAGAATTCAGCCCAGTAAAGATTTTAAAACTTGCTCGACTCCATACATTCTAAGCTCCGAGTCTGTTTTGCTTTTTAAATCTTTAAATCTAGTAAGCAGATTATCCTGGGTAGAAATAGAACTTTGAGAATTTGAACAAAATGTTTAGATTTTGAATGGTAAGTTCTAAATTTTCTCAGCAATCCAAAGAGTGTTTTAATTCATGTTTTGAAAAACTGAACCTACCTAACATCAAAGAATAAGTTAGTCCTCTTAGAATTTTAGTGTGGCATTTTCTATTTGTGTCTCATAGTAGAGTTGATCATTAAATAATAATGACAAATTACTACAGGGGAAAGATAAAATGTTTCTGTTTATGAAGAAAATATATGAAAAATCAGTTATAATTTCAAATTGTCCTCCTCAGAAATCTATGAAGTCCCAAATGCAAATGGAGTGTGATTAATATTTCCTAGAGAAGGCTCTAAGACCTTATCTGAAAACTGTGAATTTAGTGAGGTTTGTTTTATTTCATATGGATCCCAAGGCACAATCAAATCAAAGGATTAAGATATCTTTTATCTTGACTTATCTCTAAAAAAAATAGTTTTGTCACATTGCCAACATTTATGGCAATCTTGTAAATTTCAGACTGTTGTGACTTGTCCTTGCAGTTTTCTTCCTTAAAATTCTTTCTTAATTTTAGTTCAGTGTTAATTTAAGCTAACTAGATTAAATTCTTTGGAGTCTGAGAGGGGTGATTTTAATTTAGTGTTTCAAGGACAGGAACTATGGCCATGTGGAGATTTCTGCATGATTCACATGGGTCACTGTCTCAGTGCACAGTTGCCTAAAATATAGAAATAATTGTCCTGCTTTCAGAGCAGTGGTCTAAAAAATTACTCATTATTAGTTGAACATAATATTACTTTGATGGACACAAGTGTATAAAAACAACGGGATTTAAGAAATAAAGGACTTTATTTGAAAAGATCATTACAAGAGGAGGAAAGGGGATTATTGCAATAGAGAGGGTGTTCTAAGATATGCAGGCCTCTCAGAGTTAAGCAGAAAGGGGTTTTCTTTAATGGGATGAGTAAACAAGGCTAGAGAGGGCTTGATGTAGGAAAGGGGGACCGAGGTAAAGAAGAGGTGGAGGTGGCAGTGTAAACCACACATGAGCTTCACTTCTTTAGCATGCATTCTGCTTCAATCAAAGCTAGCTTTGTCTAGCCAGACAGAGCTGTGACTCACTCGCATTCTTTCTACCAGATCCTCCTCCCTGTAAACATACTGTACATCCATTCCTTTAATCACTAAGCCCTTAGGACATCAAGTTCTGGTCAGCGTCAAACTCACTTAAGAAAAAAGTTTCAGGTCTATTAACCATGACCAAAATGCAATAACCAAACCTCAAACTAGAATAAGGTTTTAGTCAAAGGTAACATCTTGGTCTCAATCGTGTTTCAGCTCTGGTCTCATGAAAGTGCAACAGCCTCACACACATCCCCTGGAAACCAGACTGAACAATGCTATGACCGATACCAAGACCTGAAGCCATGATCAATAGCACCCCGCCTTTGCTCCAGCCAATCAGTAAAGCCCCTGGCCCCAATTCCCATAGTAACCATGACTAACGAGCTTGCCCTTATATGACCCAGCCACTAGAGGCCAGTGGGGAGCCAGGCTTTTGGGAGCAATAGCTCACCTGTGTCTCCAGGTTTGGAAACAACTCCTTTAAATGAACCTTTATTTTCTTTGTTGCAAACTCCTGCTCTTATCTTATTTTGGATTCAGTGCACTAAGGTAAGTGCACCCTTTGAGTATATACAATAACAGCAATGACAGAACAGTAGATGAGAGAGTATTTTACCCTGCAGTCAGCCTATTCTCGGGAGGGGCTGTTAAGGAGGGCAGTCTACTGACGGAGGCTGAGGGTGGCCAAAGTTCAGGGGCCTGGGGAGAGGAGAGAAGCTTAACTAAAGTTTGATCAGGTCAGATTAATGGGGACAAACCAGCTTAGCTAATTATTTATAAGGCCCTGAGTGGTAATTTGGAGTAAACTAGGGGAGGTATGCCTGAGTTTTATCTAAGTTATATAGGAAAGTGTGGGCTTTTTGCAAAAAGCTCTTTTGTGAGTATAAGAAAGTGAAAGGACTTCTTAACTATAACTGTTTTCCAGAATCCCAGGGTTTGGGTCAAGTTCAACATCATCAGTGCACAAATGTAACGATCAAGGTTTTTGTTTTTTTTCTCTATTATTTGTGAGGCAACGAACATTTCCCAGAAGCTACTCCCACTTGGAATAGGCAGAATTCTAAGATGGCCCTCAAGATTCCCAGCTATATTGCCAAAGCAATACTACATAAAAAGAATAAGGCTGGTGGCATTACACTCCCTGACTTCTATTTATATTACAAAGCATCAATAGTCAAAACA